>PVKZ01000713.1:617038-640686 GCA_004027375.1 Macroglossus sobrinus | reverse complement strand
TCCTAGAGCCGCATTCCAGGATAAGGGGGGTGGGGAGAGGCCGGGCCGGGGGGAGGGGCAGGAAAAACGGCTATAAGGGCCACGTCCCAAGCAGGCGGGAGCCAGGCAGGCCATGGCGGATATCCCCGGGGCGCAGCGAACGCTTCCCGGCGGCCCAGAGCCCCGGGACCCCCTGGACTGTTGGGCCTGCGCTGTGCTGGTCACCGCCCAGAATCTGTTGGTGGCTGCGTTCAATCTTCTCTTGCTGGCGCTGGTGCTGGGGACCATCCTGCTACCCGCTGTCACCATGCTAGGCTTCGGCTTCCTCTGTCACTCCCAGGTGAGCGTGCGCCCTGGGTTGTATGTGTGAGTGAGGGTGTATGTGGTGATAGTGGTGGTGAGATCTATGGGCCACAACTTCTCCCCGTCGGGGCTCTTCGGCTTGGGCCTGACACCTCTTCTCCCACAGTTCCTGCGCTCCCAGGCACCTCCTTGTACCGCGCACCTGCGGGACCCGGGCTTCACGGCCCTGCTGGTCACTGGATTCCTGCTGCTCGTGCCGCTGCTCGTGCTTGCCCTGGCCAGCTACCGCCGCCTGTGCCTGCGTCTCCGCCTGGCTGACTGCCTCGTGCCCTACAGCCGAGCCCTTTATCGGCGCCGGCGCAGCCCGCAGCCCCGGCAAATCAGGGCCTCACCAGGGTCCCAGGCCGTTCCCACATCTGGAAAGGTCTGGGTTTGAGGACCCTCGAGTCAAGAATACTGACGACTACTCTCCCTTTCAGTTGGCCCAAGGACTTGAAGTCTGGGGGGTCTTCCGAAATATCCTGCCCCCACCCCTGCCTTAGCTGGGTCCTAGCATCCCCTTGGCAAACAGCAGCATCTGTTGACCCAATGTTGGTGAAAATTTGCCACACTCTGGAAAACCTTTTCCCCTCACTACCCATATCTGAATCCTGAACATTTGGGCTGGACCCTGCACACACAAGCCCCTCTCCCCATCCCCACCTTGTGAACAGGACAACTAAACCTCGCTGGTGCCCTGCAAGTGCTCTCCTTTTCCAGTGCAGCTCCTTTAGAATTTGCCGGCTGGTGGGTGAGTTTGGAGGGAGAGGAAGATCACACATTAATAAAGAATTAATGAACTGAACGTGCTCTTGGGATCTAGTGAACAGGGGGTGGCACAAATCCTATCACTCCTGCCCTGTGCCCAGGAGGAGGAAACAACAGGGGACTGGGTGTGTAGCTTAAGTGTGCAGACAGGAGCATCCTTCAGCCTCTCGGTCTTCCCTTATCGTATTAGCCTGTTCTTCCTGGCCAGACCCCAGAGCTCTGTCCCTGACCCCAAAGTCACTTCCCCATCAATAGAATGGAGGGGGTTAGGCCTTTGTCCCCTGCCCTGTGCCCCTTGGGGACCTGAGCCCGTTCTCTGACCCTAGCTTAGAGGAACTCAGTGTTGCCAGGCCGGAGAGGGAAACAATGGGTCTTCCGGAGCAGGATGACACCCCCTCCCGCCACAATTCTGGAGCAGCAGCGTGGGAGGGAAGATGGAGGGATCCACCCTGGGGCTTTTTAGTCAAAATCTCAGCCTGTTCCCCATCCGCACCCCCAAACATGAGGGAACTTTTGGCATCTCTGGACCCCCAGGTTGTGGAAGAAGGGATAACTACTTCTGACTTCATATAAACCTCCCCTCCAGGGGATGGGGTGTGTGATCCCTGCACGGGCAACCCATCTCCACACACACACAGGCCACTTCGGTTACACGTTTAATTAAGTCTGAAAGGCGTACGGTACGAGATAGTGGTTAGAGATAGGGAGGTCCCGCCAGGCTCTCTCTTTGAACCTCAATAGAAACGATGTGGTGTCCAGGTACCATGGCCAGGCCCAGCACACGGGGTTCCCCAGCAGAAAAGGAATCTGGAAAGAAGAGTCAGAGCATCAAGGAGGCAGGCCAGTGTCCCGCCCCAACTGAGCAAAGACTTCTAGCCCCAGGAAACAAGGGGGTGCAGCCAGGTACTGAAGGGGAAAAGCCTTGCGTGAGGCTCCGCCGCATTCCTAGGACACTGACCCGACGGCTTGAGGAACTCCTGCGCTGAGCCCAGGATAACATTGCAGTCGCGGTCGGTGCAGAGGAAGCAGCCGACCAGTGTCCGTCCATCTGTCATGCGAATGCGCATAGTCTTGTTGAGCAGCGCCTCCAGCTGCTGCCGAGCACGCGCAGCCGGCGAGTCCTCGCGCTCCCCGTCTGAGTCCTGCTCGGGGCGGGACACGCGCTCAGCCCACACCTCCCCCGCTGCTGCCAGCCCACGGAACCACAGCTCCCGACAACCCGCGGGGGCGCTCACACGAATCCCAAAGGCTGCCGGGAGCTGCAGTTCCCCCTCCAACCCCCCCACCATCCTGCTCTCGACTGCCCCTCAATCTCGGACCCCGAGGCCGCGCTAACCCCAGCGCTGGAGCTGCTTTGACGCCGACTGCAACAGCCATTCTCCTCTCGTAGCAGCATGGTCGGTCCAGCTCCGGCCATTTACCCCGGGGCCGTCTCCAGGCCCTTCAACTTCTTAAGCACCTTTCGAATCCGGTGGTCTGAGATCTCGCGAGCGCTCCTGACTTTCTTTCGCGAGATCACCACTCTTCCTCTTTCTCCTCGGCAACTGTAGAGATCTCGCGGTCTTCTACTCAAGCGCCGTGGTTTACTTAGGCCTTTTACACGAGCTGTCTTAAGATATCGCGATAAATTTTACCTCTCTAGGTTTTTAAATATCTTCTAAGAACCCTGGAATTTAGCAAGAATATCTTTTTTCATAATCGCACAACTTCGGTAAAGTCTATCGAAAATATCCGCTGTAGTCCAGGCTACTATGAATTAAAACTGTGTTCGCTCTCCCCGCAGAACGCCTGAGGACGCAACTCAATTACTCGAAAGCAGGAATCAGACTACGTTTCCCATGAGTCCAAGTCCCTCTTTGCCCACACAGCATTTGATCTCAGTGGACGGTGGCTGGAAAAGGACAATGGTTTCCATGTCAGCGGATAAACGCGCTCGCCTTAGCTCCTGGACAAGACGGAGGAAGCTGTAGTGAATACGTGCTGAGCAGCGAAGAAGCCACCTAAAGGAGCCGGCGACTAACAGAGCACGAACCATGCGGCGCCGGGGCCTAGTGGCCGGGCCAGACTTTGAGTATTTTCAGCGTCGGTATTTCACGCCGGCTGAGGTGGCCCAACACAACCAGCCGGAAGACCTATGGGTGTCTTACCTGGGATACGTGTACGACCTAACGCCGTTGGTACAAGAGTGCAAGGGTAAGGGCCACACTTTAGGCCAGCATCAGGGTGTGTGTTTGGGGTCCATAGTTCTTGGGTGGCTAGCATTGACGGCGGCTGCTCCTACCCAGGAGACCTGTTGCTGAAACCCATCGTGGAAGTTGCGGGCCAGGACATCAGCCACTGGTTTGATCCAAAGACCAGAGACGTGAGTCCTGCAGGAACCTGCTGTTGGGGGAGGGGCACTGGAAAGCGGGGATGGGAGGAAAAGCAGGGAGCTAGCCAGAGCTCAAGATAATGACTGTTCCCACCACTCCCTCACATCCCGCTTTAAAGATCCGCAAGCACATAGATCCGCTGACTGGTTGCTTGAGATACCGCACCCCGCGGGGCCGCTTTCTGCACATTCCGCCTCAGCTGCCTCGTTCAGACTGGGCCAATGATTTCGGGACACCCTGGTGGCAGGGGTCGCATTATGAGGTGGGGCGGCTGTCCGCCAAGACCCGGAACATCCGTATCATTAACACGCTCACGTCGCAGGAGCACACACTGGAGGTGAGAACTGGTGCCTGGGGGCAGGTTAGAGGGAACTGGGAATCTCAGCAAGTCTCCAGGCCTATCTTCCTTCAGGCCATCAGCTCTCCAAAACCGGTGGGAGCTGCATTTCCCACCCTTTTAGGGGCAACCGAGAAAGCAGACCACCTAAATCCCCAGGGTTAGGAAATGGAAGAGTGGCTGAGTCACAGGGTACAAGAAACTTCTTCACAACCCCAGTTCATGCATCTTGGTGCTGGTGGTTCTTGGAAGCTCTTACATGCTGTTGTTTTGTATAGCAATTGCAAATAGACTCTTAATAGGCTACTCCGTTGTAGGATGAGGTTATGGGGTGGTGACCTTGATCTTTTAGGGCCATCTATTAGAAATGGCTGCCACAAAGACAGGTAGGACTTTGGAGCCATTCATTGCATGCTGGAGCTCCAACGTGATTTCTTGGACTGTAGGGTCCAAGACCTCTGGGTGTCTTAACCTGGGATATGTGTACTACTGAAGCTGTTATCTGCCAAGAGAGGCACTCTGATCCCAGCCGTATTATCTTTTCGGTTCTAGGCCTTTGCTTGGAGAGAGGGAGAGAGTGAGAGTGAGAGTGAAAGAGAGTGTGTGTGTATGTGTGTGGGGGGGAGGTGTGTGTGTGTGTGTTCTACCCAGAATTTGGGGGATGAGGTGCTTTCATCTTCTCCAGGTGGGGGTTCTGGAATCAATGTGGGAAATCCTACACCGCTATCTCCCCTATAATGCACATGCTGCCAGCTACACATGGAAATATGAAGGGAAGAACCTGAACATGGACTATACCCTGGAAGAGAATGGGATCCGGTATGAGGAGGAAGAATTTGACTATCTCAATATGGATGGTACACTCCACATACCTGCAATATTGCTGTACTTCAATGATGACCTTACGGAGTTATAGGAAAGAAGATATATGCTCGTGTAGACCAAGACTTATTTTGAGTTTGGCTGTTTCTTGCCCTGTAGGAAAAGAGGTAGGGAAGACGAGGGAGAGGGTGTCTGGACCTACCATCTCCATTCCACTCTGGGGACTGGTGTGTGCTTACCATGCCCTTCTGAAGTGTAAAGGTCTTATTCCCCAGGTCCATTATAATTTACTCTAAGAAAGATAAGGAGAATGCTAGAAGTTAATTAAATTTTTAAAATGATACAAGAAGATGATTAGGGAGATATAGAAGAGGATAAATAGAGCTTAGGCAGAACTTTTTGATAGTAAGAGAAAAGAGAAGTCCTACACAAAGATGAGGATTGGGAGAACTTTGGCAATGATGGAAATGGGATGGCTGCAGGAAGATGGTGTTTACAAAATCAGGAATAGGAAATGTCTATCATTGGCCAGACAAAACTGGTTTATCTCGCTTCTGGATAGTATTTGGCAGCTAAAATCCAAAGAGCAGAAAGGAAGAAAATGGCTACCAGGTAATTCAGGCGAGGCATTATGTTATGTGCTTATACACCCTGTTTAAATATAACTACCCCAATAGATGGATGCCATTACCACTATTTGACAGATAAAACTTTTGAAGCTTAGCAAGATTTAATAGCAAAAGACACACTTAGTAACCAGGATATAAACACAGTCTGCCCAATTCCAAAGTCCATGTTCTTTTCATGGAAAGGGAATATTTCAATGTCCAGGGCTCACTGTGCAATGGAAACCTATAAGACTACTGTGTAGTCAGCCATTTTTTTTCTGCAGTTATCTTTGGAAGGGCGTTAGCAAAGGTCTGCTGTAGCAGAGAGGAGGCAGGGAAGGCTAAGTGTCAGCTGAGCAATAGTCATTGAGGCTACTTCCTGGTTAGTCGCATAGCAAAATTTTTCTTCCAGTTTTCTTGAGGCAGAGGTGGGAATATACTGATTTCAGGAAAAAACCTGAGTAGGGAAAGGGCCTTCAGAGTGGGGACATTTTGGATGGGGGAGCAAAAAGGAGGCAAATGCCACAGTATATTCATGATGGGCCTGTGCCTCTTAGGGAGGGTGAGGAAGACAGAGTTGACTTTTCAAGATGTTGACTCTACAAGAGGGGCTTGACAGGGGTAATGTAAAGAGAGGAGCTCAGTCAGTCAGAAAACTCTTGGTGACCAAAAGAGAACCACCATGGGGGGTGGGCAGTGGCCAAATTTGGTCCCATTTAACCTAAGCAGGGGAGAATGAGAATAACAGGTGAATTTCCTAACAGTAGCAGGCAAAAAAGAAGCGGGGAGGGCATAGTGCTTCTTCCATGTAGGGGTCACCAGGGCCCAGAGCAAAGAAAGGTGGATCCTGTGAGATACTGGGTGGGCTGCATAGGAGTTTTTGGAAGGGCAGACTGTGAAAGGCATGGACAAAGGTGGAGACATCTGTTTTGGCTTCAGCAGTATCTGAACACACTGCGAGACTGAGAGCTTCTATTCAGTCCCATAGAATGCAACAGTCCATGAATTATCTGAATTGTTTAATCAGATTTGTAATTTTTTCATGTATTTCTTGTTGGCTCAATTAAACTCTCAGCTATTTGAGAACCAACATTATGCTGTTGCTGTGGACCTATGCCAGCCTCAGGGCTTGTGCCTATGGGATCTGTCCAAACCGTCCCTCTTTCAGAGTCTCCTCCTTCATTCAGTACCTGTTGCCAGAAACACATCCCTCTTCTCACACATTCAGTTACTCCAACCAGATTCTAACTGCTAAGTAGCTCTGGAATTCAACTTTTCTCCAAACTATCAGTAGGTCTGTTTAGAATGCTGTGGAAACTTCCTAACCAGTTCTTCCATTTCCACTTCTGTCCTCCACACATAGCAGTCAAGAGTGAGCTCTGAAAAACAAACTTAAACATCTAAATTTCCTTGTTCAGATTCTTAGTGGATTCCAATTGCTTTTGGAATAAAGCCCTAACTTCAGAGACCTTGCATAAATCAGCCTCTGCCCACCTTGCATAGCTCGTCTTGCATCACTCCTCTTTGTTCCCTATGTTTTCACCACACGGGTTGACTTTCAGTTCATTAAATGTCTTCTTGCCTCAGAGCTGTTTCTGCTTGCAGTGCAGTTCCTTCCATTTGCCCCCTATTTGATCCTAAGTGTTTCTTAGGGAGACATTTTCTGATTTCTCAGTGTAGGCCAAGATGTTCTGTAAAATCTTCTCTTAGCACCAAGCATGTTTCAGAGCACTTTTAAAATTGTAATGTTAAAATTATGGATGTAATTTGCTGGTTGGCTGCTAGACTGTAAGCTCATTGGGGCAGAGATCATGCCCATTTTGTTCTCTGTGCTGTATTCCCAGTGTTAGGCACACAGTTGCTGCTCAATAAATTTTGATTGAATAACTCAAATGTTAAGTGAATTCATCTGTCTATAACTAGTGACTGGGATGTTGTGTCCTGGGAGGCAAGGTGGGACCAAGAAATAGGATCTTGTGCTGTAATCTCTATCCACAGGTTTCTCTTTCCTCATAGATCCAAAGGGTTCTTCCTCTCACTAAAAATTTGAGGACAATCTACTTGTCATTTGTCCATATGGCCACCAGGTGGCTGTAATAGCCTGCAGAGTCAGTGAGAAGAGACTGGAGGAAGGGAAAACACTTTCAAGTTCTAAAGAGGTTACAATATAGGTGGCCAGCTGAAAATTTATAGGTGGAAGTATCAGAAAAAAATGAAAACCACATGGCCACTATCCTATTAGCATTATATTAATTCCTGTTTTTAATTTTTCCCACTAGCACACTCCAGTAAAGTAGTTTGAGAAATAAAATTCATGGGATAGGATAAGTAGAGGTTCTCATTGCGGTGTGGGTGTGTATGGAGTGAGGCACAAAGCTGTGAAAGGAATAAAGACCATGGATTTTTAAAGGGGTAGAAAGCTTTCTACTAAGCACAACCTTGTTTTCTAAATATCCAAGACTGGATATTTGCATGAAGAATATGTAAATAATGTCTTGGCCTAAAACCTATAAAATAAATAGAACATGAGTGTAAGGTCCAAGTCCTCTTGTGGTGGTCTCTTTTGTTTTGGAGGGAGAGAGGGTGATGGAATATTGAAAGCTGCCTGTCCTCAGTAAATCATAGCAGCTTCAAAGGATTCAATTGGCAACTATTTTCCACAAGCCTTAGTCCCTATGTGCTCACATCACTGAAGGTAATAAAGACATATATTCTTTTCAGGAAGCTTGCCTGCTAATTGAGATAAAACATACACACATGAAAGGTAAATAAAAATAATACCTAATAAAGGACCAAATAATGATATTGAAAAAGTTTCCACCCTCAATCACAGGTGGATTCTTAACCTGGACCTCCAGAAATGGATTCCAAATATTGTGTGTGGGGGCAGATGTGTATTATTTTGGAGAAAGGTGCTATAATTTCCATCAGAGTCTCACTGGCTCAACCGTCTGCCCCTAACAGTACAAACACACATGCACAGACACATGCATACACACACAAAAAATAACCCTCAGAAGTAAAATATCAAAGGTGACAATACAATGTGGTCCCAGGATTCCTGGCATCTGTCTCAACAGTCTACTTTAAACTATTATACCTGTGTTCCCATGGTAACAATTCCTACAGCTTTAAGTCTTGGGGCAAAGTTTATTAGTCTGAAACATTTTACTACTGTCTCAAATTCTGACCTGAATGTACCTTGGAGCTGAGTGAGGGGATCTGTCATTTGGGCTTATGATTACAGTGCCTAGTCATGACATCAAGATAAGGTTAATGTGCCCAGCTTCCACAGCTGAGTTTAGGTAAACCACATAGATGTTTCATACTGAGAAAACAGCCACTTTATGATGGATCAACAGGAGCATATGGAAGTTTAGAAAAGCAGACAGAATTGGAAACCTGAAAGATCTTGGAAGTCAAAGATTAGGCATTCAAAATACAAATAAATATGCAATCTAAGTACTAGGTATTCTAGGCACTTGGGAAATACTTTAAAAAGCTGGTGAATGAATAAGTGACATGAGAACACTAAAGTGGGGTAAGGGGTAAAGAAAGCTGAGATGAGGAACAAGATGGTAGAATTAAATCTGCTAGAATTAAATCTCTTACTCAGAGCAGCTCAGTTCCTGTCCTTTAGAAGCTTAATGTTTAGGGGAACTTGGGCATCCACTTTCAGTCATCTGACTTAATCATCTCTGTGTCCCGAACAGCCATATAATGCCTGGCATAGAGTGCCGATAATTACAGGTTTGTTTCAGGAATGAATGGTACATATAACCCCCACTATCCAAAATGTCTGAACTCAGGAGCCAAACAGGTTCAGATAATGTAGTGTCCCTTGCTATTCGCCCACTCTCACCATTTGAAGAGAGCTGAAGAGGTCTGAATAGTAACGTCTGTGCTGATAAATCCTTCCAATACTACAGACTATTAAGGAAAATAAAATATTCCCTTGCCTTTAATAAATAGCCTAGAGGGGTATGACCTTACTCCACCACAGTGTATTAGGTGAGAATGTATTTGGCTGCAAGTAACAAAAGGCTGACTACTGAGACTTAACTACAAAGAGTTAATTTCTCCTCACATAGAGTATTTGTGGTATAGTGATTCCACTAGATAGTCCACCATTGTCTCAGGTAGCTTGTTTTTGTCCTCATGTTTATTGCCTTTTGGGCTACTTTACTTCTAGCCTGTATTGTGGGCAAGAAGGAGGAAAAGAAGAAAGGACAGTGCCTGTATCAAAGCAAAAAGTTTCCCAGACATTCTTAGTAGACCTTTGACTACATCTCATTGATAAGAAATGTGTTACACAACAACATTTAGCTGCAACAAAGTCTTGGTTAGTATTTTACATTGAATCTACAACAAAAGCAGGGTCCACTACTGTGGAAGGAGAGAATGGATATTGGGGAGGAACTAGGAATGTCTTCCACAAGAAGTATGAATTTGCTATTCATTAACAAAAAGTTTATTAAGCACTTTGTGCCTGACACTGTTCCAGGTACTGGGGATACAGCAGTGAATAACATAGGCAAGGCTCCTACTTTATTGAGATTTATACTCTGGTGGGATAAACAATAAACAAGTAAGACAATAAACAAGTAGACAAGATCATTTCAGATAGTAGTAAAAGCTACTACATCTATATGTGTATATATACTTAATAATCTCTGTGTCCCATCTATGTATATACATATGTATACACATATGTATACATATACATATAGATATATAGAAATACCAAAAGTACTCTAAAGACAAAAAACCAGAATCACACAAGAGGAATGGTCAAGTAATCTGAGGCTTGCTTCAGATGATCACAAAGATCGATTGGTCTTATGTGTAGATCTGCATTTACTTGTATTATTACTTAATCCTCATAACAAACTTAAGTACTGTTTTTATTTACAATGGAAAAAGAAGGAAATTGAAGCACAGGGAGGTTAAGTAACTTTCCAAAGGTCATACACCTAGTAAGCAGCAGAGGTGGGCTTTGAACTAAAATAGTCCCTTAACCACTGAGTTGCACTGCCTCCCTCCCTGATAAACAGGATATTGTTCCAGGTACCTACTGCCGCTTAACACAACCATTGTAAGACTTAAGTGCCTTAAACAAACACCATCATTAAGTTTGCTAATGAATCTATATTTGGGCAGGGTTCAGTTAGGACAGCTCATTTCCATTCCAAAAAAGTTATCAACTGGGTGAATTGTTGGAAGCTGGAGGATTCATTTTCAAAATGGCTCATTCATATGGCTGGCAAGTTGATACTGGCTATCATCTCCATGTGAGCATAGCTTGGGCTTCCTTATAGCACGGTGGCTAGGTTCCAAGACTAAGTATCCCAAGAGAGGCAGGAGGAAGTTGAATCACCTTTTATGACCTTGCCTCATCCAAAGGGAGAGAACTAGATCTCATGTCTCAGTGGGAAGAATGGCAAAGTTAGATTGTAATTGGAAGCATGTTGGATGTGAGAGATTAGTATGGCCATTTTTTGGAAAATATAATCAACCACACAAAAGGAAGGATATCCAGTTAGTTTTGGGCGTGAATGGAGAGGTGGTCTTTGAAGGGTCTCAGTGGGCGTTGGGGGGTTGATACTTGAATAGAGCCTTTCTTGAAAACCTAAGTTGGAATCCTGGTCCCACTATCCATTTATTCATATAATACTGAGCATCTGCGATGTTAGGCACAGTGCTAGACTCCAGATATACTAATAAGATAGAATTTCTGCTCTCAATAAGCTTACAGTTTAGTGGGAGATTCAGAGAAGCCTCTTAATTTGTCATCTTGCTTCCACTTGAACACAGTGGCCTAGGGAAGCTTTTAAAGTTCTCCTATTTAAAGTCTTCCAAGGCTTTCTACTCCTCTCAATAGGATGTAGGACACCCATGCTATTGACGAGGCCCTGATAATTTGGCTCTTCCAGGCTCTTCTTTGTCTCCCATGATGGCCTTTAAGTTTCTGAAACTCCCCTAAGCTTCTTTCTGTCAGGGCATTCTCACATGGAACACTCCAGCTGTTCCTCTGCCTGGAACATTCCAGCCTCCACTCATCATTTGGCCAACTCCTATTGCTTTAAGTCTTTGCTTAAATGTCATTTTCTTAGAGAAGTCTTCCCTGATCCCTTCAATTATATCAAATTTTTCATCATACACTCTCAAATATATAATCAAAATATTTAATGTAACTTATAATTTATTATTCATCTTTCTATCTTCTTAGACTCTAAACTCCAGGAGAGCAGGGACAAAGTCTCTTATCTGCCGCCAAATACCCAGCACTTACCCCAGTGCTCAGCCCAGAGCCAGTTAATCAATATTCATAAAATCAACAAATATAATGTAATAAATGCTAACAAAAGGGCTAAATATGAAATGCTTCAGGAACACCTAAACCTAGTCTGGGATATCAGGAAAAACTTTTTGTTGAAGCATCATCTCAGGCTGAGACCTGAAGGACAAGGAGGAGGTAGACAAATGAAGAAGAGGAAGAGGGTAAGGAGAAAGAATAAATGGCATAAATAGCACACAATTTAAGAGGTGAGATAGTGTATGGAGAGCTTGGAAGCAGAAAAACGTGTAGCACAGTAGAGCTAAGAGGAGATGGGAGGCCCGGGGAGAATGGGCAATAAGAGAGTTTAAGGACAGAGCAGGTCATGCAAGGCTTTGTAAAGCAGGTTAGTTTTTTTTGAGATATAATTCACATACTATAAATTTCCGCCTTTTAAAGTGTACAATTCGGGGCCAAGGGTTTTATAGCAAGAATGGCATGATCAGATCTGCGTTTTAAAAGGTAACTTGACAGCATCGTCAAGAGAGAATGGATTGGAGGGGGAAAAGAGGGGAGGAAGTTAAGTGGAGACAGAGATGGATGCTATATTGCAGCAGTCCAGGAAAGAGATAACGGTAGCTGGAACTAAGTTAGTGGCAGTGGGAATCAGAGAATATGAACTGAGGTTAAGAGAAAATTGTACAACTCAATAATTTACTGGGAGGAGGTCTGGGGCAGAGGGAGCCATCAAGGATGACACCTAAGTGTCTGGCCTGGGTGACTGAGAAGATATGTCCACTGATGGAAAAAGGGAATGTTGGAAGAGAAATCTGATTGGGGAGGAAAATGATGGATTTTTAGTTAGCTGTACAAAGTAGCCATATGAAGTAACTGGGGCATGTAAATACAGATGTCTAGATCCTGAAAGAGATCTCTGGGCTAGACTTATAGATGTGAGAATCAGCAGAGTAACTGTTGCCAAAGTCATCTTGAGAATAAAGTGTGATCGAAGTGGAAGGCCTAGGAGGAACAATATCTAAGGGAGGGGAGGAGATAAAGGAGACTCAGAAAGAAAGGCCAGAGTGGTGAGAGAGACTCAGGAAAATGGTGCTATGGAAGCCAGAGAGAGGGTATCTGAGCCAGAGGAGGCCATGGTAAACAGTGTGAAATGCTGCAGAGGTTAAGATAAGGACCTGAGTTTCCATGGATTCAGTAAACAGCAAAATGGTGTGTTAGAGAAGTAAGGCTGTAGTTGGATGAAGTATGAATGTGATATTCACAGAAGAAATCCAACTACAGAAGGGAGGAGTTTTCTAGCTTTGTAACCATGCACAGAAACTGTCTTTCCTTTAGATTCCATTTCTTTAACCATAAAATATGGATAATAGAAATACAATTTCACTAAGGACAACAAGCATAAATCAGGACATGGTCACTAAAAAAGAAGCTACCTTACAGTGCTGTTGAGATTAAAAATATGATAGGGAAAATGCCCAGCAGTATAAAAGGGCCGTAGAATAGGCACTCAAAAATTTTAGTCTTCTTTCTCTGTCCTTGTGCTGGCCACTATTTAGTAATGAATGTTTCTTTTGGGATTTCCCGAGATCTGGCATTATCCAGCATCCATGTAACATGTCATGATTAGAAAATCAGTAAACCATATCTGTGACTAACATCTGGATCCTGACCTAACAACAGGGTTAGGAGAAGTATGAGTCCAGTAAAATGTGGTTTGTTTCTTATCATGCCAGAGTTTAGCTTATGTAAAGCAGGGTAAAGCAAGGAAATGGGGCTGACTACCGGGAGCAAAAGTAACTACAGTCAGTACTTTGCTTCTTCAGATTAAGGTGCTCTTCATGAATCTTATCACCTTGCAATTATCTTAAGTGAATTTGTCTGAGTTGAGAAATGGCTAATAGAAAACTTGATTGTTTAGAATGATAGCTACCAATTATTGAGTGCCTTATAACTAGTGCTTTATGTCAATTAACTCACTTCATCCTCCCTACAACCATGTAAGGTAGGCATTAATATCCCTGTTTTACAAATGAGGGAACTGAGACTTGAGGGATAAGTAGCTTCCCCAGCATCACTGTTAGTAAGTGAAAGAACTGGACTCAAACTCCATCTCTAATAGAGGGAATTGATAACTTCATTATTTGGCTCTGGAATACATTTGAGGAGTTACACAACTATAATATTAGAACATTAGAATGATTAGATAGAATTTTTAAAAAATTAGTTGATTTTAATTTACTAATCACATTAAATTTAGTCTTCAATGACAATGGCTCTCCTTGTCCAGAAAGCTAGATAGTAAAAGGGTCCAAAGGCAAGCAGAGGGGTTAGGAGGAAAGCCAGCTTGAGACTAGAAAATATACCCCTTCACTTCTCTTCCTCAAATCTATAACTTGAAAGACAGTTAATCAGCCAGGAAAGGTGTCAGGGTAATTCTACTGAAACTGAGGCTTGGCAATAGATGGAAAGAAAGGTATTTCTAGCTGACCAGTCAATGAAAAACTATTTAAGAAATTGTTACAAGGCAATGTCAAAAGGGAAAAAATGTTTGTTTTTTGCCAGACATGGAATGGAGAGAATGGTCTCCAGTTAGGAAGTTGAGGGCAAGACTGAGCCAGGTCAGTCTTCAACAAATGAGAAGAATGATCACAAGGGAAACAGATGACAGTGAGGAAGAGAAGTGGAGGGGTATATTGCCAGACTGCAAAAGCCTTTCACACAAGATGAGGGATCTGAAAGCAACCCTGGAGATAAAGAATTAATTCCCTCAGGTATATGGTCTATTTCCAGGTTTATTTTCCATATTATTTTAAACTATCTTTTTGGGACTATCCAAATGTTAGTATGATACTATTTCTACTCTCCATATATTTTTTAAATTAATTTTTTAAACTTAGTTTTCTTTTTCATTATAGAATCATGCTCTTCACAGAAAATTCCAGGTAGAGAAGCATAAAGATGTAAAACAAAAATCACTCTTATTCCTATCACTCAGTAAAAACCACTATAAACATTTTAACCACTTCCTTTTAGAATTTTCTTACATGGTTGCAATTATACTATATATTGTATTTCATATAGTTTTATGCAATTAACATTAGATCATAAGCATTTGCTCATGTCATTTTGTCCATGTGACAAAAGGTTAATCATTAGTAAATCTAGGTAAAGAGTTTATATACAGGTGTTCATTGTACTCCTTCAACTTTTCAGTAGGTTGGACATTTTTTTAAGTTACATGTAGGAAGGGAATCTCAAAGAAAAAGGAATGATAACAAAATTCAGGATACTGACTGGGTGGGGCAGGGGAGGGATGTGGAACATAGATCATCCGAGGCTTTGAAGATCTTGCTACTATTTTATTTATTAAACAGGATGATAAATATGTTCATTTTAATATTCTTTGTGGTTGGTATATGTTATATAGTCTATTGAACCTATGAAATAGTTCTCAATAGATTAAATTTTAAAATTAAAAACCTCCATAAGCAACATTTTAATGGCTTCTCATCTTTAATTGCTATGTAACTTACCTAAACTAGCTGCCAAATACAATACTTTTCTAAGTTTGTGATCTTTTAAAAAAAATTTATATAATTCATACACCATTAAATTCACCATTTTAAAGTGTAAAATTCAGTTTTTAGTATATTTATAAGGTTGTGCAGCTATCACCAATACTTAACTCTAGAACATTTTCATAAACAAAAAAAGAAATCCCATACTGGTTAGCAGTCATTCTCCATTCCTCTCTTCCCCAGCCCCTGACAACCACTGGCCTATTTTTCTATCTCTATGAATTTATCTATTCTGGACCTTTCAGATAAATAGAATCATTCAATATGTGGCCTTTTGTGTCTAGTTTTTTTTCACTAGCATAATTTCAAGGTTCATCCACATTGTAGTGTATATTGATACTTCATTTCTTTTATAGCTGAATAATATTCCATTGTATAGATACATTCTATTTTTGTTTATCTACTCCTCAGTTGATGGATATCTGGGTTGTTTCCACTTTGGGGTTATTATGAATAATGCTCCTATAAAGATTCATATGTTTTTTGTGTGGACATATTTTAATTCTCTTGGGTATATATACCTAGGACTGAAATTACTGGGTCACATGGTAACTCTATATTTAACTTTTTAAGGAACTGTCAGTTGGGTACTCTCCTTGACCTCCATAGAGCATCAATTATCATACCTTCCTTTTGGCAATGTTTTCTTGCTTTACCACAATGACACTATCTGGTGTACCTACCACTTAACAATTTCTATTTTTTTCCTTTGGCTTTTCTTCTTCATTCTTCAAGGTTCCTCCAAGGTCCTGGCCTCAACTCTTCACTTTATATATTAACAATTATTATCCTTTAGAGAGATATAAACACCTACTATAACTTTCTTTCATGAATTTACCACTGGAATTAGATGAGGTCCACATACCACTTGCTAAATACTTTCCTATTCAAACGAGACTATTCTTCTTCCTCTATGCTGTATAAATCTTAGTTATCTTTTGGGGCCATGCTTCAAATACAACTATATATGAAAGTTCTTCACTGGTCCCCTTTATCCCTGCCACCCAAGGTCACTCTTCTCTGAACACTCAGATTTTATAGTCCATAATAATCATCACTACCACATATTGTTAAATAACTTATTTTGTGTATTTATGTCTGATCTCAAAAAAAAAAAAAGTCTCTCCTCCCTCCACCCATCTAATACCTTAGTCACTAAAAAATTTTCAAGTTGCTTTAAAATATGCACAGTGAAAAAATAAGTTTCCCTTCCCAGTGATAATTACTACAGTGTCTTGTGTTTTCTTCCAGGAATATTTTAAGGATATTTATATGTGTGTGTGTGTATTTATTTATCAATGGTTCCATATTACATATGCCTTTCCTTCCTTCCCCTCATATTTTAATTACTTTTTAAACTGAACCTCACTAATGTTTTCAAAAGTCTAACTATATTAATCCATTGATTATACCTTGCTTACATATTTTTCTCTTCAAAGAACTAGATTAGTGAGGAATGATTTCTTTAGAGAAATCATACTACATTTTGTCCCATCTAGCTTCATTTGTTAATGTGATAAGGCTACTTAAATTTGTTTATACAAATAAATGAATACTTTCTCATTGTAAAAGTTCAGAATTATTAATAAAGCTAAATATTTCCCTTGATTATTCTTTCCTAAAAGTCACCACTGTTACCAATTTTGTATGTGTATGTCTAAGTTTTAAAGACATTTATATAAGTATAAATTATCTGTACATTTTTTTTGCTTCTTTGAACACAAGTTAACTAAATATTATAATGTATATATTACTTTGCAGCTTGTTTTCCATTCAACAACATGGTAAAGAATCAGACTATGTAGATGTAACTCATTTTTCTTAATTGCTATGTAGTTTACTTAGCTATTCCTTACTGTTGGAGATTTAGGGTATTTCCAAGTTTTTGCTATTACAGTGTTGTAACAAACATCTTTGTACATGTCACCTTATGCACAAATATGATGAATGTTTCTCTAGGGCAGATGGTAAGAAGTGGACCTCTGTGTCAGAAAACACGTAAGTTTAAAAATGTTGCAGCTACAATTGACATTGCCAGTTATGTAGGATAGTTGTTACAGGTATACATGTAACCATCAACTTCACATATTAGTACCTTTAATAGAACTCTTGGAGTCCCATTGACTTAGAAGTCATTTAGTATATAGTAGAAAGATAAATTAAGTTCAAGTCCTGGTTCTGTCCCTTACTACTAACTTAATCTTAGGCAATTCTTTTAACATCTGGGCCTGTTTCTGTACCTATAAAATTAGATTATAGTGATATTTCCTAAAATATGGTAGCTATACCATTGGTAGCATGCAAGATGCTTTTATTTTTTTAATTTTAATTTAATAATTATCTATATTTTTAAATAAATTATGAAAAATAGTTACACTATCAAGGATTTATGAATATTATTTTAATATTACAGAATTTACTCTTTAAGACATTCATCTAAAGTAAACTGACTTAAAGGAAAAGAGTATGCATTTTATAGTATAGTTGGTATATAAATATTACAAATCATGCATATGATATATGAAGGACTAAAGTTTCTTTTTTCATGAAATCAGGAGGAGGTTAGATTAAAGCAGTAGGTCCTAGAGTTTTAAATTTCAATGATCCGTAAAACATAAAAAAAAAAAAGTTAGTGATCAACATGGAGTTTCTGACTTTTATTGTGCTAAGAACATTAAGAACAACAAAACTCAAATCTACATACCCATCACCATTTTTTAATAAAAATGTATTAAAAATATTGTGTATCTATAAAAGAAGTATATGTATGTCCTGTTCAAATTGTACAGAAGTATAAAAAGTCATTTTCTCTCTTCCTTTCTCTATAAAATGTATCATGGGCATCCTTTCATATAGATCTACTTCATTATTAGAAAGAACATTTTTAAAATATATTGTTATAATATATAAGCATGCATATATATTATATATTAAATATTTACTTCTTATAAAAATATATAAAAGAAATATAATCTCAGAACAAAGGACAGACCTTACCAGGAAAGGATAGGTGGCAACCTTACTTAGCCATTTTGGAAACCACAGGCTTACATGACCTTCCATCTTTAGAATTCCAAGATATCCTTAGCATTTACATGCTTTTCATTATTATCACTAACATATTTCAAAAGACGAGGAATCCCTTTAACATCTCCTTTGGAAAAAAATCATAGATTGAAAAGTGCTTTTTCAGTTCTGCAATCTCCTTTGTTGCATGAGTTCATGTTTGTGCTCAGTTAATCATTTTCATTGTTTCTCTACATCAGGGTTTTACCCTGAGGTCCACAGACTTCAGGGTATTCATGATACCATGAAAACATGTGTGACATTTTGTATATTAACTGTTTTTCTGAGGGAGGGTTTATAACTTTCTATGATCCAAAAATGTTAGAAATTATTGCTTTGAATAATTTTCTTGCTTTTGCTTTAAATAAATCATCTTATTATTGGCTTGGGATTCCTTACAATGTTATTCTTTTTTCAGGGGATGGGTGGTCAATCTAATATTTGGTTTGCATTTGACAGCTGCATGCCTTGAGTTCCTTGTTCTCTCCTTAATGGTTTTCTCATTAAAAACAAAAAACATTCTCTTCTAATTAGTAATATGCTATTTTAATTATTTTATTTTATTTTTTGAAGTATAGGAAGATAGCAAAAGACAGAGTGGTGCTCACATTGAAAATGATAGGCAGAGAGACAAGCAGCTAGAGACAGCAAGACATAAAGGCACAGATAAAAGGCCTAGGAACAGACAGAATAGACAGGCAAAAGAAATATAGAGGAACCTGGAAACACAGAATGAGAGACATAAGAACTGAGTAGACAGAGAAGGATGGCAGAAAAACAGACAGGCTGGCAAGGAAAGAAAGGATAATGAGTGACAGAGAGGTAGGCAAGAGTACCAAGAAGGACACAGACAGACAAACAGAAAGCAGTAGAGAGAAGGCAGGCAGACAGAGTAAAGAAGAAAACAATAAGGAAAGAAAGAAGACAGAGTGATAATAATGTTTTATACTACCCAGTGCTTTATAATTTATAAAGTGCTATTACATACATTATTGCAAGCAGAGAGGAAGAATCCAGCAGACAGATGGGGTGATGGAGGGATACAGGCCAATCAAACAGAAGACAGGGAAGGTGGCCAATCAGAAAGAGAGGCTAGAATGGAGCTCAACACAGACAGAGAAAAGACAGCACCAAGAAAAGAGAAGTGAGAGGGAGAGAGGGAAAGACAGGAGAGAGACACAGAGATAGAGGCTAAGACCGTTAAATTCAGAAATACAAGCAGTAAAAACAGCAGATATGAAAGAATATTGTACGTAAAAGTTTTATCATCACCTTTCTGAAGAGACTGACAGAGAGGCTGTTCTTTGTTTACCCCAATGAATAATAACATCACTAAGGTGGCATGTGAGAGGAGCCAAAGGAAGGATGAAAAGGGGGAAAAGTTTTAGTACGAAACAATGATTTTTAGAGTAGGAGGAAGACAAACTTCTTGGACAGGCCTAGGTCAAAAGCCAAAGGGTGCTGCTAAACCCAATAGAATCTAGATTCATATGCTTTTAAAGAATTCATACAGATGTGGGAAAGGCAGAGCAGCCCTCTATCTACTCTGTGTGCATGTAGACTCAGCTTATAAACTATCTGTACTTATGAAATTGTACCTATATTTGTATAATATTTTTCAGTACTACCAGTACTTTCATGTCCTTTCTTAATACATACATATTTCAGTGATGGAAGAGACCAGCAAAGGTAGGCTGTCATCAAGATAACTTATTAGATTAGGAGAGAGCAAGCCCATCCTAAGTGCTCCTTAGGACTTAAGTGAAAGCATGCAACTGGCAATCGGTCAATCAAAAAGATAAGTGCCATAGAGCAGAGTCAAAAAGAGGCAAGAGAAGGCGCACCCAGCAAAGTAGAAAGGAGTACTGACAGACTAAGAGAGGAAAAAGCATCTAGCAAAACTGGGAGAGAAGCAGGAAGGAGCACAGCAAAAAGCAAGTAGACATATATGTGTAAGCTCTTCTCTGGAACAATATCAAGAAACATGAAGTAGTGACTGGCTCTGAGGAGAGGAATTAGGAGCTGGGGGAGAGGGATGGGAAGGGAGGCTTACTCTTTCACATGACACTTTTAGTACTTTTAACATTTTGTACCATGTGTATATACTATCTATTTAAAAGTTAATTGAAAAAAAAAAAAGAAGAAAAAAGCAAGCAAGCAGAGATGTGGACAGCAAGAGCTAGCCAGGCAAAGAGACAGCAAAAAGGCAGGAAGACAGGGAGAGACTTGGAAAATGGCAAAAAGACTGAGGCAGGAAGACTGTCTGAGGAACCAGCAATACAGAAAAAGAGACAACTGAAATGGAGGTAAGCAGAGAGAGCAGGCAAGGTAGGGAATATGGCAAGAAGGCAGATAAGACTTTGGGACAAGTGGTTCACTGGGAGATTTGGGGTAGAGAGCCTTTCAATGCTGATGAAGATATTGGGATAGAGGAAGCCAAGGGAGAAAAAGCTGATAAGCAGACAGACTAAAAAGATACAAGCATTAAACAGTGGGATACCAGCAAGTAAGTAGGGCAGACAGGCAAGAAGATGGATATAAAGAGAGGCAAGGAAAAATCGTGAATTTAACACACATAAATAAGAAGAGGACTAAGTAGAAAGGTAAGATAAACCAATACAGAGAACCATGACAGGGCCTGCAAAGTAGAAAAGCCAAGGCTAAAAAAGTGATAGAGACAGGCAGGCGGGGAGACAGATGGCTAGAGAGAGAGTGGTGGGCAAACAGCCAGAGAAGCAGACAGACAACCAGAGAGAGAAAGGCTGCCAGCCAGTCAGGCAGGAGCAGACCAGCAGGCAGGCAGGCAGACAGACACCATAACAGGAGTAAACAGGTAGAGAGACAGGCAGAAACAAGGATAGAAGAAAAATCAAGAAGTCAGTAGGGAGATAAGAGAACAGGAGATGTGGTCAGGCAGAGGGGGAGATGGACAAAAGGGAGAATCAGGCAAATTAAAAGATCTATATGCAAAGCACACTCTGGAGAATGATGAATGTACACAGCCACCTTTAGTCACCCACACCTGCAGCTGATGGCACATGTGGCAGGCAGGCAGAGGCGCGCTCAGCAAAGAGGGAGAGGGAACAGAGGCAGAGAGACTCCGGCGCACATGATGTGCAGGGCTGTCCACATACACGTGGGGACACTCTTCCCAAACACACACAGAGAAACCAGAAAGAGAGGGAGTCAGGCACACATGAGAAAGAGGCACATGCAGTCAGAGCCCGGAAGACAGAAGTAAACAGAAAGACAGAGATGGATAGTCACTTAGAGGCAATAGAACCTGAGAGTCAAAAGGATGGGAAAGACAGTCTCAGTGAAAAATATACACATACAGAGAAGCCCATACATAGAAAAAGGGAGCTACCCAGATAGGCCAGGAAAAGACTGAGAAAGAGGACAAAACAAAATCAGATGGAAGAGGGATAAGAGTTAAGACTCATACAAGAATGAGATGAGAGCAGAGGAAAGAGAATTCCAAAGTCCAGGTTAAGAAAAAGATGGAAATCAATGCTCAATAAAGTGTGTGTGTGTGTGTGTGTGTGTGTGTATCAATAAAGAGTATTTTAGCCTCCTAAGCAAAAATGTGCACTGTTCCTTGTTACTAATACTTTCTGGTTGCTGCCTACCTACTCCTCCCTCTTAAGGTGCTCCTGAACACTTCAGGGGTTGCTGGGTGGCTGGCAGCTATATGTAAGAGGCAAGGAAACAGCCCAAGAGAGAAACGATTACCCAAGCTTGGGATAGGAAGCAAGGGAAGGAGCAAAGTGAGATCAAAAGAATGAGAGGAAACTAGAGTAAAAAAAGGGTGACAAGAACAAGCTATTCACCCTTCTTCCTTTGCTGGCTTTGCTCAACCAGCAAATTTTATTTTACGACTTCTTTAATCAAGTCT
Source organism: Macroglossus sobrinus (assembly GCA_004027375.1). Lineage (NCBI taxonomy): Eukaryota > Metazoa > Chordata > Mammalia > Chiroptera > Pteropodidae > Macroglossus > Macroglossus sobrinus. The sequence continues at coordinate 618,624 of PVKZ01000713.1, read as the reverse complement.
CTGGATGAGAAAGCTACTTTTGGACTCCTTTTCAATCTTCCATCTGATATCTGGTACTACTTTTAAGGTCAACACTGGGGTAAAGTTAGAAATCATGGTTCCAAATCAGATGAAAATGTGAGTGTAACCCCCTACCTCTATCTTTCTCAGTCCCACTCACTTTTCTTTCATGGTTCCACAGTTTCTTCCACTTTATCAGTGTTGGAGATCATGGAGGAAGGGAATTATACTGAAATAGGAGAAAAGAGAAAATCATTTCACAATCTTTAGATTTGACTTTCTGCTTTATTCTAAAAATCTGTTCTATTTACCCCTAAATTAATTTCCCAAATCACATGAATTTTATATTCAAACAATTGGGGAGTGTAAGGTAAAGAAGTTAAAAGAGTGAAGATATAAACGTACAATTAAAAATCACTGAAAAGGCTGGGCAAAGGGGAGAATCAAACATGGACTCCTTTGGAAAAAACTCAATCATAGTATCTATTCATATCTCTCCCCCAAAAGTCACTAGGATTTCTATCACTTTTTTTAAAGAAAAAAGAAATCCTTTATCACCTCTCACTTAAAAGATAGGTACACAATTGAATGTGTTTTGACTTCAATGAGATATGCAGAAACAGTTATATATCAACATATATTTCGTCTTTTCCCTTTTCAATGCCTGAAGGGGAAAAAAAACCTTCACATCAAACCACTCCCTTCTGAAGTATTCAGAAAAAAAAAAAAAAGCTTTTCTTTAAGAGAAGGGAGGTGGGGAGGAAGAGACTAGTAAAGAAAAGAAAAAAATTAAATCTAGTTGGACTAGTATCTAACTAGTTAACCTTTAACAATTTATGCTGATGTCAGACTGAGCATGAGTACTGATTAATGCCCCCCCTCAAATATTTTTTTATAAGGGGGGAGTTAGTCACAGCAGCCATTTTTGTTTTATGCAGAAATCCTTCATGCCCCCCCACGCGTGCACATGCACACACACACACACACACACACACACACACACAGTACACAAGGAAAATATCTCTATTAATCTGTGCACTAATCAGTTATAAAAATAGGGAGAAATTTGTGGGTTTCTGGGTAGAGGCTTGGAGATGGGGGTGTAACAGGGAGAATGGGGGGTGAAAATTGAAATATTAAGCCAGCCATTTTGTTTTAAAAGGGGATTTTTCCCCCCTCTCCCTTTCTTCATGGAGGGGGTGGCGGTGTTGGGGGGGGGTTGTTTTAAAAATAATTTCAAGGCGGCCATCTTAGTGCCTCAGCTCTGAGAAATATTTCTGAGCGCCCCCCTCAGAATTTAAATATTTTTAAAGCAACGGAGAGGGGGGTAGAGAGAAGTCGAAAACTTTTATATATACATATATATATTTTAATACCCCTTCCTTGTTCTTTTGGGAGGAAGGAGGGGGAAGTCTCTCAATTTTTTCCAAAAAAATTTTTGGGGTGGTTTGGCCCCCCTTCTTCAGACGGCGGCCCAGAGGGTGGGGGTTTTGGAGGGGGGTGGCCCGGGGGTTTTGGGGGCTGGGGGAGGCGGTGAGGAGGAGGAGGAGGACGCCGCCGCCGAGGAGGAGGAGGAGGAGGAGGAG
>PVKZ01000711.1:284943-640720 GCA_004027375.1 Macroglossus sobrinus | reverse complement strand
TACACAGCCTCTTGGTACTCATTTTTCTACCTGGTCTTGGACGCCAATAGCTTCTTTTTAATTAACTTAAATCTTCGAGTGTCATATCTTTTCTGAACCTCAGGGTTTCTGGAGGAAACTGAAAATAGAATTCAAAAAGCCAAGCTTCAAGGAAGCCTGTATCTTTGAAACTTGCATCTCCCTTTGCTCTGAAGAAAGGATTCTGTGGGTCGGTCTGCTGTATGCACCACTAGAGGGCACTTTGACATTTGCTTTTGATTCTACAGTTTCTGGCATCCCCAAATCTGTGTTTGTTGTTGTGACCACACGTTAGTAATATTTTGTGGTGGCACTGGTGAAATTCTCTCCCTGTAAAACAATGGCTTTCTGTAATCCTTAACGAATATTGGTTGTTGATGGGGCTAGTTACAACGGAACATAGTTAAGAGGAAATTGATGAAGTCTAAATGCAAGGACTAGAAAAGGACTCAGAAGAGCTTGTGCCCTGCTGTGCTTTGGTTGTCTGCCTTAGTAGGAAAGCACCCAGAATAATAGTGTGATTAAAAAAAAGAAACAAAACTAGACAAACAGGGCAGACATATAGGGTAATATATATACATATATTTACTAGGAATAAAAAGATCGAAAAGACTTGGGTGAAATAGGTCTACTGAGTACTATAAGGAAGAAAAGAAAGGCAAGCATTTTAAAAGGTTTAAGGTCAGTGATGTTCTCCTATTCCCTCACCCTAACATTCTAGAAGTCACTGCATGGACTCTATATGAAATCAAGACTAAGCAAGTCTCAGAAGTAGAGGTAAGTTGTGGTTCATTCCTTTAGATAGAAATGATTAATATTTAAATGGGTGGAGAGTTGTCATCATATGTATACTGAGAAACTTAAACTCTCAACACACAAAAAAAACTGAGAGTTAGAAATTCTGGAGAATGACCCTCAAGCACCATTGAACCCTACAAAAAAGAAATACAGCTCTTCATGGTGGCCCAATGACCTTGAATGATACAGTGTCACCACTCTGATGGCCTGTCTCCATCCAGTCTGTCTCTCCCTTCCAAATTCCAGAACACAAACCTCTTCAGTTCTAGGAAGAATCTACTCACTAAAAGTTTCACCATACATTTTTCTTGACAAAAATATCATATGTCACTTGCGACTCTGGGCATTATGGCTAATTTTCAGGTTAACTCCTCTCAATTCACCATGATCTTTATCCCCATTCCCATAGACTGCTTCATTGGAGGTGGTTTCCCCATCTCCAAACTTGTCTATACTGGCATTTTAAGTGAAACTTTTGAAAGTCAGGGCCATTTGCCTTTTGTATTCTCTTATAAGCCTAGAAGAAAATCATAAAATTATAATAAAATCATAATATTTTTAATTTGAAATAAAACTAAAGAGCCATCTAGTCTACCCGTCTATTAGAGAGTTAATGTTAAATGCAGAATGACTATTAGAATTCTATCAACCTTTTAAATTTCTTTTGTAAGATGTTTAAAACTACTAAAAATATTAGTGTAGAGGATTGTGCCTGAATACAAGTTTTCATTTCTTTAGGATAAATGTCTAGGAGTGAAATTGCTGAGTCATATGATAGTTGCATGTTTTGTTTTGTTTTGTTTTGTTTTGTTTTGTTTTGTTTTAAAATACTGCCAAACTGTTTTCCAGGGTGACAGAACCATTTTATATTCCCACCGGCAACGTGTGAGTGATCCAGTTTCTCTGCAGCCGCGGCAGCAGTTTCTTTTGTCACTATCCTTTATTTTAGTTATTCTGATGGGTGTGTAGTGACCTTCCTCTGGTTTTAGTTTGCATTTTTCTATTGGCTAATGAGGTTGAACATATTTTTATGTGCTTATTTGCTATCTGTATATCTTTTTCAGTGAAAAGTCTGTCCAGGTCTTTTGTTTGTTTTGCTTTTTCTTAATTGGGTTCTTTTTTTTTTTTGAACTATTGAAGTTGTATATTTTAGATATAAAGCCTTTATCAAATATGTGGTTTGCAAATATTTTCTCCCAATCTGTAGTGTATCTTTTCATCTTAACAGGGTCTTTTACTGAACAAAATTTTTAATTTTGATAAAGTTCAATTTGTCAATTTTTTCTTTTACGAATTTTGTTTTTGGTGTCAAGTCTAAAAATACTCTGCTTAGCCCTAAATCCTAAAAACTTTCTCTGATGTTTTTTATCTAAAAGTTTTATATTTTTAAGTTTTACATTTAAGTCCAAATCCATTTTGAGTTAACTTTTGTATACGATGTAAGACTTAGATCAAGTGTCAGTTTGTTTGCCTCTTGACATTCAATTGCTCCAGCACCATCTGCTGAAAAGACTTTCTTACAATGAATTCCTATTACATCTTTGTCAAAAAGCACTTGGACATATCTGTGTAAGTCTATTTCTGTTTTTTTTTTAAATTTGTTGTCATTTATTTATATATCTATCCTTCACCAATGCATAGTCTCTTTTTTTAAAGATAGAACATAATTTAGGAAGTTTTTTTCAAATGTCTAGAAATTTTCTATGTAATTATGACACCTGTAAATAGAAATACTCATTTCTCCTTTCCAAACTGTATACATTTTATTTCCTTTTTTTTGTTTGTTTATTTGTTTTTTTTTTTTGTTTTATTGCACTGGCTAGAACTTCTACCACTATATTGAATAAAAGTAATAATAAAAGAGATAATTTTTTGTTCCAAATATTAGGGAGAAAGCAGGCTTTCACCATTAAGTATAATATTAGTTGTAGATTTTTGTAGATTCTAAAATTTTTATCAAGTTGAGAAAGTTCTGTATTCCTATTTTGGGGAATATTTTTATCATAACTGAATGTTAAATTTTGTTAATTTTTTTGGCATTGATTAATGAAACCGTGTGTGTGTGTGTGTGTGTGTGTGTGTGTGTGTGTGTGTGTGTACACATCAACCTGCTAATGATTGATTTTTGAATACTGAATCAAACACGCATCCTTGGAATAAATCCCACTTGTTCATGGAGTATAATTCTTTTTGTACTTTGTTAAGTGTTTTTGCATCCATATTCATGAGGGATATTGGTCTGAAGTTTTATCTTTTTGTAATGTCTTTGCTTTTATTATCGAGGTCATATTTGTTCCATAAAATGAACTGGGAAGTGATCCCTCCTATTATCTGGAAGAGACTGGATAGAATTGGTGGTAATTCTTCTTTAATTCTTTAGCAGAATTCTCCAGTAAGACTACCAGGGCCTGCAGATTTCCTTTTTGGGAGTTTTTAAATTACAAATTTAACTCTCTTAATAGTTATAGGGCTATTCAAATTATCCCTGAGGTCACCTTCCCCCTTCCTTCCTCCTCTTCATCTTTAGCCTACTTTCTCTTTGTTATTCAAATTAAATAATTTTATTGCTCTATATTCCAGTTCACTGATTCTTTCCTGTGTACCCTCCATTTTGCTGTTGAGCCCATCCATTGATATTTTAATTTTGGTTATTGTATATTTTAGTTCTAAAAATCTATTTGGTTATATTTGGTTCTTTATTAATTTTCTTCTTTTTGCTGAGACTTTATTTCTTAGCTGATACTTTTTATTTTTTCATTTGTTTTAAAGCATATTTTAATTGCTTGTTGAAATGTTTTAATGATGGCTGCTTTAAACTCTGTCAGCTAATGCTACTATCCACTATCTTAGCATTGCCATCTATTGATTGTCTTTTTCAGTTTGAGATCTTCCTGACTTATTGTATAATGAGTATTTTTCTATTAACTTGAACATTTTGGATATTATGATATGAGACTTTGAATCTTATTGAGACCTTTCATTTTAGCTGCTTTTCTTTCTGACACTGCTCTGACTGGGAAGGGTGGGACACTGCCTTGTTGCTGCCAGGTTGGGGGACAAGTTTATGTTGCCCACTCAGCCTTTGTTGACTCTCATGGTGGGCAGGGGCTCCTCATTACTACTGGGTGGGAGTGGGAGTGCCAGCTCCTCATTAGGCTTCTCCTGATACCACCTGGTTGGGTGGAGCAGGAGCTCCCTATTACTGATTCCCACATGGCCTTGATTACATTAATGTGGGCGGGGGGGGGGGGAGTTAAGGTGTGGATGGTAGTGAAAGTCCTGACTCTCCACTAAGCCTCCAAAGATGTCACCCCACTGGGAATGGGGAAGAACACTCCCTCACTGTGGGGTGGGTTGTAGAGGCTCACCATATCATTTCCATTAACACAGTAGGAGGCAGGGAGGAGGGGGATGAGCTATTACCTAGTGGTGATGAAAGTCCTGGCCCCATCCTTGCCCTTCCCTAACGCCATCCCTATCAGTGTTGGGGGCATGTTGGGGTGCCTCATTATGATCTGATAAGAGTGGAGGTCTAGGATCTCCAGTTTGCTTTTGTAGGCATGGGTAAGATGGTGCTACAGATCTTTCTGTGGTGTTCAGCTAGAGTAGAGAGCTTATTAGCTGAATATTTTCTATCTTACTAGGCTGCTCCTTTCCTGGTCCTTTGGCTAGGGAGAACAGGCTTTTGTTCTGCCTTCTATTATCTTTGCCTGTTGAAGTTTTAGTGTTCTTGGCATCTTCAACTCTAGTCTGGAATATATGAGGCAGAAAAATATAAGCAAACAACAACAAAAAAACTTCCCCACAAAAACAAAAATAAAACTCAGGGAACTCACCCCTGTCTTGGCCCTTTGGGCCTAAGGCCTCTTGCCAGTCTGTCTTCTTCTTTCCCTCCTTCAGAGTTTTCTTATGTTTATAATGTCAAGGAGTTTCAGTTGTACTTAACAGAAGGAATAGGGAAAAGTACTTCTATTTCATCTTCCTAGAGAAGGAATTCGATTTCCTATGTTTTAAGTAAGGTTTCTTTAGATCTTTTAAGTTCAAAAAATTCTGTTATTTCATGATATATTAAATCCCCATTTGCCTTTGTGTGTGTGTGTGTGTGTGTGTTTACTAGGGGATTATAATCATGACATCTAAATGTGGTTTTTAGTTCCAACTTTATAATGTATCCACTGGCCCCCACATGCTTTCTGTTTGGGGAAAAACAAAGAAAAGCTCTTGAGATGGTATCACTCCTCTCTTTAATAAAAATTCCAAGCTGTAGCAGCTTTGGGGAAGAGAACTCCACTTTAGAATATAGAAGGTCCAGGAACTCCCAAATTAGGTGGAGAGCATAAGACTTTGAGAACCCCCGATCGAGGTAAAATATCCTTTCCCTAGAAGCACAGGCTTTATCCACTCTAGAGGCATTTCTCAATACATTGAAATGCTCATTCAAACACTGCCTGTAAAAAATAACATCAGCATATGTTTTCAGAATTCCTTCATCATTCCATTTCAAACTCCTATCCCAAACAAGATGGTTTAATCTTTAAAATTGGCTATAATGGCATGCACAGCAGTGTAAAAATTTGTTCAATGTTAATGCAAGCAATTGATGTTAATTTCCTGTTTACTCTAATCCAAAAATGTAAAACTTTATTTATCCAGCCAGCATTTATTCTCCACTCAGATAGATATCCCTCCCAGCATCCTTATACCCTCCCTCCAGTGGTTCCATCCTTCTTCCCCTTACATAAACTCATTCCTATAAAAACACCTTCTATTCTTTTCATTTCTTCCATGTTTTCATTATTTTCATTCAATTATTTACCAATTCTTTACATTAAAACAAATATAATAAAACCTTTTTATAGCAGTTATCTAAACATTAAAATGTAATCTAGTTGAAACAGTAATTATTCTGTACTTTAATTTTTTCTTAGTTATGTTTTCCATAGGGATGATTTTTTAAATATAGTCTAATTTTTTGACATATAACTTATAAACCATAAAATTCATTATTCTGAAGTGTACAATTCAGCGATTTTATAATATTCATAGGTTGTGTGATGGCCACGAAGCAGCTGAGGAAGTTGATGAATGAAGGATTTGCAGGGTAGAGTTTAAGGTACTGGGAAGCCATTTATAACGTTGTAAAGGATATAGAAATAAAGGAGATATTCAGAGGTGATAATATCATGGAAGAGTGTGATCACCTCCATACCAAGATGGAAATGTAGTTCCAGAAGGTAGAAGAAGAGACTCAGTCAAGGATTTCTTGTCCTGATAAAGTTTTAATCCAATTGAGAAGCAAAGTGTGTTCATGCATAAAGCAACTTGGGACTCCTTCAATCAAACTGTGTTGGTAAAACCATGGGTTAGAGACAGAGTCCATTACTTCTCAGCTGGTAAAGTTTGCCCCCAGACCACCAGGTCTACTCACTGTTGCTAGCACAGTCACAACCTCTCCTCCACTAAGCTATTGCTCGTACTGTCTGAATTCATCCCCAAAGCTCTCCTGTCTGTTATTACTCATGTCTTCCAGGAAAGTTTTGACTGGTCCATCCTGCCATGAGCTCTCTGAGTGCCCATTTTAGCAGAAACCTTATGATATAGAAGTCATTGCATATTTGTCAATAGTCTGACCGCCAGGCTGTTGATAATCTTGATCTTGAAGCATAATTAATAATCCTTCCTCACTTGTATCCATCAGCAGCCTGTATTATCAATTTTTCCTTTCAAATGATCATTTAGAGAAGGGGTCCCCAATCCACAGGCCACAAACCAGTACTGGTCTGTGGCCTGTTAGGAACCAGGCCACACAGCAGGAGGTGAGCAGCATGAGAGTGAGCAAAGCTTCCTCTGTATTTGCAGCCATACCCCAGCACTAGCATCACTGCCTCAGCTCCACCTCAGATAATCAGGCATTAGATTCTTATAGAGGCACTGATCCCTGGCGCCAAAACGATTGGGGACCACCGACAAAGGATTCTCACCAGGTAAATTAGTTTGCTAGAGCTACTATAACAAAACACCATCGATTGAGTGGCTTAAACAACAGACATGTATTTTCTCACAGTTCTGGAGACTGGAAGTCCCAGACTAAGGTGCTGGCAAGGCTGGTTTCTGGTGAGAATTCTCTTTCTGTCTTGTAGATGGCCATCTTCTTGCTGTGTCCTCATATGGCCTTTCCTCTGGATGCACGTGGAAGAGAGGAGAGAGATATTTCTAGTATCTCTTCTTCATATAAGGACATCAGTCCTATCAAGTTAGAGCTCTACCCTTATGACCTCATTTAACCTCAATTACCTCTCTAAAGGCTTTATCTCCAAATACTATCACATAGGGGTTTAGAGCTTCAACATACAAATTTTAGGGAACACAATTTAGTCCATAACACCAGAAAAAGACTGGGGATCACTGTCATAGAAAAAAATCTAGAAAGTAAGACTTAATTTCCTCTATATTTCCATAGACTTAAAAAGTTGACTCAATGGAATAATTACACATATACACACAAAGAATATAGAATACAGTCATCTTCAAACTTTTTTTAAAATATATTTTAGTAATTTTGACATGCTATTCAATTCCTTGAACATTGTTTAGAATGACATCTAGAAGTTTTCATTATAAGTTTTAAATTGTTGGAAAAGATGAAATGTCCAGTCTGGTATATAATAAATATTAAATTTCAAAAATAAAACTCTAACATCACTCATTTAATTATCATCTTTTTAAAAATTACAAGTTCTTATTTTAATGACCATAAATTTTAAATTGCTCTTTTTTCTCCTTAAAATCGTATTTCAATTCCACTTCCCCATGGAATTATATCCTATTGTAATAATACATTTTATACCTCAGATTCTTTGACTGATCACCCTATTATATTTTTCAGCAAAGAAGTAAAATTAATTTTTAAAAAGTTTCTGTGATTAAACGTTAAGGTGCTAAAAATAAATATGGATTGAGTTATTATTAATTTAAATTATTATTATTATACAATTAATCAAAACAACCTATGTATTTTGTATACTTTGAAAATGCTAACTCCATATAAAAAGTAAAATTTTATTAAAAGTTCATCTCCTAATGAGTATTTTCTTCCAATTAGTCATTAATCTATAAATGAATATTATTTATTTTTAGAGCTCTGGGATATGGTTAAACATTAATTCCATTTCTATTATTTTATAACTAAATGTACACACTGATAAAAATAGTTTATGTAAGTAATGAAATGGGAATTCCTATACTCTTGTTATAGCAAATTACACAGTTCCTTGAATTCTGAATTAGATGCTAAGAATCCAGGATCTTTCACCAAAAATTCCTTTTAGTAATTTATTTATCATCTAACAAATTCATTATATACCCCTTCACTTTTGTTGAATGAAAATTGGTCATTGAATTGCAAAAGTTTATTACTGAGCTATTCTTTTTTTTTTTTTTTTTGGTGATCCTGAGAAGTTTTTATACTCAAACACAATGCCCCTTCATAGACTTCAGTGGGAGAGGTAAAGAGAGAAAAGTGCCTGTGTGAAAAAGGAAGCCTTGACCATAAGTATGTTCTCATAGAACTCGAAGACATTGAGAGGCTGGAAGTGAATTCCCTTAAATGAACACAGCCTGTGTATTTCTTCCTCAGAGAAAGTTGTACCCCAACTGGAAGACTGAGAGCATAGACAGCATATCATAGAGTTCAAGTTCAAAAGTCAAACAGATAGAACTTTGAATCCTGGCTCCATTCTGTCAGAGTGACGCTAGGCAAATTAATATCATCTTGCTAAATCTCAGTTTATTCTTCCATTATATAGGGCTAATAAATGTACCTGTTACTTAGTGTTGATGTGAGCATTAAATAAAAATATACAGATAAAAATGCAAAGTGCCTGGAACATAAAAAACATAAGCATTCAACAAAAGGTTTTTGTTCTTTCTCTCCTCTTTCCCTCTCTCTCTTATATGCTGGATTCTCTTCAAAGCACTTTACATAGATTATTTTACATAGTCTCCCAGCAACTCTATGAAGTATGGATTTTTATTAATCCTATTTTTCAAATCAAGAAATTGAGGCACCGAGGAGATAAAATCTCAGTCATAAATCTAATAGATGGTAATGCATAAATTCAAAGAGATCCAGCTTGACTTCAGTGTCTGAACTCTCAGCCATGACCCTTCATAGTACATGGCACAAGACACTCCAATTCTGTCCCAGTGTTTAGAGCACTTATTTGTTGGCCAGTTCTCTAAGGAGAGTGAAAACTCCAGAAATAGCAAAGTTCCATGAACTTTGTTAAAAAGTTCATTCAACCAATCTTTGATTTCCTGAAGTTTTGCTATCCAGCAGCTCCTGAACAAAAGACCTGCTTGCCCGGTCCATGAAATTTAGGTGGGAGAATTGCCATGATGGAAGATCCTTTTGCAGGGATTGTCAGGTAACATTTCTCCCACTTTCCATCATAGCAAAATACAGACTGGCCCTAACTCTCCACTCTAGACAGTCTCCTATGTTCAAGGCTTCAAATGCCCAATGAAATGGTCTACCTCAGCATCATCATCTCCTGCTGAGGTCTCTAGGGTTCAATTTCTGTGCCAGGAACTAGTAAAATTTTTTCACTTAAACCTACCTATGTTAGGATCTTGAGGTACTTGGTAGGGTTCAGCTGCATGTTTCTATATTTATTTTCATTAGATTCCAGCAGTTGCAAGATGGGTAGCCTTGATGTCTTTGTCCACTGTTCAAGAAATTTGGAATTGAGGCTGTTTGCAGCAGTCCTGTAGGCATTAGGGAGGGTGTCAAGAGTGGCTGGAGTCACTTTTGCAAGTAAGAAGAGCCAAAGAAAAAGCTGGATTCTTGACTGTGCCCAACTGGCCAATGAGACAGCTCCAGTTTGGTAACTGGCTGTCGAAGCCTGGAGTCTGGCTAGCAACAGCCTTGTACATCTGGCAACACTGTGGCTTGTCTCTTTGGCAGTTTATTTTGGGTTTCATGGTTATTACCCAGAGTCAGGAGTAAAGTCTTTTATTCTGAGATCTCTAAACCCCCAACCACAGGCGTGCTTTCCTCCAGGGCAGAGGGCAAATGCAATTACATCTGTGACCAATTTGCACAGCTAGGAGCTCAGCCTCCTGACAGAAACATTTATTTGAGATTCAAATCTTCAGGGAGCTGGGGAACCATACAGGAAGTGAGGTCCAGCAAGGATTTATTGTCCATGCTTACTAGTATGAGCCTTGAGAACAAAACACAACAGAAAATATCAACTTAGGTTTTATAAGCTGAAAATGAGACGACTCTCTCCACAAATCAGGAGGTGTTTTTGAGGCATAGAGGAAAATAAGAATATTCAAATAAGACGTGGTCACCATTGATCTTGTACAAACAGCGTGCATGTCACATGTAGAACTCAGGCACTTTATTATGTGAGAGAAGTGCAATATTCAGGCTCAAGAGCTTTTTAAGAAACTTAAAAATTGTTTACAACTAGAAAAAAACACACCCCCAAATTAAAAGGAGAAAATTGCAAAACTGAAAATCCCTTGTCTATAAAAAAAATATGTTATGCCTGGTTCACCAATTTTAAATATTTTTAAAATCTATTAATTTCAAAAGGTTTGTTGGGTTAGATTTTTCTCACTTTATAAGAATTCCCAAGTAGGCTCCATAATTGCTGAGAAATCATTGTTAATTATAAATGATGTGTTATTACAGCCAAATGATTTTTAAAGCAAGACAATGAAAATTTGTAAATTTTTTAGAGTAAAAACTAAATTTAAAGTTAAGTGCATTTTAATATGTTTGATATATGATATGGGATGGAGGCCTATAAAGGTCTTAAAATATCCTTGAATTTTACCTGTCTGACATTTAGTTGCCTTAAGGTAATATGAGGCTACAGAGTGGATGATCTGTAGGCTCCCCTCAGCATTAAAAATTTCATCACCCTGTGTGGGACATTGGCAGAGGAATTGTAAACAGATATATTCTTAACAAGGTTGAGCTAATCTTTTGGAGGCTAAGCTATGCCAGAAAGATCTGTTAGTGTTATAAATGTTGCAGATATTCTGGCTGAGAACAGGAGGAAGCATGCAGGTGTGTTTACTTGTGGGCAGGCTTTTTGTCATGGCAAGGAGCTACTAGAATCTTGTGCAAACCACAAAGAGAGAGTAAGCTAGAAATATCAAATGATAAGCCCCTGTATAGGGAGACTCAAGTGCAGCAGCATCCCCACCTTTGTCTTCATCAACACAGCACGTGTTAAACCCAACTGTATGAAATTGCTGGTATGCGGCCATTTTGACCTACAAAATGGCAACTTCATATGGTTCAACTTAAAACTTGCAAGTCTGAGTGTCAGCCAGTGGCCCATCCTCACAGCTTGCAAGAACAGACCGTTTTTAGCAGATAATAAATGTATTGTGATGTTTTTCTGCTGGAAACTTCCATTTCATTTTAAAACAGGAGCTCATCATTTTCCCAGTTACTCTTTGAGGAGTCTGGGCTTAAAAATGATTGTCCTCCAGAGTGGCCCCTGTCCTTTTCGCCAAAGGATACAACTTTTGGATTTCTGAGCTGATTGTTTCCTTTGCCACCATTCTGCTTAATCCCTTAGGTTTCTAGTTACCCTTTCTAGAGCTTTTTTGAAGGAAAAGAACACCCTACAAAAACATTGAATATGTGAGCCAACATAGAATAGTTTATTGACTCTATCTAGTATTTGGCCTTAAAGTAGAGACTCTGGCTTTGGTTTGCTTGTTGCTTTCTTTTATCAAACAGCTACATTGAAATATAATTTATATACAATCCATTCACCCATATAAAGTCTACAATTCAAAAGCTTTTAGTATATTCACAGGTTATGATCATTACAATTTTTAAATATTTTCATTACCTTAAAAATCCCCCACACTTTTTAGCCATCACTCACTGTCCCCTTAGCTCATTTCTTCTAGTCTAGGCAACCAATAATCTACTTTCTGTCTCTATAGATTTGCTTATTCTGGATATTTTATGTAAATGGAATCATACAATATGTGTTTTTTTTGGTACTGACTTCTTTCATTTAATATATATTTTTTCAAGAATCATCAATGTTGTAGCATGTATCAGTACTTCATTTCTTTTTTGGCTTAAAAACATTCCATTATATGGAAATATAATATTATGTTTATTCATTTGTTCATTGTAATGGTTAATTTTATATGTCAACTTGACTGGGCTAAAGGATGGTTATATAGCTGGTAAAACATTATTTTTGGGTGCATCTGTGAAGGTGTTTCCAGAAGAGATTCATGTTTGAATGGATGAGCTGAGCTAAGAGATCCATCCTTACCAATGTGGATGGCATCATCCAATGCATTGAGGGCCAGGATAGCATAAAGGTGGAACAAGGTAGATTTTCTCTCTCTCTCTCTCTCTCTCTCTCTTCCTGAGTGGAGATGTCCATCATCTCCTGTTCTCAGACATTAGAGCTCCTGTTTCTTGGACCTTCAGATGCCAGTACTTACACCAGTGGAACCCTCAGCTCTCAGGTCTTGAGCCCTAGACTGAATTATACCACCAGTTTTCCTGGTTTTCTGGATTCTCCATCTTGCAAAGGGCAGATTGTAGGACTTTTCCACCTTCATAACCTTGTGAACCGAACCCATTCCTACAGTGAATCTCCTTTTATATATATCTATATATATTTGATTGATTCTGTTCTCTGGAGAACCCTGACTAATACATTCATTGATGGACATTTGGGTTGTTTCCACATTTTGGTCATTATGAGAAATGTTGCTGTGAACATTGGTGTATAACTTTTTATGTGAACGTAAGATTTCATTTCCCTTGGGTATATACCTCAGAGTCAAGTTGCTGGGGCATGTGCTAACTCTATGTTTGACCATTTGAGGACTGCCAGACTGTTTCCAAAACAGCTGTATCATTTTACATTCTAACCAGCAGTGTAAGAGGGTTCAAATTTTTTCTACCTTCTTGTTAACACTTGTTATTTTGTGTGAGTGCAATTTTTGCTTTGTTTTTGATTATAGTCATCTTAGTGGATATTAACTGGTATTTAACTATGGTTTGGTTTGCATTTCCTGATGGATAATTATGTTGAGCATATTTTCATGTGCTTATTGAATATAAGTATATATTTGGAGAAACATCTTTTGTCTATTTTTAATTGGGTTGTACTTTTATTATTGAATGACAGTAGTTCTTTACATATTATAGATACAATTCTCTTATTAGTTACTTGATTTCCAAAAAAAATTCTCCAATTCTATGAGTTTGTCTTTTCAGTTTCTTGACAGTATCCTTTGGAGCACAAGAATTTTTAAAATTAATTTTGCTTAGTTTGTCTGTTTTTTAAATTGCTTAGGTTTTTGGTGTTATAGTCAAGAAATCATTGCCTAACTCAAGGTCACAAAATTCTACACCTATGTTTTCTTCTAAGAGTTTTGTAGTTTTAGCTATTATATTAGGTCTTTGATCCATTCTAGTTTGTATATGATATAATTTAGGGATTCAAATCCTTTTTAAAAACTTTGTATGTTTGTGTGTGTATATCTGTTGTCCTAGCATCATATGTTGAAAGACTATTCTTTATCCATTGAATGGTCTTGGAATCCTTGTTGAATGAATGCCGGTTGACAATGAATATGAGAGTTTATTTCTGGACTATCAATTCTATTCTACTGATATATGTCTGCCTGTATGTCAGTATTACACAGCCTTAATTACCATAACTTCATAATAGTTGTTAAAGTTGGGAAATGTGACTCTGTCAACTTTGTTATTTTTTTTAAGATTATTTTTACTGTTTTGGGTGCATTAAATTTCCATGTGAATTTTAGGATTAGCAATTTCTGCAAAGAACTCAGCTTGGATTTTGATAGGGATTACACTGAATTGGTAGATCAATTTGGGAGTACAGTCATCTTACCATTATTACGTCCTTTGATCCGTGAACTTGAGTATCTTTCCACTTTTTAGGTCTTATTTAACTTCTTTCAACAATGTCACAGTTTTCAGAATGTTGATTTTAGCTTTTTTTTTCTTTCTGGTTAAATTCATTTATATTTTATCTTTTTTTCTTTTTGGTTAAATTCATTTACATTTTACTCTTTTAAATGTTATTATAAATAAAATTATTAATTTCATTTTTGGTTTGTCCATCTTAGAATTTTCTATATCTAAGTTTATTTCATCTGAAAAGTGCTCTGGCTAAAGCCTTAGTTTCATATCTCAGGTGTCTGAAAAATTGAATGTCTATTATCAGTCATCACAGACTGAATTAGACTTTCTAGCTCCTTTAACTGTGCAATTAATTCTTAATATATAGCCCATATACCCAAATCAAGAGATATACACTTCTTAGGGTGTATTTTCAATAGAGCACAAGTCAAAAGTGTACTTGGGCAGATTACTCTAGTGTTCCTGGGTGGGATGTTGGGACACCAGGAAAAAATGAGAAAGAGCTTTGAACATGGAACCCTTTCTACCAGGGCTAATGTCCTTAGGACCTTCTTAGCCAGAGAAAGATATGGAGGAACTCACAGAGGAAGAGACTGGGACTCACTCACAGAGAAAACTGCAGCTGTGACCTGGACAAATCTCCCAGCTTCTTCCCACCATCCACACCACCCGCTGCAGCCTGAAACAGAAAAGAAAATCACTGCCTTTTCAGTCTACCAACCAATAAAGCCATTTTCTTTTCAGGCTTGAAATCAACACTTTCTGTAAGTCATCCTGATTAATGAGGAAAGTTCCAAGTCAGACCTATTTCTCTGGTGTTTTTAAGCACTCTGTGCTTCTAGCAATTCTCTGATTGGCCAAGGCAGGGAAGATATCCAAAGAGATCTCTGGATTTGCACATATTCGTGGAGGCTCCTGCTCCCTCATTGGAAGCAATACTGTGGCATTCATGACTTTAGAAATGAATCGAAATAAACATCTTGGTTCATGGGCAAACTGTGCAGAGAAAGCTTTGTGTGGGAGCCTGCAAAGGTGGAAGAGCTATTCAAAGATTGCCAGAGCCTGAGAATAAACTGGCTTCGATGAGGCTTATGGACATGATCCAGTTCTTAGTAAAATCCATGCCCAACCTCCCTGAAGTGCACCATTGAGAAAACGGCTTGAAAATAGGTTGAATGACATGGGGAGCAACATTGGTAGAATGGCTTTAATGAGCCAAAAAATGTGGTTTCAAATGCCCCTGTCTCTGAATGCCACTGACTGGCATTGCCAGCAGATGTAAAATCTGTTCACTGGCTCAAACTCAGAGAGATATGAAGCAATGTTTATGTAAACTCCAAGTCAGTGAGTCACATTCACGTTCAAGTCCAGAAAATTCATTCAGTGTAAAAAAAGATATGTCTAAGCTGAAAGGGAATTGTTTGTACTCCTGAATGCATGTAGAGTTGGAGGGCGAGTTGAGCGCAGAAGGAAATCTTCTCTTGGGTCTCCAGCAGGGAGAGTTTTTGGCGGGGCATTGCCTTTGGCTCCCAGGGAGATGGGGGCGGGTGTGCGGGTGGGGATGGGATAGGGAGCACAGTTGTTTACTGTACAGTCTGATCCTGATTATTCAGGGGCTGATTATCTATTTCATGGATTCACTGGCCTTGTGCCTCTCTTCCTTTTTAAGGGATTTCTGAGTAATGTTGCTTCTCAACTGATACTATATTGTAGAAAGAATGAAAAGAGAATAAAAATCATTTTACCGTATGTTAGTAATTCCTATGAACTATCTGATCAGGGAAAGGGACCAAACTGTGTGGTTAAAATAGAATCTGGGGCTTGTGGAGAGATTTTCTTTTCTGTTCTCCATACCTGGTTATCTTGGGGCCCTATTGCCTTCGGGACTCCCTCACAGATTTACTGAAGAAGGCTCTATAAGGTAAGGCTTGTGAAGTGAAGACAGGGTGAGAGAGCGGCCAGCTGGGCTCACAGTAAGGAATGTTGATTGCAGAGAGTTTCAAGCAAGGCAGTGGACCCTGAAGAAACATCTGGCTTCTGAATGGGCTTGGCCTACAGCTGCTTACGTGTCATCAGTAAGATGCAAGCTCCATATACTCCCTAGACCACCAAAAATGATCTAACACTTTATAATGATGATTTGAAGGAGTCGGTAACAAATACCCAGAGGGAATAAGCAAAAATACAAAGCTATGAGAACATTTGGTAAGGCAAAACCCCAAGAAAGTCATAGAAATGGAAAATGAAAATACTACTTACTCCACAGAAGAACTTGAATTCACCATTGTGGAAGTAAGTGGGGTGTTCTTTCAAAAAGTTAGTAGCAGAAGAATCCTATGACTTAAAAAGATTTCTTTAATCAAAGTTTCTTAGAAGGAAATTACTTTTCATATTAACATACTTAAGGTTTAGGACCAATTAACATAATTACTTTGAATTATAATTTCTCATTAGCTCTCTCACTTTGCTTTATTAGTGACCACTTGTATTTTTAATTTATATAATATATGTGATGAAACAATTGCAACTGTACTTTAAGTTTATAATAAGAATTTTTGAATAATTCAAACTGAGCTTTTCAAACATAGTTCTTCCCTACTCATTGCACTTGTTCTGTCCTCTAATCCCATCGCTTTATTTAAAATTAAAGAGTTTTTATTGTAATTGAAACAGAACAGGAATTACAATTTAGTCTTAAGTCTTTAGTCTTGCTCTTGATTTTTTTGTCTTTGTTATCAAATTTATGGAAGTTCAAGGCTTTTTATTCAAATATCTATCATTGTTTCTGTTGAGATTGACAGGAGCACCCACCAAAGACAAGATTTATTGTAAACTAGAATAACTGATCCTAAGAGCCTTCTCCCCCAACACTTCCTGGATGTTGCGGAAAAAAAAAAACAAATTTGACAATAATAATAGTTCTTAAATTTTGGGGGCCCAGTTGACTTTGAGGTTCTAATACAATTTATGAAACTTCTTTCCAGAAACCTCCACATGAACCCAGAAGCATAAACTCCCTGGAGTACTTCTATCCCATTTAGAGTTCTCTAAAGCAAAAACTGTGGTCTACAGCTACATTCTTGGGAGATGAGCTTTAAGGAAGATTTTGAAAGTTCTTTCTTTGTGACTGACATAATGAAATGAAGGATTGTCAAAAAAAAATTAGAAAAGAAATCAGTGGGAAACTCAAAAGAAAAAAGTAAAAAAGTAAAAATAAATAAAACACACTGAGAAAAATGCACAGCTAAGATAGGAAACCTCTTGGAGATGTTTATCCCATTTTAACCTTAGCAGCACCCATGGAATCGAAGATCCCTGAGTAAAATGGTCTAAAAAATTGCAATTAGAAAGCAATACAATGATGCTAACAACAGTTTGAAGAAAATATGTGAGAGGATGGTTGAGAGGAGAGAGTCTGAATTTAAAAGACCCCAGCAGGAGATGCTCTGTGACAGAATCAGACTTGACAGGCAGAGGCATTTACTTCTGTTGTCATCTCTAAACAGAAATCTTGAAAGACATATTTAGTATGCTCTTGAGAGGCCACCATGTGTCAAAGGAAGAGCAGGCATATGTTCAAGCCACAAGGGAGAAACTAGCCTGAGACTGGTCAAGATGACTCAGACTTCTTTATATTCTTAATAAAACAGAGGCAGCTCTGCCCTGCTATGGAATGGCTTGGTCAAATGTAAATTGATTAAATATGCATGGGAAGTACTTACTATATTTATACAAAATGTACCTTGGGGGCTTGCCACAGAACTAGCCACTAGCCTAGCAAAAACACATATTAGAGAGGTTGGCAAAGACATGTCTTTAGTCAAGCAGTTTGAAACTGATAGATATGTGTGGAGGAGTCTGTTACTTGATGCTTCCTGAAATAACAGCAAATGCATCAAGATCTTATAACAGTTATGCCTTGCTCCAAGTACAGTGTGTTGCTGTAGAGATAAAATTCACAGAAACATTACTGAGTTTTCAACGACAGCATGATTTCACATTTATATATGATTGATACTTGTCTTATCAGGAATAGAAAATGTTATGTAGAGATTATTCAAAAGTCATGATCAAAAATCTGGCCAACATGGCCTTATAAATTGATTATCTAAGATATGCCTTCTCCTCTAAACACATTGCACTGATATGTCAGATAGAAAAAGAAGACAGAAAATTAAAAATACATAAATATAAAAACCAAATTAGAATGACATTGTGCATTATTAAGGGAAATGCCAGCTGCTGTAACAAACTGAAATCTCAGTGGTGTAATATAACAAAAATTTATTTTTTACTCAAGTAAATTTCAACCAGGTAACTCAAGGACCCAGGCTCCTTTCATTTCATGGCTCCTTCATTTCTTAAAATCTCAGAGTCCATCACTTTCAGCCAATGACCAGGAGAAAAAGAGAGCAGGGAGCATGAGACAGGAGATTTTCTGAGACAGGCCTGGGAATGTCAGTTACCATTTCTGCCCACATTTCTTAGCTATAACTCAGTTACACAGTCAAACCTAATTGCAAAGAGACTAAGACTTTCGTTAAGTTTTGTGCCCTGGAAATAGAGGAAACAGATTTTCGTATACACAAAAATGTCTTTCTACATAGTTTGACTTCTTTATAGGCCAAGCATCTCCATGGGGATACTCATCTCCATAAACCAAGGCAGAACAGAAACACATAACAATAAACGGGAAGTAAAGTCACTGGCTACTGCACTGCAAGAATGAAAACTTTAAGTGTGGCAAAAAGATTCAGCTCTTGGAGGGTAAATAGGACTAAAAGTACTTCACATAAATTGGAAGGATGGGATATGCTTGCTGCTTGAAATCAGGCTGGGGCTCTCTGACTCAAGAGAAAAATCTACTGAAAATTCTGCCTGGTGAAAAGTATAACATCCTATATCCCTGGGGGGAATGAATAGACAGCCTCCACCTACATCCCTGACTTCACCAATCATCTCAAAGGGTAGGATTGGCCCATTCAGATTTTGTAACAAAGGAGGATGGAGGCCTTTGCAAACTCCTTAAATAGGGAGGAGTCAGCCAAAAAGTGATATGGGGGAAAGGTCACACATAAAATTAGCCTACAAATCAAAATTCCAAAACATACCAAGGCATTTAACAATGAAAATACAAACAGAAAACACAACTGCAACAAAAACAGCTTTCGAAATTAACAATCAGAAAATAAATCGATTCTGCATAAATTTGTAAAGAAGATACTTAAAAAGACCTTAAAATAATTATGCTTGGAACACTCAGAGAAATAAAGAAATTAAATCCATGAAGTAGAATAATATGTTATATGTATAAAACTCAGGCAAATATAAATAAAATAAGAAGATATGAAAGAGTCAATCAAAAACTTTAGAAATAAATATATTAATTTAAACAAATTATTACTGAAAATTTGAAAATATTGGGAGTTTGAAAAAAACTGAAGTTGCTACCTATTAAGAACTGAGGAGGCAATTTAAATGGTAGACCTAAATCTATTAATTAAAAATCAAGAAAGAATGAAAATAAATATGTTAAGGTTTAACTCTAGAGGCTAGACAAACAATAATAGAGTAAACCTAAGGCCAGCAGAAGAAAGGATACAATGAAGAAGACTTGAGGGGGAGTATAACTTCAACCACCAGGTCATACCCTATAAACAACAGAGGTGTGTTTCCTTCTTTCTCCTGCCAAGAATATTGAAATGGTGGTGAGACCTGGACAACCATTTGAGAGAATGGAATAAAAGTCATGAATTGAGGACAATAGGATGACATGAACTCTGGTTCCTGACACCGTGAAGCCACCAGATCTGCCTAAACTGTTTAAGCTGTCAAAGAAGAGAGAAATACATTTCTATTAAAGTTAAACCACCGTTCTTTTGGCCTTTGGATATCCAACATGTACAAAGCTACATCCAATCTAATAAAATTATGAAGATTCAATTCAATAATATAAAAACATGAGGAAGGATGGGTGTGTGCTGTTTATTTTATTGTTATTCTCTAAACTGTACCATTAATGCCTTCAAGGGTGGCTTTTATACACAGAACTGATCACTCAGTTTTGTTCTATGAGAATTAATATTCAATTATTAACATTATAACTTCAAAATTCTAGTTTGCTTTAGGAATTACATCATTTTATTCATGTCTAAGTTATTTTTCTAATTACTTTGAAGAGAACTTTGAGTTATATTTATTTTCTTCTACAAACTTAAAACACTAAATAAAGTGTTTTAAGTACATAATAAATAAAGTACATAACTCTGATAGGCCAACATTTATAATTATGTTGTATTTTGTTTTCTTTCTAAAGAAAGAATTTTTGATTAGATTTAAATAAAACTAACTCAAGTATTTAATTAACTCTTGAGAAATAAATACATTAAATTGAACTTTAAAATATTGGAAAATAGAAGTCTTTAAGAATGTCTCCAACATATAAAATGCCAGATGTATGTATATAATTTCTCTTTTCCTCTTTTTTCTTCACCTTTTTACTTTTTATGTATCCTTTCAAACATACACAAGAAAGAAAAAAATAGAATATCCAGATTCCATAATAATTAAGATTTTCTTTTGCCTTTTTGTTTCATTTATTTTTTCCCCCTTTTCTTTCATTGGCTAAAATTTTTCTAACAAATTCTAGGCATTCTAACACCCTAAACACATCAATATGCCTCCATAAAGTATTTTCTTAAAGAGCCCAATGTCATTATCTCTCCCAACACAATTTACATAACTTTTTTCATACTACCTACTTCCAAGTTTGTAATCACAGTTGCCCAATATCAAAAAATTATTTTTACACTTGCTTTGGCCTAATCAGGATTCAGGCAAGATCACACATCAAATTTGATTATTATGCCTCTTAAGTCTCCTATTTCTTCCTGTTTCTTCTGTAAAAACTAGTTTAGTTGTCTTGTAGAATAGTTTGTATTCTGGATTTGCCTGTTTACTTTTTGGTGTAATTTAACATGTTCCTTTATCTCCTCACATTTTCTATAAATGGAAATTATCTCTAGAATCTTTAGGTTATACCTTGGGAAACATTTTTATTGAGATATCATTCACACACAATACAACTCACCCACTTAAAGTATACAATTTGATCATTTTTAGCATATTCACAGAGTCATGCATCCTTCACAACAATCAATGTAAAATGTTTCATTGCCCAAAGAAATACTATTTGCATTTTCAGTTATTTCTCATTCCCACTCCTTACCCCAGCTCTTTCTCTTTCTATGGACTTGCCTATTCTGGACAGCTCATATAAATGGAATCATACAATATCTCATAGTTTGTGACTGGCTTCTTTCACTTAGTATAGTCTATTCAAGGGCCATTCATGTTGTGGCCTGTAGAGCTACTTCATTCTTTCTTTTTTATTGCCAAATAACATTCCATTGTGTAGATATACAACATTTTATTTGTTCATTCACCACTGATGAACATTTAGGCTATTTGCCACAAATAAACATTCATTTTTTATGAGTCACCTTAAAAACATGCTTTTAATATGAAATATTTGAAAAATATACAGACGGAGAAAAAATAATATAATGAATTCTATGTACTTATCAGCTAGATCAATAATTGTCATTATTTATCTTTTTTTATATCACCACAGATTCCCCCAACCACTCAAAATTATTTTGAAGCAAATCCAAGATATCATATGATTTCTTCTACAATATTTTAGTATGTATCTCTAAAGACAAGGACTCTCTTTTTAAACATAATTATAATATCATCATAATCTGAAAACTCCAACTATAATTCTTTAATATCATCAGTGTTTCTATTTTCGTGATTGTCCATAGTATTCTGATTTTAGTTTCTTTTGTTGTACTTTGTTTTACAATTTGTTTGAAATAGGATTCAAAAAGGTCTATATATTACCATTGGTTGACAATAATTTCTTAAGTCTCTTTTAATGTAAAGATTTTCTCTCCTTACACTTCTGCCCTTGTTATTGTTAAAACAAACCAACAACAACAACAAAAAACTGTTCCCTCTGTCCTGATTTAACTCTGTTCTGGATTGTACCTCCATGGTGTCACTTAGCATGTTCCTCTGTCCTTTGTATTTCCTATAAGATACAGTAGCTTAAACAGATTCTGGTTTGGTTTATTTGGCAAGACTATCACATAGGTAGGTAGTGTGAATATTTCCACAGAGAAGAATATAATGTTCCTTTTTTATGTTTTCAGGCATTGTTGATTGTTGCCTAGAAACACTAACTCAGGAGTTTCAAATTGTGATATTTCTATTATCCTTCTTCTTTTCTTAGATAAATTACTTCTGTAAAAAGAAACTTTCCCTCTTTAAATATTTGGTTACACTGAGACAAAGTTTATGTAGAAAAAGCAGGGAGAAAAAGTTTTATTCATTTTCTGTACTGACCAGTTATTAAAATAGTGCCTTGGTTCCCTAGAGCCTTTGAAGAATATCACTGTGGTGTTTTTGTTGTTGTTGTTGTTACTATTATGAATTGATGGATTTGGAAATAGTCTATATTTAAATAAACATATTCTATGTGTTTAAATTTATTTTAGTAATCACCCTTATTGCTGCTCATATTTTCCCTCTTGGTTTAGTAAGAGTTCTTGAGTCCTTTTAGCATAATTACAGTAATTTCTGATGTATTTCTTGCTATTGGGTAAGACAAGATGTTCTAGGCTCATCTTGTACATTTTCAGCACCAGACCCAGAATGAGTCATTTCTTCAAGGTATCCCACTGTTTTGTTTTGTTTTGTGTTAATGAGAAATGGCATTCAGAAAACATGATCTAAATATTACCCTTTTGACCTGAATATAAATAAGATCTCCTGGGCCTTCAGTTAAAAATTTCATATGACAAAAGAGAAAAATGTTTATATTGAATATACTCTCTGAATCCCAGTTTTCTCATTTGTAAAATGCAGATTTTGCTAATCTTTCCTCATAGGTTTATGGTGCAGATTAAACACATCAATACATGTAAAGTATCTGGAATAGTTCCCAGGAGATTAAACACATTATAATTGCTCCTCTTGATTACCTTTCCTGACACCCCACATTTCCCTGACCTGATTTGATCATTCACACTCTCATGCAGCAGAGTTCAATTATGGAAGCCAGGAGAAAGCTCAACCAACTCCAGAGTTATTTTTTGCTTTTTAGAAGACCATCTGCTACCATGACCCATTTCAGAATATGCAAATTCATCAGCCAAGTACAATTTTCCTTCAATCAGTGGTCCAGTAAATATAATTACATTGCTAATTTTAAATCCCAAAGGGTCAGCTCAGGTTAAAGAATGCTCATTCATCAGTCAAGATTCTACAGTTAATTGAGAAAACAGAGGGTCTGCATGCCAGGATTTTCACAAGGAAGTGGAAAAGTTTGTTTTCTTTCACCTCTTAGGACACTGGCATACAACAAACAGATGGTTTCAAATCTTTCCCTCTAATTTTTTTTTTTCATTGGAAAGAGCAACTGGACAATGTAGTGAATGAGTAAGGAAATCTACCTTCACAAACTTGGTCCTTTCAATATTGGACTGATCTCTTTAAGGAGGATGGGTTGGTCTATCCTCGAATAAAATTTATGTAAAGCCCACATTATAAATAAATTAATTCGTGACAACTAAATGTTTTCAGAATAATGTATTGGTTCCCTAGAGCCTCTAAATAATATTAGTGTGTTGTTGGACTGGATAATGTACCAAAAATTGTTTTGCAAGGTATTATTAAGATAATTGATAAAATTGGCATAAGATTGTACATTAAAATTATGTCCATATTAAATTTTTTGAATTTAGTAACTGCTTTACTCTTAGAAAATACACATTCAGTAAAAAAAAAAAATAAAAATAAATAAATAAATAAATAAATAAATAAATAAAAAGACATGATGGCTGCAACATGCTGTCAAATTCAGGAAAAATTAATGTGTGTGTGCGGAGAAAGAGAGAAGAAACATGCTCAAGCACTCAAATGTGGCAAAATGTTAAAAATTGGTGATAACTGGTGTATTTAGGCAAAGTGTACAGAGATGTTATTTATATCATTCTTGAAATTCTTCTGTAAGTTTAAAATGTTTCAAAATAAAATGTTTTTTAAAATTAATTATTTTAAAAAAATTTGTAAATAAGTTCAAAAACCTAAACCATAAAGGTATGTACATGAGATGCTACTCAAAAGTCAAATTAATTATCAACATATGGAGAAGTGAGTTGTTTAATCAGGAACATTTGAAGGTAATTATTTGAGCTAAGCATTAAGAAAACGAACAATGTAAGCCCTGATTCTCCCCTGACACCAGTAGTCTTATGTATAAATTGCCCACCACACAGTTCTTCATAGATAATCCCATAAGTAACTTAAATTCAACAACCCTTAGACCTATAACGTCTAACGAGGATAGAATCTGCCTTCCGGTGTTTAATAAGAGGCCTGATGTTGATAACTGGGGGAAGTGGCATACAGCCTTAAAGTTAGCTCTGTAGTTGGGAAACTTATTAAGCAAGGTCCGGTAAGATCTAAAGATCTTGGCTTCTGAAAAGAGTGAAACTGACCCCTTAGACTGTGTGGGAGAGTTAATGAACAAACAAATGAAGAACATGGACTCTGGAATACCATTTTGGTCACCAGAAGAAAGTAAAAGGGCTGGTCCAGGGGGAGTGCCTGTTTGAAAAGCTTGCTGAAGGGTCAAGTGAAGATACTTAACTTTCAAAGGCAACATAGCAAATCTTCCCATTATAGTAGGTCCCAAAGTCAGCTACTTAATCTAGATATTCTCCATTTGCCTTCCTTATTATCTAGCATACTAACCCTCATTGTTGCGCATGTAAATAAATCTGCTTTGCATTATTAAAAATAACACGATATCACCCAAGCTGCTTCTTAGTTGCTCTGCTTGCTCTAACTAATGAGGCAGAAAGCACTATACTCCTTAATGGTTCTTGCATTTTTGCCAGTGCAGGTTCCTTGACTGCTGACTGAACTCCTAATTAGGTTGGAAGTTCCTTCCCTGATTCCTCCAGGCAGAGCTGATTGTTTCGTCTTTCACTAACTTAGGAAGTGATATTATAGAACACTTCATTTTGTATGTTCCTAGAGGGTAGGTAGGTAACATGGTTACTTATCTTTTTATTACCCTAAAACTCTAGCATATTGTAGGTTTTCAACACTCACTAAATGAATGAATGAGTGAATGAGCAGAGAGGATCTGAGCTTGACCTGGATGAAATGAAAAAAAAACAAAAATTCAATATAATTAGAATTCATCTGACATATCTGAAATCTGAACGAAGAGTGCTAATATAGACACAATTATTTCCAAATGAATCAGTTTCCACATTAACTGTAAGATACACAAGTTCTCAGAAAGGAAACACTACTGAAATACAGACATGTGTTTCAGATATGTCATAAGTATCTTATCCGCCACTGAGGACATTTTTTCCCCACATGTTCCCAGTAAGAATGAAGTTCAGAGTGAAGAGCTTACATGCCTCAAACAACTAGACCCAGAAGAGCTGAGTCCTCTTGGAATTTAGTTCTATGAAGATGGCCTCATGAGAAATGCTCATTTGTCATTGTTCTCACTCAGAGAGTATAAATATGTCCACCTGGGCTGCAGATCAGTTAAGCAAGTTACCTTGCTTCTGGGTCTCAGTTTCCTCACTTGTAAAATAACCATAACAATACTACTGGTATTAGTCAGGGTTTAGTTACAGAGAAAAGAATCATAGTGAATTTACATGGGAGGAAATAGTGAGTGGTTTACAGAATCGTTGAGAGGCCTAAAGGAGCAGATTCTCAAAAGCTACACCTCAGGACCAAGTCAAAGGGAGACCTTGCCTCTACTAGAGTCAGAAAACCATGAGCCCCACCACCCTTATGACTCGGGAGACCTGACAATTAGGAAGCCACCATGGTTGTTCTCTGGTACTGGTAAAATGAATGCCCCATGCCCTGCCTGGTTACACTGTGTAACTATGACTGGACACAGGGGCCTTTGCTGATGATGCCAGTGAAAAGCACATGACTCCACTACATTATTGCCAGTGCAAACAGCACGAGCAAGGACTCTGCCTCATTTCTATCTCTCAAATCTCATCTGACTGGAGAATTCATAATCCCAGATAGAACCCCAGACACCAGGCAGTCTTGAAAATGCAGTTTTTAACTTTCCAGCTTCTGAAGTAGAGGAAAGCCCACCAGAAGAAGATTATAATGAATGCTAAGTGCCAACATGAGCACTGACTGCTTTTTAGAGACAGGAGGATTAAATGAGATAATGTATATCAACTACATAACAATTTCTACCCACAGTAGTACTCAAACAATGGTATAAATTGAATCTAAGAACTTATAGTTCTTGTTTTGGTTACTATTTACTTTACCAAAATGGACTAATATATGTAATTTTCTTCATCTTCCTTTTCTTACTTAATAATATCTCATGAAAATCACTTAAAATCATTTGGTATAGTACCATGGCTGCATAATATCTATAATGTGGATGTACAATAATTTATTTAGAACATGAGCTTTATAGTTTTTCTCTAAGAACATGCATTAAAAATCTTATGCACGTGACAGTTGCTTGGAAACAAAAATTTGGTGTACAAACTCAAGGTATAGAGCTCAACAAATTTTAAAAAATAAAACCTATCCATAAAGTCAGCACCCAGGTCAAGAAATAGAACATTACCACCTTCCCAGAAGCATTAGTCATGCCTCCTTCTGGTCATTAACAGCTACCCTCCTGACTCCTCTCAATTTTATGTGTTTTTGAACTGTATGTAAATGAAATAATGCATTGATACTCTATCATGCCTGATTTTTGGGGGGAGGTTCATCCATATTGATGCTTGGAGTTATAATGTGTTGATTCTTATTTCTTTACAGTGTACCATTGAATAAATATGATAATTAATTTTTCCATCCTACTCTTCATCAGTGTTTGGGTAACTTTCAGTTTGGGTTTATATAAATGATGCTGTATTTCTTTTAGTGAACACATATACATATCTTCATTGGGCACACATGGAAAATATTTAATAACTATTTCTTTCCATTCTTTTCCTTACCATGTCAGCAAAAATCATTCTATTTTTAATACAGCTATTCTCTTATTTCTGTAATTCAGGAAGTCAGAAAGTAAGTTTGGTCTTGGTACAATGGTTTAAAAATATTACAAGCATTTAAAAATATTTGGCTCATTTTTTAAATAACTAATGAAGGTACATAGTGTTTTAGCCTTAAATGTTGATCAAACATTTCAAGGATATTTAAAGGAAAATATGTGTATTTAAGGAAGGGAAATATTTGGTCTTAATAGGAACACTTGAAAGGTCATAAAAGAAAGCCTATTTGTAGAATATCCTCATCTGTTCTAAAAGGATTGAATAAATTAACCTATTCTTTAACTTTCAACTGTCATTTTGGGTGGTTTCAAGTATTTCTTTAGGTCTAATATTCAGTTAGTTTTCAGTTTAACTTTATTACTAATTTCTTCTACTAAACCAAAATATTGAAGCCACAGCTTGCCTAAGTGTCTCCTAAAAGCATGGGATTTTTTACCCTGATCACTGAGTATCGAGTTGTAGTAAAGGGGAGCTACCTCTTGGTGTAAGAGGAAACACCCAAAACTATTTCTTTTGGACTAGATGATAAAATAGGTAAGTCAGGCTCAGTGTTAACCTGGTTCTTCAAGGAAAGGAATCTGTCTCATTTGTCCTTGTAAAATAAGTGCATGGCACATAGTAGGTATCTCAGATGAATGAATGAATGACTAAATGAATAAATGGCAAAGAAACAAGTAAGCCTGAAGTGAGTTAAAAAAAGAAGAAGAAGAAGAAGAACAATACTAATTAGACTGTTTCTAAGAATATGGAAAACCAGAAGACTCCAACTGGGTTGCTTATATTATGGTTCAATACAACGGCAGGTTGTCAGGCAATGAACAGAGCAAACATTCTCTAGAATTCTTCTTGCAAAGCACTGTGCAAATCTGTAAGAAATCCTTTAATAAGCCCTTTGAAGTAGTAGGTGAGAACTCCAAGGGAGCTGATGTGGGCATAGATGCCAATATAAGTAAGGCAAAGGAGAAAGAATTTATTTATAAGTCTAGAATGGTGAGGGGAGGAGAAAAGGGAGTGGTAGAGCAGCCCGAACTTGCCCGAACACCCCTGTGTTGTGATAAGAATAAAGTCTACAAAACAATCAGAGATGATTGCTCTGGTCGAACTTTTTGTTGAAATGAGAGGCGAGATGGCTTGGCAAGCTGTTTAAGATGATACAAAACAGAAGCAGCAGCAGGCTTAGAGGCAATAGCATTGAGGTTGAGAGACACAGGAGGAAACGTGGTACAAGAATTTGCAGAAATCATGAGTTGGCTTTGGTTATACCAGGCCATAGCATTAGAATTTAGACAAGTTTATCAGCTCTCTAGGTGGTAGGGGGCAGCGAGATTCTACTGATGTCTTGATTATATAAATAGTCTCCAAGAAATTACACTCTTAGAGTGAAGTCAAAGGAGCCCTTTTGTAGCTGAGTCTTTCCATGTGCCAGGCATTGCGGCTTAGTTTATTGAATTAATATCCATTGACATCTTGACATCCATTGTGGTCCCAAGACTATAGAAGACAAAAGAATAGTAATAATAATGAAAATGATAGTGATAATAATAATAATATACATTATTATTAAGATACATTAATAAGACATATGTATATACACACATTTTTTTTCTCCAAGAGTTTACAATCTAGTAGAATGAATAAGGCAAGCTTGCTAATAGTATCTATGCAAAAAAATATCTAAGCATCCTGAGAAACAAAGGCTCTAAAAACTCATAAGAAGAAGTAACTTCAGGCTAGAAAGAACTCATAAAGGAAGTAGCATTTGAGTGAGCTGGACGATGAAGTATGAATTGGGTGTTAACAGACAGAAGTTTTTAGTGAGGACATTTCAAGTGTTTGGGATAGCAAGAGTGAGGAAATGGAGATGAGATGGGGCACAATGTTTTAGAAGAAAGCAGAACAGGTCCGTTTAGCTGAGCAGAGGAATATAGCTTCCTTCCTATTGTTCTTGACCCCAGGAGTTTATTCATCAAATCATCCCAAATTCTCAGAATGGCCCAATCATATTTGTTGCCAAATCATAACCAACAATTGGCAGGTGGTTGATCTTCTTATTTACTCTGTGACTAATCTAAACCCAGTGCTTTTATTTTTGGCCCATTTTACTGGTGTCCTGGGATAAGACAAGTTCAGCTTAGATTTTTTTTTATGTAAGCAATTATTACCAAACTCTAAGATTAAATGTCCTGGAAGTTTGGGGCTTAATTTGTCTCTGTATTTGAGTTTCCAGATATCCTCAGATTGTTAATTCAGGGACATCTCTCCCTATCTCCATGTTGTACAAATACCTCAAACATGCAGAAAACGACATTGCTTCCACCAAGCAAAAGGAAAGCATTGTTATTTCAACTGCTGTGAAAATTCAGGAGAAAATCAGCAGAGTCTCCCATCTGATCTTTCTTTCTACTATGTGTACCAAATGAGCAGTTGTTTCTTTAGGTTTTTGATGGTGCCAGGATTCAGTAAATGTTACCAAAGGCCTCAAATCAACCTAGGGGGTTGAAGACAAAGTGCTAGCTCATTCCTTTGCAGGATGATGTCACAGTATACTTTTACTTTTGGCTAAAGTACCCCAATTTCCTATCCCAGACCTCTGAGCACCAATGACGTGTCCCTGGAAAGCCTTGAAGCTCTGTTTAGAGCCTTGTTTGTTTCCTTTCAAGTTTATGTTATGAACTGAATAGTAAAATCTGCTTAAAGTCCATACTTCTGGAACTCAAGCTTTTGTTTTATGAACTCAGATAGTCTGTGTTCCTGGAAATGATTCCATTGAAAAACAAAATGAACAGCCTATTCTGCAATACATACTTTGCTTTCGAAAGCCTCAGTATTTTTAAGCATTTCCCCAACAGCCCTTTGATGTGGCTTTTTTTTTTTAAAAAAAAAGTCCTTTGGTTGTCAGAAATATAAACCTCAGTAAATAAAATTGAAACATTTTCAAGTTTCTAAATTTTAGATTTAATTTTTCATTGGTTTTAATATGTTTTCCTCTCTATTGCTTTGATAAGGTTAACCATGTCATTCTTACCTGGCAGGTT
Source organism: Macroglossus sobrinus (assembly GCA_004027375.1). Taxonomy (NCBI): domain Eukaryota; kingdom Metazoa; phylum Chordata; class Mammalia; order Chiroptera; family Pteropodidae; genus Macroglossus; species Macroglossus sobrinus. The sequence continues at coordinate 610,766 of PVKZ01000711.1, read as the reverse complement.
TGGGCTCTATATTTTTTGGATTTCCAAATGTTTTCTCCATATCTACTGCACCCTTGGGTATCTTTTCTAAAAGACATTTGTTTAACCATGAGCTTCACGATGACAGGATTTTCTTTCATGAATAAATAAATAAGTAAACATTTGTTCCCCAAGCATGAATCAGCCATCATTTTAAACATCTCAATTCAATTCATTTTAATTCACTTCATTTAATTTTAATTTGTGTAAAACAGTAAAAGAATAAGAAGCTGGACAGAGTGACCATACTTTTTTACTCTACAAGGGTCAGGATCTGTTGGGAAGGTTATACCAGAGAAACCATTTTGGATCATTATTACTAGCCAAGCATATACAGTTTGGGCTACAGAAAATATGACAGGCTCAAGATAAAAAAGTGTAATTCTAAATCAAGGACTTGTTCTTTCTTATCAGTTTTCAATTTAAAGAACTTATAGCTTGTCATAGTTTTGTGTGTGGGGGGGTGTGCAGTGAAAGGGAAGGCTGATTATTTTAGAAAGGACTGTTAAATATTAAAATGGAAAACCATCAAGAAATCCAGTCTTTTCAGTGATATAGGAACTTATGATCATAGATGTCAATATCCCCAGGTATGTCCTCCCTCCCCAGTGATATTACTAGGTCATTTTACTAATGTGAGTTTAGCATAAACTAAATCAAGTATAATTAAACTTCTACATGAAAGCTGAGTCTCATTAACAGATAACCACTAAAAGAGGCAGTGTTGGGAGAGAGGTATATTCATTGGTGTCTTGTAGCATAACAAGAGTAAAGAGACAATGTCTCCAGTCAAGCAACACTCCAGTTGTCTTGGATCTCTCACTTAAAAGTTTATGTATTTGCTTTTGCATATATAAACAGTATTTCTGGCTGTATGTTATAAAGAGGTGTCTGGAAACTGGTATAGTTTAAATTACTATGAGAGTATAAAATGAAAAAACAGAATTCCTTAGAGCAAGCTATACTACAGAGCCCACCAGTTTGATGCTTTATGTTTTGCCTAATCATTTCAACAAGAGGTTATAATTAGTTGTAATAATCCTGACCACCAATCACCATCATCACAGAAAAACAAATGCTCCATTTGAAACCCTAGAGAAATACTATGTCTTCATATAATTAAATCCAATGTACTTTTAATGAATGTTTATTTCTGCTTCCTCCTACCCTCAAGACTACAAAAAAAAAGAAATCAAATTTCTCAGGCATTTCTGTTTGGAATTTCTTTACTAAACCTAAGCCTCTGTAAGTTTTAGTTCACAAGCCTAAGCTTTCACAGTATAATTTAAATAGATTCTGAATTGTAGTTTTCTTGATGAAAAACACACAGTCTAGATAGCCCTTCAAGGATAAAAGGGGTCATTCTAGTTAGGGTATGCATCTTGAAACAGGCAATGGATTATTTGGGGTCTAATTCTCTCTTACCTTCTCCCTTCTGGCTTCTCTTATAAGTTTCCAGGTTTCCTTTAGGTCAAACAATGTGCCCTCACTTCAGCTCATAACTTTTAAGGCTTGCGTTGGATTATCCATGGTTGAGGAGACATCTCTAAGAATCTCTCTTTATAGCACTGATATTTCTGTTATTGTCCTAGTCTAGTCTTAGAATCACCAAATGTGACTCAAGAGACCCTCATCTTTGCATGATTCCAACTCATCTGATGTAATTCTCTTTCAATTAGACCATTAGATACTATCTGACATTCATGTTACATTGTATATTTTTCCTGTTATCTTGAGTATTACTGAAAGAGAGTTTGTTGCAAACAAATAATATGTCCAAACCTCTCTCATTGCATTTTCTTTGCCATTCTCATTTTGGTTAATTTGAAAGAGATGCCTCAAACCTACTATCTGTTGCTTTCCATTCTTGTTTCTAAACTATACTAATTCTTTCCATTGGTAAAGCTGGCTGCTTTCATGTAAGGAGGTTTAAATGGTTTTCTTGTAAGTGAAAGAAGGGTGCTGAACTTCCATCTGAGTACCATGGGCCTTAAGACAGTTAATTACTAGCAGAGTGTCTCAGTGAACTGTATTGTTTTCATGCTTGAAAGAAGTGCATTGGGTGGAAGACACTTTTCTTGAATGGAAAGATAAAATGTTCTGAGATCCCTGAAACCAATTCTCCTCTGGTATCACTATAAAAAGAGAGAGCTTCTAACCATAGATGACCATTTGATAATCTCATCATAATCCCAGGCACAATAAATTGGAAAGCGTGGCAAAGTGCATGCTTTCCAGTTACATATAATAAAAACCACCTGCAGGCGTTCTTTTGAAATTATCCAATTGGGATGAAAATTGGTTCTTGAAGTCTACCTGTTAATTTTGCTCACTAAACTCAAATCATGTTGGTTGTCAAATAGTCATTCATTATACCACACAGAGCATCCAGGAGACACAAGGAGATCTGTATGCCCTCCCCTCCTTCACTTCCGAAGCTGCCCATGGGCACAGCTCTGCTCTCTGTAAGCTCTTCTGGGCAAGAAGCTGGACCACTAGGTGGCACTGTGATGATTTGGCTTTCTGATGGTTGTTGATTTTATTTTATTTTTATGAAGTATTTTTATTAATAACAGTCTATTTTAAGCTTATAACAACTTAACTTCTAATGTATACAAAGCTAGATTTGTACATCCTCCCCCTCCACTTTATAGTTTTGATGTCATAATATACATCTTTTTACATTGTGTATCCATTACCAAGTTATTGTAGTTAAAGTTACTTTTAGCCCTTTTTTCCTTTTAACCTTCATGTTAGAGTTATAAGTGACTTACTCTCTACCATTAAAACATCAGAGCATTCATAATTTAACTATGTATTTATCTCTACCAGTGACTTTTATACCTTGATATGTCTTTCTTTTACTAATTAGTGTCTTTGGTTTCTTCTTGAAGAACTCTCTTTAACATTTCTTATAAGGGAGATGTGATGATAATGAACTTTAGCTTTTGCTTGTCTGGAAAACCATCTCTCCTTCAATTCTGAGGGAAAACTTTGCTGAATAAAGTATTCTTAGTTGGCAGGATTTTTTTCTTTTAACACTTTGAATATGTCATGCCACTCTGGTTTGGCCTGCAAAGTGTCTGCTGAAAAATCTGATAATCTTGTGGGTGTTCCCTATAATGCATACAGTATTCTTCCCTTATCACTGGTTTCACTTTTCGTAGTTTCAGTTACCACAGTCAAACGTGGTTGGAAAATGTTAAGTGGAAAATTCCTGGAATAAACAATTTAATAAACAATTTTAAGTTTTGCGTCATTCTGAGTAGTGTGATAAAATCTTGCATCATCCCACTCCATCCTGCTTGAACATAAATCATTCCTTTGTCCAGAACATCCATGCCATATAAACCATCCACCCATTTGTCACTTAGTAGCCATTTTGACATCAATCAAATGTCATGGTATCACAGGGCTTGTGTTTAAGTAACACTTATTTTACTTAAGAATGCCCCAATGTGCAAGAGTAGTGATGCTGGCAATTCAGATATGCTAAAAAAAAAAAAAAAAAAAAGCTGTAAAATGCTTTTTTTAAGCGAGAAGGAGAAAGTTCTCAATTTAATAAGGAAAGAAAAAGAAATCATATGCCGAGGTTGGTTAGATCTATAATAAGAACAAATCTTCTATCTGTGAAATTGTGAAGACAGAAAAAGAAATTTGTGCTAGTTTTGCTGTCATACCTCAAACTGCAGAAGTTATGGCCATAATATGTGATAAGCACTTAATTAAGAAGGAAAAAGCATTAAATTTGTGGGTGGAAGACATAAACAGAAAACATTTTCTAATTGATGGTAATGTGTTACATTGAGTCTTCAGCAAGGAATCACTGAAATGAGTGACTACATTTACATAATTTTTATTACAGTGTATTGTTATAGGCATTCTATTTTATTATTATTATTATTACTCTCTTACTGTACCTAATTTATAAATTAAGCTTTATTATAGGTATGTTTAGGACTTAATACTATCTACAATTTTAGGCATCTACTTGGGGTCTTGGAATATATCCTCTGTGGATAAGGGGGATCTACATATATTGGTTTGCTTTGTGGTGTCCCCTAAGTCCCTAAACTTTCTTCACTCTTTTAAATTATTTTCCTTTTTGCTCCTCTAATCGGATGAATTCCACTGCCCTGTAATAGAGTTTGCTGATCCTTTCTTCTGCATAATCTAATTGAAGTTAAACCTCACAATCAAATTTTTCCATTTCAGTTATTATATTCTTCAAATCTGTGATTTCTGTTTAGCACTTTTAATATTTTCTATATTTTTGTTAAAACTCACATTTTGCTCAAGCATCATTCTTCTGATCTTGGTGAACATCTTTATGACCATTTTTTGAACTCTCTATTACATAAATCACTTATCTCTGTTACAGTTAGGTCTGCTTCAGGACTTTTGTTTTGTTTGGAGCATATTTCTTTATTTCTTTATTTTCCTTAGCTCTTTGTGTTTGTTTTTGTGAAGTAGGTAAAACAGCCACCTCTCTTAATCTTGACAGGGTGGTATCATGTAGGAGATGAGCATTGTCAGTCAGGCTGACTCTTAGTTGTCTCTCAAACATTTGTGATTGTCCAAATTGCCTTCTTTGTTCTTGGTTACTCCCAGTAGTTGAGGGTAGGTGAAGACATATCAGTGTCCCAAAGACAAGGACTGCAATCAGCATCCAGGTGCAGGTTGATTGGAACCCAGTCCTTCAAACAGCAGCTGGGAAAGTATGTATTTAGGCCTCTTCCAGGGAGAAACTTAAATATGTATATTTTTGCCTGCTTTTTTTGGGCTAGGCCCAGGTATATAGCCATGGTGGGGCGGGATTGAGGGGAGGAAGGATGATCCTGTCTCCATTAATAATATTTCTTTGCTGTCCTGTAGAACTCATGAATGTAAGCCCAATTGTCTATTACAGCCAGACAATCCAAGGCATATCACTTGAGCAGAAACCACTAAAGCTGGGGCACCAGACATGTACACAAGCTCCTTGTAGGGAGATACTTGTGACTTGGAGATACTGATGACTTGGAGATAACTAGAGGGAGAGAGCGAGAAATGTGCCCACAGACACCCTTGGTCTCCAGCAAGGTCCTAAGGGTCATTTGCTAAGTGGTTATGGATTAGTGAGACCCCTATAGACTAGATAACAACCTAGTACATTGGCCACAGATTCTAAAAACCCAGTGCTGAATGAGGTCTATTCCAGAACCTCCACCAGAAGGTCCAATTGGTTGTGGGAAGGGTCTTAATATCTGGTAGCTCAGAACTAACTTTTTTGCCAGTGTTCCACAGAGAAGAAACAAGGTGAGTTCCGAGTCAACAGCAACCTTAGTTAAGACTAATGCTGTGTAGGTGCAAATGGACTGAGACCCTTACTGAGAGCAAACTCACAGAGACATAATTTTTTAAAGTAGCACACAGAAGAAAAAAAAGACCCTTTCTTATTTTTATTCCCTTTCTTTCTCTTAGATGTCTCAGATGGAAAGCTTTTGATCTGTTTCCTAAACATTAAAAGAAAGGCTTTTTTTTTTTTTAAGAAAATAAAATCATGGGAGATGTATTAAATTTGCATCTTTTAACTCACTTCTGGTCTTGCATAAATACAGCAATAATGGACCAAGATTAGGGTATAAAGAATAATGCAGTAGGATTCTACAACCATAAAAAGGTTGCTTCATATGCCATTTTATACCAGGAAGCAAGACATTGGTATGATTGCTTCCTCTTTGGAACAGGTGTTGAACATGCATCTACAAAATGTAGGTGCTGCTACAGGAAGTGGCAACTTTAACTTAAGTCAGGAATATCCTTGGAACATCTTTTCCAGCTGGTCTTACCCATTCCTTGACTTGCTTCTCCAAGGGTTCTAACATAATGTCAGTTCAGTATGGTATATGGAAAAACCATAATATGTCTGGGACTTTACAGACACTTTAATAACATTTCTTTTTATTTTTTTCTTTTTTTTTCTCTTTTATTCTCTTCTCTTTTCTCTTTTCTTTTCTTTTCTTTTTGTTTTCTTTTGCAGTGCAGTTCAATGACCTCTAAATAGTGGTAAAGAATAAACAAAAGGTAGTCCTCAAATTATAAGGTTTTTAAAGAGTTAATTAAAAGGACTCAGATGAGATTGCTATTTTTGTGTGTGGTTTCAATATCACCATTCCCCTTCCCCCAATTCTCAGTAAAAGGTATATTGTACATGTCAAGGAGCTCTGAAAGCCAAGAATAAGGTTGAAAGCAAGGCTTACAAAATGCTTATTTTAATTTAGATCTCACTTGAATATTTAGGACAACACATTTCAAACCCGAGTTTTAATCTGTTTACAGTGAACAAAATATAATTTTCAGTTTTAATAGAAAAATATTTGGTCGTCAGCTTCCATTAACTGGACATCAGTTTACTATGTAAAGGAAATAAGCATATAAGTTAGATTTCTTTCAGAATAAACTTTTTAAAAAATAATAGAAAAAAAACATAAGAAAGCATGAACTCAAAAAAAAAGTTTCTTGACTCAAAAAAAAGTTTTACAAAGGACAGGAGACAGTAATAGTTCACAAAAATCTTGTGTCCTGATTTATTCTTCAACTTTAATTTAGGAAAGGAGTAGATATAATAAACCTGACTTTCTGGAGTTCAGCCTATTCCAAGACACCAATTTCTAGACACAAGCCCTAGATATGATGTGAACTTCTATAGATTATTTTTCACATCTATCTCTTACTTTGATGGTGCAAGTAACCAGACTCTGAAAAGCACTTCTCAGTGAGTTTTAAGCTATTTGCTAGGAAGAGCCTGGCCCAGAACTTTTGATAAGGATTCCAGTTCACCTCAGAAATTAAGACAATAAACACTCTACACTGACTATACAGGTTTTACCTGTTATTCTTAATTATTGATTTAATTAGACCATAGCAATATGTATTCCTTTCAGCTATAGTAAAATTAATTGTATGCATGGCAACATATGACTACTAATGGAATGGCCAAATTGAATAAGTGATTCCACAGATTTTTTTCTGAGCACCTAACATGTGCAAAGCACTCTGCTAGGATTCGCTGCTTAGGCTGCTGTTTTCTGCTTATAAATATAACAACCCTTACAGATTTTATCTCTTCCTCCTAATTTTCCGTCTCCCTAATTTTAGTTTTCTAACTACATCTACATACTCTTTGGAGGGGCTATAAAACTTGTTCCCCACTTTAATATAGACCTATTAGATGTAGTTTATGCCTATAAAACTTATCTCTCTCTTTAATATAGAACTATTAAATGTAGTTTACTTTCCAATTTTGCTTTTAATCCTGAATCCTGTTTATGTTCTATTTATTATTCATATGTTCGTGTGTATGTGTATTATTCTCAGAAAATGCCTCACTCTTCTCTAACTCTATACCTTTTCAGGGGAGGCTCTCAGAACCTCTGATCCTTAAGTTTTGATGGGGACCAGAAACAAATATGTTGAACTGCATGACAAATTTTAAAGAAGGAAAAGGAGGATTTAGAGAAACTAACACTTACTGAATGCCTACTAAGTACTTTCTCACATGTTCATTTGTTGTAACAGCAAAATAGGGTGTTGCAATAAAAAGAACATGGAATTTGGAACTAGCAAACTAGAGTTGAACTCCTGGTTAAGCTGCCTATTCACCTATTGACCTTGAGCAACTTACTTATGAACATAAGACATTTCATCTGAAAGATAGGATCTTTACAGCAATCCAATTTTATATTGTTGTATGACAAATATAGAGTGCTTAAGAGACATTTAGTTTTATTATTTCTTTTTTCTGGTGAGAAAAAGTAGAGAATATTGAAACTGAGAGTCCTTATGACTTTTATTAAATTTAGTTTTAAATCCTAGCTCTAGAAACCATCCTTCTCTCTTGATATATCCACCCCACAGATCATCTCTTATGTTAAAAATCCCTATAAATCCAACCCAGGGTATAACTGTCCTATAGTTTTGTCTCTTCAGCCTTTCCCCTTGAAAAAATCTATTAATTATTTTATTTCAGCTCTGCTATATTTAGAAAAACTATGGCAGATTAATTAATGTTATTGACTCAGGAATGGTTTACTCTATTACTGCTTGGGGTGAGGGAGGGGAGAAAAGTCTTGGTTCTATATAATTGATATAGGCTGAATACACTACCTCATTTTCATCTGACAGCCATATGAAATATATATTTCAATTTCCTTATTTGCAGATGAAAAATTTGATGCTTTGAGAGGTAAAATAGTCCAAAGCAGGAATGGTTATAAATGGCAGAGAAAAAATTTGATTCCAGGTTTTTACAATTCCAGATCCTTTTCACCATTCACATTTGCACTATCTAAAGGGGACTTGCAGTGAGATTCTTGATCACAAAGGTCATGTAGTCCCCAATGTAATGTCAGGCCTAGGTAGGAATCGCCCTCCTCACTGAGCCCACTCCCTTAAAATAGCCAGCCTCCATTTCTTTCTGTTTCTCTCCCATTTTAATTCAAGAGATGACTTTTGTTTTAGAAATAACACAATAGAGACAGATTCCTTGATCTGCTGTTGTTTTCCTTTGACCAAGCATCTTTAACTTAAGTACAACCCAGTGGGGAAAGAGAGTGGAGACCATGGGTGTTGAGAAAGATGATAAAGAGCAAAGCCTCTCGTGGGGCAGCACTGAAGTCTATAGGCAGAGCTCTTTGGAGAAAATGTAGCTAAACCTGATTTAAAGTGGGCTAAGCAAAAGGCTCTGCGAAGTACTCTGAAAAACTCCTCTTTCAGCTGCTCCTTCAAGCCCTCAATGGCCAGACCTTGCTTAAGGAGGAAGAAAAAACTTAACTTCCAAGAGTTTAGAGAATTGAATTAATGATAGGTCTACAGTGGGATAGGAAAACTAGCATGTTTAAACAATGGTTCTTTAAAAAAAAATGAATGAACTCTCCTAATTTTTTGAGGTCAGTGTTTTATGAGGTCATTGACAGAGAGAGTGGACCATGAATCTGAACCAAATTCCCATTTGGGAAACAATTTAGCACTTTCTTCTCAATAATGCTAGTCCATTGCTTTTTAATGAAACCATGTAGGGATTGAGGGGGCAGATGAGAAAGGAAGGGGGAAAAATAGAGTAACAGAATTTATTTTATTTTATATTACTATATTATTAGTTTCAGGTATATAGTATATTGGTTAGACATTTATATAGTTTATAAAATAATCCCTCTAATTGCTTTTTCTCTACTCTGGCTCTCCACCTAGCCATTATATTAATGCTAACTGCATTCCCTATGCTATGCTCCCTATCCCTGTGACCATCTATCAACTACTAACCATTCACCCCATTTTCCCAGTCCTCCAGCCCTCCTCCCCTTTGGCCATCATTAAATTGTCCTCTATATTTGTGAGTTTGCTTTTGATTAGTTTGTTCTTTTTGTTCCTTAAATTCCGTATATAAGTGAAATCCTATGGTATTTATCTTTCTCTGTCTGACTTATGTCACTCAACATATTTCACTCGACTCTAGTTCCATCCAGGTCATTGCAAATGGTAGGATTTCATTTTTTCTAATGGCTGAGTAATACTCTATTGTATATATGAACCATAACTTCTTTATCTAATCATCTGTTGATAGGCAATTAGGTTGCTTCCATGTCTTGGCTATTGTAAGTTGTGCTGCCATGAACATAGGAGTGAATAGATCTTTATGAATTATTGTTTGGTTTTTTTTGGATAAATACCCAGAAGTGCAATTTGACCCAGCCAGTACCATGCTGAGTCAAAAGGTATACCCATTTTTAATTTTTTGAGAAACCTCCAGACTGTTTTCAATGGTGGCTGTATCAATTTGCAATCCCACCAACAGTGCATGACAGTTACCTTTTTCTACATCCTTTGTTGATGATGGCCATTTTGACAGATGTGAGGTGGTATCTTATTGTGGTTTAATTTGCATTTCTCTGATGATTAGTGACCTGGAGCATCTTTTCATATGTCCATTGGTCATCTGTATGTCATCTTGGGAGATATATCTATTCAGGTTTCTGCTCATTTTTTAAATTGGATTGTTTTTGTTGTTGTTGAGTTGTATGAGTTCTTTATATATTTTGGACATTAACCTCTTATCACATGTATCGTAAGAGAATCTCTTCTCCCATTTTGTTGGTTTTCTTTTTTTTGTTTTGTTGATGGTTTCCTTTGCTATGCAAAAACTTTTTAGTTTGATGTGGTCTCATTTGTTTATTTTTTCTTTTGTTTCCCTTGACCGATGAAATATGTCTGAAAAGAAATTACTAGTAGCAATATCAGAGAGGTTACTGCCTATGTTTTCTTCTAGAAGTTTTATGGTTTAAGTTCTTTCATTTAAGTTTTTAATCTATTTTGAATCTATTCTTGTAAATAGTGTAAAAAGGTGATCCAGTTTCTTTTCTTTTTTTTTTTTTTGCATGTATCTGTCCAGTTTTCTCAGCACCATTTATTGAAGCAATTGTCTTTACCTCATTGTATATTCTTGCCTTCTTTGTTACATATTAAGTGAGCATTTAGGTGTCGATTTATTTCTGGGCTCTCTATTTCATTTCAATGTGTCTGTTTTTATGTCACTACCATGCTGTAGTATAGTTTGATATCAGGTAATGTGATGCCTCCAACTTTGTTCTTCTTTCTCAAGATTGCCATGGCTATCAGGGGTCTTTTATATAAATTTTAGAATTATTTGTTCTAGCTCTCTAGAAAATGTCATTGATATTTTGATAGGGATTGCATTAAATCTATAGATTGCTTTGGGTTATATGGCCATTTTAATGATGTTCATTCTTCCTACCCATGAACATAGTATATGTTTCTATTTATTTGTATCTTCTTCAATTTCTTTTTTCAGTGACTTATAATTTTCTGAGAACAGGTCTTTTACCTCCTTGGTTAATTTGATTCCCAGGTATTTTATTGTTTTGATGCAATTGTAAATGGAACTGTTTTCTTAATTTCTCTTTCTGAAAGCTCATCATTGGAGTATAAAATGCCACTGACTTCGTAATATTAATTTTGTATCCTGCTACTTTACTGAATTTATTGATCAGTTCTAACAGTTTTTTAGTGGAATCTTTAGGATTCTCTGTATATAGTATCATATCATCTGCAAATAACAAGAGTTCTACTTTTTTCTTTCCAATTCAGATGCTTTTTATTTCTCTTTCTTGTCTTATTGCTGTGGCTAAGACTTCCAATACAATGATGAAGAAGAATAGTGAGAGTAGGCCTCCTTGTCTTATTCCTGATCTTAAGGAAAATGCATTTAGCCTTTCTCCATTGAATATGATGTTAGCTGTGGGTTTGTGAAATATGGCTTTTATTATGTTGAGGCATGTTTTCTCTATTTCCATTTTGTTGAGAGTTTTTATCATAAGTGGATGCTGGATTTGGCAAATGCTTTTTCTTCTTCTATTGATGTGATTGTATGGTTTTTATCTTTTGATTTGTTAATGTGATGTGTCACATTAATTGATTTGAGGATATTGCACCAAACTTGCATTCCAGGAATAAATCCAACTTGATCATGGTGTATGATATTTTTAATGTATTACTGAATTTGGTTTGTTGAGATTTTGTTGAGGATTTTTGCATTAATGTTCATAAGAGGTATTGGCCTATAATTTTCTTTTTTTGTCATGTCTTTGGTTTTGGAATCAAGGTACTGGTGGTCTTATTAAAAAAGTTAGGGAGACTTCCTTCTTCCTGAAATTTTTAAATTTCAAGAATAGGTGATAATTCTTCTTTGAATGTTTGGTAGAATTTGCCTACGAAGCCATTTAGTTCAGGACTTTTATTTTTGAAGAGGTTTTTGATTACTGATTCAATTTCATTCATGGTTATTGGTCTGTTCATATTTTCTGTTTTTTCTTGACTTGGTTTTGGGAGATTGTATATTTCTAGGAATGTATTCATTTTTTCCAGATCATCCAATTTGTTGGTATATAATTGTTCATAGTATTTTCTTATGATTCTTTCTATTTCTGTAGAATCTGTAGTTATATCTCCCCTTTCATTTCTGATTTTATTTACTTGAGTCTTCTCTCTTTTTCTCTTGATGAGTCCAGTTAAAGGTTTGTCAATTTGTTTATCCTTTCAAAGAATCTTCTTGAGGAAGATTCAGTTACATCTTCTGGATGGTGACTCTAAGCTAGTTACAAAAGAACAAGAGGGCTTTATCTCTATTTTGGACAAGCAGAATAACAGAACAATAAAAACTAAGGCTCTTGGGAGACACCTACTCAAAGACTTAATTGAGGGACAGTCTACAAAATTCCATAGACCAGTGTTGATGGTTGAACTGAAATGTTTTCTGAGATAGGAAAATGAGCGAATGGTAAACAGGAGCCCAATTAGTGTATCATGACTTGGAGCCATCTCAAACTGACCAGAAGGCAGCCTCCCACAGACTCACTACTAGTAGCTGAAGAATCCTCATGGTATTGTTGCCATCTTAATTTACAAACTCGACTTACCAAGTCCCTCAAATAAAATTATGAAGAAGAGACAGGAAAGGAGCAGAGAAAAGAAAAGAGGGCTGCTGACCAGAAAATGCTTGTAAAGAAAGGCAGTGTGTCTGTTCTCCTGGGACTCTGCTTCTGCATCTTGTTTTTTTTTTTTTTTTTTTCAAACCACTTCCACATTTTATTCTACCTACCACTCTTCTTCACCTAAACAAGCCTAAATATATTTCTAACTGGAAAAGTAAACCGTTCCCTGAGCTGACACTCATGGGTAGTTTGAAAAAACTCAAATTTAAAAATATAATTCTACATTTTTTTCCAGTTTTATTGAGCTATAATGGACATCTAACTTTGTGTTAGTTTAAAGTGGAACACATAATATTTTGATATATGTATATATTGCAAAATGATTACCACAATATATTTAGTTAACATCCATTGCCTCACATAGTTGCAAATTGTTTTCTTGTTTTTTTTTAAAGGTGAATTAACTATGTCTTTTAATTTCTGTATTCTAAAGATATTTTTAAAGCATGGAATGCTTCAAAAATATGTGTGTCATCATTGCATAGGGGCCATGATAATCTTCTCTGTATTGTTCCAGTTTTAGTATATGTGCTGCCAAATTGAGCACACATATACTATAGTCACTATGCCGTATATTACATCTTCAGGACTTAATGTTATAACTGGAAATGTGTAACTTTTGACCTCATTCACCCATATACAACACCCACCATAACTGCTGTCCACCATTGACAACCATCAATCTGTTCTCTATTTCCATAATTTATAGTTTTAAGATTCTACACATCATTAATTGCATAACACCATGCAGTATTTGTCTTTCTCTCTCTGGCTTATTTTACTTTGGATAATGCCCCCAAGGGCCATTCGTGTTGTTGCAAACGCAAGACTTTATTCTTTTTTTTATTGCTAAATAATATTTTGTTTTACACACACATGAACGCAGGGCGCGCACGCGCGCGCGCGCGCACACACACACACACACACACACACTCACCACATTCTCTACCCATTCATTCATTGACAGATACTTGTTTCCATATTTTAGCTATTATGAATAATACTGCAATGAACATGGCAGTGAAGATATTTCTTTGATATTCAGTTTTCATTTTCTTTGGATATACACCCAGAAATGCAATTGCTGGATCATATGGTAGTTCTATTTTTAATTTTTTAAGGAACCTCCTTACTGTTTTCCATGATGGCTGTACCAATTTGTGTTCCCACCAACAGTGCACAAGTGTTTCCTTTTCTCCACATCTTCGCCAATACATATTGCTTGTCTTTTTGATGTTAGCCATTCTAACAGGTGTGAGGCAATATCTCATTGTGGTTTTGATTTAGATCTGATGATTAGTAATACTGAGCACCTTTTTATGTGCCTGTTGGCCTAATTTTACATTTTTGACATCTGAAGTAAAGGTGTGCCTATACTACATTTTAAGTTTCTTTAACTTTAAAAAATACACTTTTAATTTTAGACTAGTTTTAGGTTTACAGAAAAATTGTCCATATATCCCACATGCATTTTCCTGTTATTACATCTTACATTTAATTTTTAAAATCTTACATTTGTATGGCTCATTTCTCACAATTAACAAATCAATATTATTATTAACAAAATTCATAGTTTATTCTTATTTTCTTATTGTGTTCCTCCCAGTAACACATCCAGGTTACCACATTACATTTACTCCTTATTTCTGCTTAAACACCTCTTGGATGTGACAATTTCTCAGTTTCCATATTTTTATGACCTTGACAGTTTTGAGAAGTTCTGGTCAGGAATTTTATAGAATATTCTTCAATTAGGATTTAACTGATATTTTACTCATGGTTATGATTTTTTGCGGGAGCTCTTTAAACGTTTCGTCATAACTTCTGAAGATCAGATGGTTGTTCCTTTAGCTCTCTTCAAAGCCTTTATTCAGCAAGAAACTTACTCTGGGCATGTGTCGCTCCTGCACCCTTCACATTTATTATTATTTGCCTTCAAGAACCTTTTGCTGTTTACTCTGCTACAGGAGAAAAGCCTTTTTAGAAATTAGAACATGTTTGGTAATAGCTGCTAAAAGGAAAGGTGTGTATGAAACTCACTTCTAATTATAGTTGTGCAGTGAGAGTTAAAAAATTAAACATTAGCAATAGATTATTTTAGTCACAAGCATGAATGGTATATAAATTCTTTTTTCCTGTCAAATAGAAGATTTAGATTTTTTTTCTAGAGTAACGTGCTTTTTTTCCATTTTTAAATTTAGTTGCTACAGGAATTGGGTGGATCTTTAATACTTTTTCCTGGTGCTGTTTTTGTATGCTCCAACAGAAATGAAGTTTGAAAAGACTATACTAAAAAGTATACTAGACTGCATCAAAAAAAAATCCCTAGACCAATATCACTATAAATATTATTTTAAAATTTTAAAGAAAATATCAAAATATAATATTAATATTATCAGATTATTAAAAATAGTGTCTCAAGCAAGTGAGGTTTATTCTAAAAAAGCAAGGGTAATTTATTATAAGGTTTGATAATATAATCCTTCATATTAAGAGAAGTAAATAGAAAGATCACATAATCATCTCCACAGAGGGTAAATAAGGCATTCAATAAATTTGATAAGTTAACTTTCATTTATGTTAAAATCATTCAATAAAATATAAATTTGTGACTACTTCCTTTATATGATTGTGTGTGTGTATGAGTGTGTGTACACATCAGGAAAAGACATCTTAGTTAATGCTGTAACACTAGGAACTTTCCAATAAGCAAGGAACAAGGCAAGGATGCCCATGATCTTTACTACTATTTAACACTAAGCTGGAGGTACTAGCCAATACAATTAGACAAAAAATAAAAAGTAATTAGAAGGATAAAACTTGGAAAGCAAGAGGCAAATCTCTTTGTCTGCAGGAGACATGTTTTTACATATATGTAAATTCTAAGGAACCAATAAAAATGTAATACAGTTACAGATTATATAACATATAAATACCAATACCTTCTTAGATACTAATTAAAATCATATAGAAGATACAATGGAAAAGAAGATATGGTTTTTGATAGTAAAAAACACTAACACACACACAAAAAAAACACAGGAATGATCCTAAACATTCTTTTATGAAGAACTTCATAGAACTTTTATGAAGTCAACTATAAAATGCTGCTGAAAAAGTAAAAAAGACCTGAACAAGTGGAAAAACATAACATATTCTTGAGTAGAAAGACTCAACACCATAAATATGTCAGTTTTCTCTACGTTAATTTATAAATTTAATGTAATCCCAATAAAGTTAACTTTAGGGTTTTTTTTAGAGCAAAACAACTCAATTATAAATTCATCTGGAAGAGCAAAAAAGCAAGAGCAGTTAGAAAACCCTCAAAATGCAGAGCAGGAACGTGGTAAAATAATATATAAATGAAGTCTCTATATTAAAACAGTGTGATACTGCTCATGAATGGACAGATAGACCAATGGAAAAGAAAATAATGAAATAGACATAATTACATATGTAAATGTAGAATGCCATGAAGGTGGCATCTCAAATCACAAAAGGAAAGCTGGATTTTTATTAGTGGTGTTGGAATAATTGAATTACCATATAGAAAAAAAATATGTCTTTTTCATATAGTCTAAATGTAACAATGATCCAAAGGTAAACAAACAAACAAACAAAAACCTATAGAGTTACTAGAACTAAATATGAATGAATTCCTTTATTGCTGCGAGTGGAAAATTTTCAAAGTGGAAAATTACAAACTTGGGGAAAAAATATCAGCAACTTATCTCACAAAGTATTATTAATGCCTTCTAATCAAAGACCACAAAGAATATAGCTACAGATGAACAAATTAATATTAAAGCAAGTTGCAACAAAAGGGACTGCACACCATGGAGCACCACAGTGGGACTCAGGAAGAGGGTTTTGAAAAGGACTTGTTGTGGGAGTTGAGATTTGCTTAGATAACTTTGGGCAGAGTTCAATGAAGAGGGGCTTCATTTTAGATTAGATGCTGTCAAGAAAAAGGGAGCGAATCTATTACTGAATATCTTAACAAACCTTATCTATGACGTGAGAAAAATGAATCAGAGCTAAAGTCATAATTGATAGAGAAGCATAGTCACTCATGTTAGCATGATAGAAACATGTGTGGTATTTTTGTTGTTTACAAAGTAAGCTTGTTTTTTTAAAAAAAAATTAATGCCAGTTTAATTATTTTTTTTCATACTATATACACATAATTTTTTTTAGCATTTTATTTTTTTGTTTTCCCCTTCCCCACTTCTCCCTCCCTTCCGGTAACCACTAGTCCATTGTCCATATCCATGAGTTTCTGTTTGTTCGTCATGTTCATTTGTTGCTTTTAGGTTTATATCCCACATATATGATATCATGTGATTTTTGACCTTTTCTGTCTGGCTTATTTCACTTAGTATGATTATTTCAAGGCCCATTCATGTTGTTGCAAATAGCAGTATTTCATTTCTTCCTATGACTGAGTAATATTTCATTGTATATATGTGCCATAGCTTCTTTAGCCAATCATCTATCATAGGACACTTCAGTTGCTTCCATGTCCTGGCCACTGTGAATAATGTTGCTAAAAGTAACTTTGTTTTTGTCTGTGCTTAGAAAAAATTCTCAAACGATGGTTTGTTTTGTTTTGTTTTGTCTTACTTTATCATGGTTGCAGAGTAGCCTTGTCTGATGTTGGTGGCTATGAGATTGTTTATATTCAATGGAAGAACATCCAGGTTTAGCTGTAAGTACCAGGCAACCTCCTGACAGCACTGAGGTCCAGCCATGGCAGGCCACTTCTCCAATGTTAGAGGCTGCTTCTCTTTCTCTTGGGACTAATACCTCTAACATAGAAAGAGCTTCTAAAAAGAGACTAAAAACCTGGTACAACTGGGCTATCCAACACAGTTGCCACTAGTCACATGTGGTTATTTAAATTTAGATTAATTAAAAGTAAACAATTAAAAATTCAACAGCCACATTTCACATATTCAATAGCACACATTTAGTGACTACTGAATTGATAATGCAGGTATAGAATGTTTCCATTATTGTAATTATATTGAACAGCACTGCTATGGACAAAATTACTAAAGAAAATAGTTCGCTGAAAAATAAATGAAAATAGCTTTTAATCATTTGAAATGTTGCCCAAACTCACCTCAAACATAAATGCACATCAAAACAGCACCAGGACCATTTCTCCAAAAAAGATTAGCAAAAATCTAAAATTTGACAATATACTATATTGATAAAGCTGTAGGGAAACAAGCAACCTCATATATTACAGGTAGGGATGCAAAATGGTACAAACAGTATGAAGAGGAATTTGGCAATATCTAGCAAAATTACATTTAAATTACCTAGCAATCTCAGAATCTCACCAAAGATTCCTGGGAAAACATAAAAAGACATGTATAAGGCTTGTTATCACTGGCCCACTGTCAATATAAAGACTAAAAACAAACCAAATTTTGATCATTAGGAAACTGGTGAGTAAACTAGGGTACACCACATAAGAGAGTACTCTGCAGCTATGAAAAGTATGGAGGACCACCTCTCAATGACAATATGGAGTAGTGATTTCCAGGATATATTTTTAGATGAAAAAAAGCCAAGGTGGAGTAAAATATGTTTACTGTTTAGCTAAGAAATGGGACATTCACAAGTATACACACACACACACACACATATTCTCCTTGTATTTAAAAACCAACAAGAAATGGAAGGCTAAACATTTTAAAAAGTGGCAATTTTATTAGGGAGATGGAAAATCAGAAGCTAAATTTCTCTGAACTCATATTGCCTTATTTATTTGGCTTTGGAACCATATATTTTACATGATGATAAAATCTGAAATTATTAAATAATTTTAAATTGAAAGTAATAATCCCTAAGAATTGAAAATAAAAGGAAAATAATAGACCTTAATGTATATTCAGATGGTGGCAAAATCTCACAGTGAAAATTATTTCTAGTGATTTTGCACATAAGAAGTTGATAATACATTTTCAGTTGAATACACCCTAAGAAAAATAAGATCTTTTAAAACACACTGACAAACAAAACTATCTTAAACTGTTTTCAGTAATCACATCATTTAGGATAGTGTTGGTATGATTATTCTAAAATTGCTGTGCATGTTTTCTGAGATAAAGCAAATGAGTAGTTATATTTGAATTCTAGTATTCCTGCTATTTTGAGATCCAAGATTCTCCATGTGGGAACAAGGAGGTCCAGATGAAGATCAAAGAGATTAGACATTTATCTGAATGGGAAGTATCAGCATAAACTCATGATAAACTCATCTTATTACAAGTATATACATCTTAGCTTTGTTTACCAAAATAGCTTATAAATAATGACTAACTAGTATCAATGAGCACGTTTAGCTCCCAGTTTAAGTTTTCTCACTTACAGTGCACTTTGTAAAAGTGACTCTCTGTATGGAGTAGGAAAGGTACAAGAGGAGCCCATAACATATTTTTTTTATGAGACAGCAAGGAAAGTCTCAAAGAGTCATATCTAATGTACTCAAGGAGGCTCTCATTGGCTGAAGATGGGACCATTCAATCATCAAAAAGGACAATAATTGCAATGAGTTGAGACACATCGAAAACATTAAATCCATAAGTTTATAATGATAAACAAAACAAAGTTAATTGATCATCATTGGAAACATGTATTATTTTATAAACTGGTTAAGCATTTATCTTGCCTTTCCTAAGGAAGTATACAGCTGCAAATAATGTGGGAAATTTTCTCTTCATAGACATATTCTAGCTGAAAATGTGAAGAAATGGTATATAATATAATTGCAACACCTAATGAATTAATGGATCTAGGCATTGAGCAGCAGGGCTATTAACATCACAGAAAGAGACAACCAGATATTACATACCTCCTAATAGGAGATCACCCTCCCTTCCATCCGATAAGTTGGTCTTGCCCTACAGAAATAATCAGAATCTGAAGTAGCCTGTAGATTGAAAACCTGATTTATAGGAGATACAGAAGAGACAAGAATATGTTATACAACACAACTGGGATGCATAGAAAAATCCACATTGTGGGAAATTCTACAAGAAAAATGATCTAGTTTCTTCAGCAAATAAATTATAAGAGATAGGAATTGGTGGAGAGAATAAAGAAAGAGGATACTTTTAAAGATGAAAAGATACCTAAAAGATGTATCAAAATCAATAATAATATGTAGACTTTATATAAATTCTGATTCAAAACAAAAACTGTAAAAATTATTTTTATAATAAGATGTTTGGAAATTTGAACTCTGGATATTGCTTCACATTGGTAAATAATCATTATATCTAACTATGATAATGCTATTGCAGCTATGTGTTTTTAAGTTCTTGTCTTTAAGAGATACATACTGAAGTATTTATAGATAAATAATATGATAAATGGAAGTGAATGGGGGTATAGACTCTATATGATTTATAATTATATCATAGATAAAACAAGATGGGCCATGAGTTGATCATTTCTGAAGCTGGTTGATAGATACATGAGCTCATTATACTATTCTTTCTACTTTTGTATATGTCTGAAATTTTCCATAGTAAAAAGTTAGAACAAGGACATGGTTCCATAGTGCAGCAGTTAGCACAACTGCTTTACACACAGAAAGTCCTGGGTTTGTGCCCCAGTGGAGCTATAGTTCACAGATTATGGCCATGAGACCCTGAACAAGCCCGATGTCTGATCTCAGAAGCTAAGCAGGGTCAAGCCTGGTTAACACCTAGGAAGACCAGGTGCTGTAAGCATTAAAAAAAAAAGTTTAGAACAATATTTAAAGCAAATAAGGCTAAATAAATAACCTTGATGATGGATACATAGATGTTCATTGTATTATTTTCTATTCTTTCTTTTTATTTGCTCATAATTAATATCAATGCAATTGTAAAAGAAACCACAATGAGGATAGCGTGGGATAACTTAAACTGAAGGAGGGCTCTAGCTCTATAAAATCTTATTTCTTAAAAAAATAAGATTAAAGATCTAAGGTGAATTAGCAAAATCTGTTTGTACCTGGTCGTGGGTATACAGATATCCGTTTATTATTTCCGTGACTTTTGTTTGTTAAATTTTTCCATCTGGGAAAATGTGCAGAAGAGTGTATTTCTGGAGGAAATTCAAAGAATATAGTTAAAAGATTTTGTTTCAAGTGGTAAGACAAAATATACTTCCCAATGACAAACAAAATTCGAGATAAACCTTTGGAATTGCCGAAGGGTGAGTATGAGGGTACATTATCTCAAAGAGTGGAAGGGCAAACTGTGACCTCAAGCTTTGCCAAACAAGCCTAGAGTCAGTAGGAAAGATTCTGCATAGACATTGGACTGTAGACCCCGAGGCCACTAAAATCGTGGCCTTGCTCTGAATCCAAGGCAGCTTAGGGAGGTAAAAGCCATTGAATACTTTTGTCTTATCTGGCTTTGTTCCATCTATCTCTCTGGAGATCCACATATCATTAATTTATCTGGGAAAAAGGGGCCGCATTAAAGAAGCACGATTGTCAAATACTATCTATTGTAATTACTGTTCAATATTAATATATTTTTGAAATAAACATTTCAAAGAAAAGCTGACTAAAAGGCTGGATTTCCAAAAGGAAATAAAAAGTTGTTTTAGAATCAGACCAAGAACATTTATTAAGCATTCATGCATTCACTTATTCATTCATCTTTTAAATATTTTTAAAGCACCTACTACGTTTCTGATAGTGCTCCCAAGCTTTTGAGGTTACCCAGAGGACACAGTGGCCACTCACGAGGAAAGGGACTGCGAAAGGTTGTGGTACGTTTTACTCCCATTAAATTAAATTAAAAATCAGTTGTTATTTAAACATTTATATAATTACAGGCAGTCTTTATCTGGGTTTTTTCCTAAAGGCCAAATTTGACTCAGTAAGCTTTTGATTGCTGAGACAAGACGGCGGCAACATGAAACGTCTCTTTAGAACGAAGCTCACCAAAGAAACGATTACACAGGAGGTTTAGCTCAGGAAAAAGCAACAGAGAAATAGCTAGGAGTACAAAGCTCTTTATCTCCATTTCCAAAGTGCAGTGGCTTAACATTTTAAAAGGCCTCTTTGGGGAACATTTTCCCCCGAAAGTTCCTTTCACACATTTACAGACAGGAAGTACAATAGAGCCATGAACATCTCCACTCTCGAAGAGGATTTTCCTGCCTTTACTTAGGTATTAGATTAAAATAGCATTTTACTTCTCATCAAGCCTGAAGATAGGATTACGTTCAAGTCTGGATTTTTCATTTAAAATGTGAATTGTTAACCAGGAAATAATGAGATTCGACTTTTAATTAGGCAGCCCTCACTGTTGTGAGAATTGTCGGCTTTTGTCCATGAAGTTCCCAAAGGTAAAATGAGCACCAGAGGTCAGTAAATATCCAGACTGTTACCTCCTTCATTTGCACTGAAACATTTTAGTAGTTGTCTTTTCTGGTCAGATCCAGTTGCCTCAAGAGAGTTCAATATTTATTTCTTTACTTATTTTTCTCCTTAGATTCCTGAACTTTTTACTTCTTAAAAGGAAAAGAGAGAGAAATAGACTAGATCAAGACCCTTTAGACGCCTCTCTGGTTTATGTATTGACAGTCTAAACCTGATCCATGATATGTTACCAGTTGTTGTATATCTTATTATCATGTCTGAATCATGTTCCTAATTCATGGAAATGCTAGAATTGCACCAACTTTAAAGAATTTATGGAACAAAGTGATCCAATAGACAAATTCATTTTAAGAGAAGAATATTGACCACTTAGATTTCTGATATTAATAAAAAATATGTTAACTCTTGGAAAGTTAGATAGTAATTTCTTAACAATAAAATTTTCTGATGTCATCATCGTGAAACATTATAAAGTTTTAATAATTTTTATTATTATACAAATAATACAATTAGTTATAATATAATAATCTTAGAAAGGTCTAATAAAAACTTTCATGAAGTGTTATAATTTCAGGGCTACAAAGAATCTTGTTCATTATCCATCCTCTTTTTTTTGTTATCATGGAAAAAGAGGACCAGAGAAGTAAAGAGACATTCCCAATGCCACATCACTAGACTCCAGTCTTTCTATTTCTCCATGCAAGATACTTCTATTGGCGAACAAAAGAAGGAAATATCTAAAGACTGTTCAAAAATAAGAAGTCTTCTTTTAAAATAAGGCCTTAGTTCAAATGGCCATCTTCAGAAAGGCCATCCCTTAGTAGTTTCTTACTCAGCCTTATTTATCTAAAAAGAATTGAGCTCTTCCTGAGTTTATGGATTTATTACATTCCAGTGTCTTCTGCACTAGAATGAAGGTCCAAAAGGGCAAGAGTCCTCTCCTCCATTTTGTTCCCAGATCTATACCTGGAGCACTCAGAACAGTGCTTGCCCTCTGGTGATGCTCAATATATAACTGTTAAATGAATAAATAAATGAATGAAAAATGAATGAAATGAAATCTGGCTGCTACCAGAGGTGAGAACTGAGGACTAATAATAGAAGAAACAAAAATTAGATGTAAAAAGTCTGTATGTTTTCATACTGCAATCAAAAATAATAATAAACTGAATGGCCATTTTAAGAATTTTCACGTAAATTCTATCCTCCTTCCCGTTCTACGAAGGTTAAAAAAATCTTAGATATTACAATCTTTTTAACATCCCCAAACTTTTATCATTAGGGGAAAACTCCTCGTATTTGACTAATAAATTAATCAATGCTAGGCATTTTAGATATTAGAATGAAATGTGTCAGATATGTCAGCAAGCAGAAGGTGAAGCAATGAACTAGAACCAGGTAACCCACATCATAAATATTTAGCTCTTGATGGTCCTGAGTTGCTTAAATGTAGGTATTGGAATCTCAAGATATTGTAAGTATTGATGTCCTTTTCCATGTGTAACAAAAAAGCCAAAATTTATGTTGCCTGTCATCTATTAATGACTATACAAATTCAATTTGATTTAATTCAAAACAATTTAAGTTATTGAGCATTCATCAACAAATTATAACACTAGGCATTTTGGTAAGAGATGTGTGGGAAGGGTCGAGTTCTGATAAATGTTGGCTACTTGATATATAGCCTGCTTGGCACATTGCCTGCAAGACACAATTGGTAGATAATTTTTTATCTTACAATTGTGGGGCTGGAAGGATAGAGGAGGAGCTTTTTCTGTTGGATTGATAAGGAGATAATGAAACCTGAGTTAATAAATGACAGAGATATCAAATCTGAAAAAAAGAGTTCAATAGGAATAGAGAGACTTCCAATGACCTGCATAAGCATTTTCAATTAAGAGAAAAGTATGAAAAATAAAAATAACACATTATGGTGATAAAAAAGTGGCTTTTAAAAAGGTACAGAGGACTTAAAGATTATTTTCTTAACAGCAATTCTTAACATTCAGTGGACAATCTTGATTTTATGTAAGATCAAGAAAAAGGAAAGAAAGAATATATAATTTCCAGATGATGATAAATGCCAAAAAAAGATGAAGCTTTAGACAGATGGAGACATTAGAAGGCTCCATTAGGAGCAGACTCAGCAAGAGACTACCGATATGAGGAGCTGAAAATGGAGTATTCGGCATGCAGCAGGAGAGAACCTAGAAAAAGAAGAGAAAAATGAAATTTATCATAAAATCACAACAAAATAAACTTTGACAGCTTTAAAGGTATTGTCAGCTTAAGTTTCTACCATTTTTTTATTGTCTGAATTAGGTACAAGTGGCTTGCTTCACAGGTAGCCAACCTACAATTAAGAAACAGTTTCTGCAACAAAACAAACATAATATATCTTGGTGATAGTATAAGAGATACCTATTGTGTATTTGTTGTTGACCTACAGGAGAACACCTGTCCCATTTCTAACAGTATGGGGCCAGTGTAGTAATCATAAGGTTTTGGCTGTAGATAATAGGAAAACCAAATAAACCAGCTTCAACAATAAGAAGAAAAATGAATTACCTCCCATAGCAGAAAGTCAGGAGGTGATAGGGGTTGATTAGGTCTCCAGGATCAGTAAACTCAGCTGCTCAATGCTGACAGATTCTTTTTGGCTGTCTACTCTGCCATCCTCTACATGTGTGTTAGCTCCCCTCATCTTCATAAGATCGCTGTACAAGCTCTAGGTATCACATCCTCACACAATACCAAAAGCCAGAAAAGAAGAGGCCCCTTTTTAAAGAGAAAAAAGAATCTGAGCAGAAGCATCCAGACCCTCACATCTTAGATCGGCAAGAATTCTATCAAATGTCACTCTTAAACCACTTAGTGAGGAGAGGAATCGAATTACTAGTTAGCTTAGATTAATCAAGATGTATCTCCAAGAGGCTGGGAGGGTCCAGCATCCCCTAAAACAGATGGGTGTCTGAATAGAATCAGGGTTTTGTTAGTAAGGAAGCGGGGTTTGGGAAAAGACCATTGGGTAGGCAACAATGGTGTCTGCCATATCTTCTTAATTTTACATACAATTATATTCACTTTTTGTGGTGAATGGATCTGTGGGTTTTGAGATATTTGTAGAGTTGTATAGCCACCACCACTACAATCAAGATACAGAAAAATGTATTATGAGTGTGGGTAGATGGATTTATGATCAACCAGCAAGGACTTCATATTGTGGTATAAACAAGCAAGAGAGAGAGTCATGGTTCTTCTACCCTGTGCTCTTTGCCATTTACACACTTCCGGGAGGATGACCATGCAATGTCTAAGT
Organism: Macroglossus sobrinus; assembly: GCA_004027375.1. Classification (NCBI taxonomy): domain Eukaryota; kingdom Metazoa; phylum Chordata; class Mammalia; order Chiroptera; family Pteropodidae; genus Macroglossus; species Macroglossus sobrinus. The sequence goes on along the minus strand of PVKZ01000711.1, from coordinate 585,484 downwards.
CCAATAGAAAGAGGTACAAATGGCATGTTATGGGGGCTTAAACAAGGAAGAGACTTTGACTCCAGAGCTACGACCAGTCTTGTCCTGGTAACTGTTTATCATTCCCAGGTAGCTACCCACACTCTTACTGCTACACTGTGGTTGACCTGGTGGCTTACTTTACTTGCTAGGACACATAACTTTTGCTTCATTTTGTCCGTTTGTTGGTCATCCCTCAGCTAGCTGGCTGGACAGATCCTCTGTCCAGATTCAGGACCTATTTTCAACCTAAAGAGTGGGGCTGAGTCTACAAAGAACCTTATTTCGGAAGGACCAGTAGGCTACCGGATGGCCTGGTGCTAATTTGGGTTTGCTTTTTCTTATGATTATAGCAGGCAGGTGATGACAACAGACTATTTTAGAACACAGGTGTGACCTCTGGGATGAGTTCAAACACAGCAAATAATATAGTAAAATAAAAAAATGACTGTAACAAGAACAACAAACACAGTATCATTTACAAACCCAAAGACTTTCCTGTGAGAGCAGCTTTTCAGTCCTGTTTAACAATGCTTACAGTGTTTAGAGTCCTATGAATGAGCTCAACTGTGAGCCCACACTCATCTAACCCGCTTGTTTTCTTCCAGTGAGCCGGCACCGATGTGCACTTTGTTGCCCAGGGCCTATGCTTGCCCATATAATGCCTTCGTGCAAAGTAGAAAAAGTCTCCCCTTTCTCATGATCCTTTATGTTCATCTATTAGAAAATTATTGTAATATGAGGTAAAATTGTAATAGTCAACATACAAATCCTTGGGGCACCAACTTTGAATGGTGCCCCTTAAGTTGCAACCAGCACAGCTGTAAACAGTAGTCTCAGGACCTAATTGTTTAGGGGATGAGAAAAGTCTTATTGCTTCAGAGATGTGACAGGTCTGGAGCAGTTTGAAGGGTGTCTTGTAGTTTATTAATTCATTCATTTATCACTTATGGAGTGGTTACTATGTTGTAGGTGCATTGCTAAGTGCTATACAAACATTATCTCACTTAATGTCCACAAAATAACTTTGGACAGGTATTATTTTTACCGCTATTTTACAGATGAGAAAACCAAAGTTTAGAGAATTCATATAGCTTGCCCTAATTCACACTATTACAAAGTAACAGAGCTTACCTAGAATCTTGATCGAGCTGACACTAAAGTTACCATCTTACTTCTAAATACACTTTCACATGCACACAGACATACACATAAATTTTATTACATATAACCATTCTGTTGGAATTGATGTTGGTGATTTTTATGGATATTCATATCATTGTATTTATTGTAATTTATTTTTGTTGGATTTCTCAGAAAAAGACAAGGAGGCCCTGTGACACTTAAGGTACTGCAGAAGATGATGATATAAACACATTAAAAATTACCAATATTAAGGGGAAAAGTTTTTCAGACCATATGAATATGACAATATAAGTGTTTCAGCAATAGAGGTGAATTCTGTTGTTGCTTGCTTCAGTGGGGAATGGATGTGCTTTTGCTCAATTAGGAGGATTAGCCCTGAAAATTGGAAGCATGTTGGCAAGAAAGTCAAGCCTGAGAGGCTCATCTTTCACAGCAATAATCCTTAAGAACTCAGGAGAGGTGACAAGGCAATTCCCTCTCAAGCATATGTCAAAGAGAAACTTAGTGGCCAAAGACCAGATTTTCCTTCCTTTTTGGTTTCTGTAGTCATGGGAACATAGCTTTTGGCCCAATAAAACACTCTTGCTAACTCTTTTTTTTCTTGCCACCTTCTCTGAGGAAGCTGACTGAAGTGAATGAGAAATGAAAAATTTTGCCCAGCAGCTTCTTATTTGGTTCTTTTTACAAGAAGAATTCTTAATTGAACTGATTTCCTCTTTCTAACTAGATTTAGCAATTAGAGTTGCCCATAAACGTTTAACCTAGACTTTTCCTGTGAGAGTCTCAGCCTTCATCATGTCTGCCTGGCTTATAGCACCAGAGCTGAGTAATTGCAGTTAAATTCATATCTTCTTTTCAAAGCAGAAGAGATATACAGGGCCAGTTCCAGGTGGCTGGTTCTTCCATTGGTTAAATTCAAGAAGCGTGTGCAAAGCTCGTTGCCAGTCACTCTGAGCAGTACAGTCTGAGACCTCTAGACGTCCATGAATCATTCACCAAATATTTATTTAGTACCTACTCTTTGCTAGTCACTATTCTAGGCAAGGGTGATACAGCAATAAACAAAGCGGACAAAATCCCTATACTTTCTGGTGAGGGAGACAGGCAGTAAAGAAATAAATAAGTCAATGTATACTATGATAGATAATGATAAGTGCTATGCAGTAACTACTGCAATCTAGGAATATGTATTAAAAACGAACAAACACCCTCTTATGCTATGTGTTGGCGCAAAGTGCTCTCGGTTATAATGAAGGATAAAGTTCATTTTTGACATAGGAGAGGAGCTTCATGGAAGAATTTGTGCAACTAGTGAGATTTAAACTGGATCCTGAAGAAAGTTTAGGCCAGATGAATACAGACAGCCACAGTGCAGGAAGGAAAGGAAAGAAAGCTCCCCAGTCATTATGAAACATTTTAGCAAAAGTTCAGGAGTGGGGAGAGGGGATAGAAAGCTCATTCAGAAGAGCTGAATAGTTTACTCCACCCTCAACAGTGGGTGGGATTACAGGTGGAACAGGAACCTGATATTGAAGGAGATGTAGAGGCCAAGGGATGAAGGATTTTGACTGCTAAGGGGTATTATTTGAGTTTTGCATGTGATAGGGAGTTATTGAGTGTTTTATGTGGTGAGTGCTCTGAGCAGATATGTTTATAGATGGCTATGCCTCAGGCAGTAATGTGTCAGCTGGATGCTGTTTCTAGGTGAAAAGAGACACCTAGGATAGTGCTGGCCCTGGTGGCTGGCACCTAAAGGCTTTGAGAAAAAAAAAAGAGTCTTTGGTTTCCTTTAAAAATTAGGTGGCATTGTCTTATTACTCAGATGATTTCATAATTACTAGAATGTAGCTAGACATTTACATTCAAATGTGATCTTTCCCAAGGCATTGACATTCAAGTTCAAGGGCAGTAAATTAAGGCTCTGAGAGGTTCACAGCTTTCCTTTTATAGCTGTAGTTGTGCAACTGGAGCTGAAAACCCCGAGACCTATCAATAACTCTTAATGATTTCTGGTATCAAGCCTCAGTGAAAGCTTATATAAGCATATCTCGGAGATAACGCAGTTTTACTTCCAACCACTGCAACAAAGCGAGTATTGCAATAAAGCAAGTCATAATCTTTTTATTAGTCTAGCCTTCAATTTTTAAAAAAACTGCAACATCTGTGAAATGCAATAAAGCGAAGCACAACAAAATGAGGTATGCCTGTAGTAAGAGGTGTGACTTCTGCCTTCTCTTGATAAATTGCATATAGATGAACAGATAAGTTTTGAAAAGAAATGAATTTCACCATCTTCACTCTCCTGCCTTTGCAATTTACCCTCATGGTTCATAAGTAATACAGAGCAAAGAGAAGAAGCAAATACTTCAATTTTATAAGTTTATTTACTATCATCCCCTAGATGAGTCCTTTTTGTTAACTCAGCCAACAAAGATATTTGGTTCACCTAAGTTTAAAGATGAGCATTTTCCATTTCTTTGTTTTTTCTCTTCTTCCACATTTTCCTTCCCTATGTTTATTAGGCTCATTTCTGCCTGCTCCCTTTGTTGGTGTTTATAGTGTCTGAAAAGAAGAAACAGAGTTGCTTGCACAAGGGTTTAAGACATTTTTGCCAGCAGTATGTTTAACATGACTCTCCATTTTTCCTCGAAATCTTGAGTGAAGAATCCATTTGTCAGAAATACTGTGTGGAGTTGGCTCTAGTATTTTGGCCTGTTTCCCAGTGGGTGTGAGCTTGGAACAGGGCTGTCTTTGGGGAGTCTACCGCATTGATTACAGAAAGAAATGTGATGCACATACATTCTCCCCTCCAACTCAAAGACTAAGCAGCCCAGGCTCTTGTCCTCTCCCCAGAAATTAGTAGTTCAAATTTGAAGCCATTTGAAGAGGGCTGGCAAAGAAATGGGTATTAACATTGATAATTTGAAAGTGCAAAGTCTTGCCAAGACTTAAGTCCTTCAGTAATTTTTGAGGACATTTTTAGTCAGTGAAAAACACAGTGCTGGAAATCCTCCAATCCTAATACATTTGGCTCTACCTGTATACTTTGTCACTACTTCTTTAAGTTTTTTCCACTGAAAAATACATAGTAGTTAAAAAAATATATTGTAAAATTGCTTCATGGGGTGGAATTGAGCTGCTTTGAAGTGGGAGTATAAGAACCATAGTGAGAATTCTTTCAATCCTCAAACTCAAGGGGACTCTCTCCTAGAGAGAATTTGGGCCGTTAATCACACTCCTTAGAAACAAAACAAATACAAACAAAACAGTTTATTTGCCATTGTATCCCTTCAGATGTTCTGCATGAAACCATCAGGGACAATTTGTAATTCTAAAGCAGGGTTGGGTGGAGCTTAAGAGCTCCAATGGCCTGTATTTGTAAGTTGATTCTAGTACCAATTCCAGTGTGTGTGTGTGTGTGTGTGTGGTTGGGGGTAGTTCCCATATAACACCAAGCAATTCTCAGACACCAGCTGAGTGTCTGAGAATTCAGCTCAATTCTGACACCATCTACCCAGACAGAACATCAGATTCCACAGATTAAGGGTTCAGTCCTACAAGACTGCCCTCCCACCCACAACTTCAGACTCCAGTCCAAGACTAGGCTGTGATCTGCACTTCTGACACACTGGCTGTAAACCAGAGGTTCCCATAATTCCTCTCTAGGTTCAATTAATTTACTAGAGTGGCTGGCTTACAGAACTCTGAGAAACATTTTACTTATTAGATTATCAGCTTATTATAAAAGAATATAACTCAGAAACAGGCAAAGGGAAGAGATACATAGGGCTAAGTATGGCGAAAGAACATGGAGCTTCCATGCTCTCTGAGCTTGCCACTCTCCCAGCATCTCCATGTGTTCACCAACCCAGAAGTTCTCCAAACCCCATCTCTTTAGGTTTATATGGAGGTTTCATTACATAGAAATGATGATTAATTATTGATAATTGATTCAATCTCTAGTCCCTCTTTTCTACCCAGAGTTTGGGGGACTGAAAGTTCCAACTCTCTAATCAATGATTGGCTCACCAGGCACCCAGCCCCATCCTTAGGTACAGTCCAAAAGTCACTCATTAACATAACAAAAGACATCTTTATTACTTACATCTCTTAGGAAATTCCAGGAGTTTTAGGAGCTCTTAGCCAAAACAGGGACAAAGACCAAATATATATTTCGTATTGTAAATCACAATATCACAGTTTGACTCCTGGTTCTACCTCTTTCTATCTCTGAGATCCTGAGAAGCTACTTCATCTTTCTGTACTTCAGGTCCTCATCTATAAATGAGGCCATTAAGAATACCTACTTCAGGGAAACAAAAGAAAAACTAAACAAATGGGATTACATCAAACTAAAACAATTTTGCACAGCAAAGGAAACCATCAACAAAACAAAAAGACAACCGACTGTTTGGAAGAAGATATTTGCTAATGATACATCTGATAAGGGATTAATATCCAAAATATATAAAGAACTTACACAACTCAACAGAAAAAAATCCAATTAAAAAATGAGTGGAAGACCTAAGCAGATACTTCTCCAAAGAGGAAATACAGATGGCTAATATACATATGAAAAGATGCTTAAGGTCACTAACCAGAGCAGTGCAAATAAAACCACAATGAGATATTACCTTATACTTGTCAGAAGGGCTATCAGCGATAAATAAAAAAATAAGTGTTGGGAAGAATGCAGAGAAAACGGAATTCTCATACATTGTTGGTGGGATTGCAAATTGGTACAGCCACTATGGAAAACAGCATGGAGGTTTCTCAAAAAATTAAAAATGCATATACCTTTTGACCCAGCAATTGCATTTCTGGGTATCTATCCAAAGGAAATCAAAACAATAATTTGTAAAAATCCATGTATCCCTATGTTCATGGCAGCGTAACTTAGAATAGGGAAGATATGGAAACAACCTAAATACCCATCAACTGATGATTGAATAAAGACGTTATGGCTCATATATACAATGGAATATTACTCAGCCATTAGAAAAAAATGAAATCCTACCATTTGCAATGACATGGATAAATCTAGATTTGAGTGAAATGTGCTGAGTGAAATAAGTCAGAGAAAGGTAAATACATAGGATTTCACTTATATGCAGAATTTAAGGAACAAAAAGAATAAACATCAAAAGCAGACTCACAAAAATAGTGGACAATTTGGTGATGGACAGAGGGGAGGAGTGTTGGGAGCTGAGAGAATGAGGTGAAATTAGTAGTTGATATGAGTACAAATTAGTAGTTGATAGTTGGTCACAGAGCTGGGAAGCATGGCATAGGGAATGCAGTTAGCATTAATATGATGGCTACATGGAGCACCAGAGGAGGGAGGGAGCAAATGGGGGGATTTTTTTTTTATGAGTTATATAGATGTCTAACCAATGTACTGTGTACTTGAAACTAATTTAAATAAATAATTTTTTTTAATTGGAAAAATAAAAAGGTACCTACTTTATAGACATGTTGTGAGGGTGAAGTGAGTTAATTCCTGTCAAGCCATTAGAATAGCTTAGCATCTAGTGCTGGACCTTTATTAATATCTGTGCTAAGGGGGACTTCCAAAGATTTTTAAAATAAATTTTAACTGACTAAATTTAAAAATCTAATTGGGTGGCATTCTATCTAGCAGATAAAAAGAAGCTGTACAAAATGGAAAACTTTTATAGGCAGAAAGGGCAAAAAAAAAAGTTTCTAGCAATGGGTGGATTATTTCAGGCAAGGTCATCTTCTTTGGGGGCAAGGTGGGGACTATTAGGCCGATTACCTCACTAATGCTGACCAGGTAATTCCAGATTGACAAGTTAAAGTTCACATTCCCAGGAAAGGCTGAAACTGCACTTAAGTCTTCATTTGCAGAAGAAGAGCTTAGCACAAGTGACTCCATTTGGGACCTCTTGTTTCTTTTTTAACAGTACTGTAAGTAAATTTAGGTTAAATAATGAAAGAGAGAGGGGAAGCAGGGTTTCTTCTCAAAAGGAAAAAGAGCTTTCAAACATAGGGACAATATGAAGAGTTCTAGAAAAGCTTTCTAGAATCAATTACTGAAATGGAGGTGAGACTCATGGCTCCCACAAACTAATTGTAGGGGTACACCTTATACTTTTTCCTGCAAAGAGAGGGAATAATAGAATAGGGGACACTTAGAAAGATTTATAATTCTGCTCTTAGTTTCCTTTTCTAGTATAATTGGTTCATTTATGTAAGTTATACTTGCTTTTAGTAGAGCTTATATAATAACTAAAACCCAGGAAAGTCATAGTTATACATTTGTAGGGACCTGGGCTTGAACAGATAACCTGTCATTTCAGAAAGCACTGCCTGGCTCTAAGAGTGTCATACACCTATGAGCATTTAACTGCATGTATAAGGTGGCCTTTTGAGAAGCTTAGATATGGTAGCTTTGCCTTGAAACACACACTCTCTCTCTCTCTCTGCTCTCTTGCTCTCTTGCTCTTTCCCCTCTTCTCCCTAACTCTCACACATATACTCTCCTGATTTGTATCAGCAGCAGCCTCCATTTCTGAACACAAGAGTATTTACTGCATGCAATCATTTTACAAAGCTGGCCTATCTCCATTAGACATAATCATGAAATTGAGGTTGAAGGAGAAAGGCAACTTCACATTTGAAGCTACAAAAGGGCTGTGATCCATTTTTGGTCTCTTTATTAAGAAGCCTAGTCTCAGTTAGATAATTTGCAGCAAAGTTTTACCCTGGAGCAAGTTTTCTCAGTCATGTAAAATTCATAGGGGAAATCCTCCTAGGATTTAGAAATGAAAAATAGACAGCTTTAATAACAGAAATACTGATGGAAAAAGCAGGGAAAGGCATCATGTTCTAACCATTTAGGGAAAAAATGGGTAAGATATTACTAATAAGCTCTGTTATATATATATATATTGCCATTTTCTTTATCTGAAAGAATATTGAAATGAGCTTTTAAATTCTGAATGACTATCTGACAGCTCCTATCTCTAGGGCAAATTATTAGCATGAGTTTTATTTTGCTATTAACTTTACTCAAAACTCAGAGGACACAGGCTTACTAGAGCCCAGAGGAAGAAATAAAATCTATAGGTAAGAATGCCATGAACAGAATTATGTAACACAGCTTCTTCTAGTTCCCTTTCATGACTTGTGTGGACACTTACCTTTACATCACATGGGGCTGAGGTAGAGATTGGCAGGACCCGTAGCACCCTCCCGGATATGGCCCCAATGGAACCTCCCACCTCCATCTCTCATCATTCCACTCTAACCCATCCTATCACATACTCTGTATTCCATCATGCCAAACTGTTCACTGGTTTCCAATATGCCACATTTTGAATGCTTTCTTTCCACCCATCTGTCCTGTCAGAGGAAGCTTCTACTCATCTTTTTAGACTTTTCACCAATGTGACTTTATTCCAGAAAAATTTTTAACCCCAAGCAAAATTAGTTTCATCTTTTTCTAGTCTTCCATAGTACCCAGTATCTGCTTCATTGTGGAGCTTAGTAGACTGAAATATTAGTTTACAGTGTCTACTGCCCCTGGCAATCCAGAGAGAGCAGGTACATAATCTTGGATATCTGTACCCTCTAGCCCAGGGTTTCTCAGCAGCAGAAATACTGACATCCTGGGGCTGAAAATGTTGTGTTGGGAGCTGTCCTGTGCATTATAGGATGTTTAACATCATTCCTGGCTTCTACTCATTAAATGCCAGGAGCACTCTGCCTTCAGTGGGACAGTTAAAAACTATCTCCAGACATTGCCCCACGTTCCCTGGGGTAGAAAATTGTCACTGGTTGAGAACCACTGCTCTAGCCCTAACAGAGAGCCTGATATATCCTAAGTGCTTAATAAATATTTTCTGGTTAGTAAATCAATGCTCAACTTAATGAATAAAAGTGGGTGAATCAACAGATGAAGAAAAACCTTACTGTAGCTTTTACATACTTATCAAATAAAACTCAAAACCTTTATGCAGGCAGTCAAGTCTCTTTATGAACTGCTTCTACTTTTTATCTTTTCTCTCACATACTTTACTCATCTGTGGGTTCTTCTACATTCTCATACTCTGTTTTCTTCCTTACAATCCAAACTGTACTTACTTCAAGACAAAGAACAACTTATCTACTTCTGAAAGCCTTCTCCAATTCTCCCAGTCCCATGATTTCCTGACTTTGCATTCTCTAAATATTTATAAAGAGTCTATAATGAAAAATTACAAGAACACATATATATGTATATATTATATATGTATTATCTATATGTCTATATATGCAAACACATATATGTATATACATTTATGTATTATTTTTTTCTTAGAACTATTTATATTTTTGTTTCAGAAATTTGTATAGGAATTTCTTTCTCAACCAGAATCGCTCCTTGATATTCATGCTTATGAGATTTTTTTTTAGCATCAGCTCAAGCTTTATGAAGAACAGATGTTTAGCTTTTGTTGAAGCGAATTTTTTCTTTAAGCAAGTGGCTGATGTGTTAAAATGTGTAATTTGTGTGTTCCTGACAGTTTTGTTTTTAAAAGGCATAGGGCTAACTCTTTAATACCTTACAGTTTTTAAACAAACTCATTTCAAGGAGACTTTGCAAATATGATTAAAAGTAATTTGTAATGTTTTAGGATTTCTGTGAAAAGACATTAAATATGATGAGCAACGAGGAAGACAAAAATGGTTGCATTTTGTCTTACATTTTGTGCTCAAACTTCATCTAAGCTGCCTTTTCCATTGCTTAGTAAAACTACATTAAAAACCTGATCTTCCTAGCTGACCATGAGAGTATCTTTTGCACCCCTCCTTCCTCAGGCATACTCGCAGTGACTCGTGTATGCTTTCCCTAGGCTTTTGTTTGGAAATTTGCCCAAACATCTATTCTACAGGGTATTTCTTTCTCAAGCTTTCCTTAGAAGAGTTCATATTTTACCTATGAGTAGTCACTAGCATTATATTGGTGCTCCCATCTGTGACAAGACATAGAGTAGATACTTTGGGTCGGGGTAGGATGGGGAAAAACATTCCTAGCTTGCACGCTAATTTTCATAACACTTAATAAAAAGATTAAAGAATGTTTTTGTTCAAGACTTATAAATTGTGCATTTTGGCAAAACAGCCTCTTGAGGCTTCAGTCTCTCTAGAGTTCTAAAGGTTCAGATTCTCCATATATTCTCTGCTGTATCTTTTGAATCACCTTCTCCACGGCTCTCTCCTCCATGCCCATCCATGCCCTCCCACTGAAAATACAAAACTGAAATGCTTCTTTTGACCCTCTTCTTATGCCTCTTCTTATGATACCATCTTGATTTACTGCACCTCACAACAAACACATTGACTCTCACCAATTACTGTCTCACATTTGTACTCAGCTCACTAGAACCTGGCATCCCCTCATTTTTCATAATTAATGCACCCACTCTTTCTTAGAACCTAGGGCCTCCTGATCTTGTCACACCTTATAGCCCTTTCTTTGCACTCACACTCCTTGACTCTGCTGTAGTCTTTGACATAGCTGACCTGATCATCTGAAGTTGTCCCCTGGTTTAGCTTTCAGTCTCTTGATTTTTCTTAATCCTTTGTTTTCTCAGACTCCTTGAGTCTCACAGTCCACTTTAGATGTAGGTCATTTCACGGTTCCATCTTCAGTTTTATTTTCTTCCCCCTTTAATGCTTCACCAAATGCTTCTCTTTACCTTTATCATCCTCTGGAGGTTCCAGCACGTTTTCAACTGACTCCAGGTTTGCCAGTTACCATGTATCTGAAATGCATCGTGGCCAGAACCAAACTCAATTTTCTTCCTACTCTCATGACTTGCTCCCATCTGTTTGTTTCTCTACTAAAGACTATCTGTTACAAGCTAGAAGCAGAATTTTTATATTACTTCTATGTATCACTGATGGTACTTCTTTTTATTATTTTTTTTAGGCGAAGCAACCCTTGGTTGACCTCAGAGATTGCAAGGACTTTGTCAGCTTAAAACTCCTAATTTTTTTATTTTTGATGCCTACAGTACCTGGTTTTCCTACGTGGTCTCCCATCAAAGTACTAACCAGGCCCGGCCCTGCTTAGCTTCCAAGGTGAGACAGGATCGGGCTTGTTCAGGGTGGCATGGCCGTAGACACTTCTGAAGTTTTTAAATGTTTCATACTTTTCATGTCAATAGATCAAAATTGAGTTTCCTGTCTCTGTTCTCTTCATGCTCTTATATATCTTTTCCTCTGTGGTAGGAATTCTCTGAGCAAAAACCAGATCTGATTGCCTCTCTCCTGTCCCCAAAGTTCCTTTGGCAGGGGAGAACCAAGTCCAAATTAAACTTGAAATTCAAGGTCCCCAATGACTGTAACTAACTCTAACCACAGTGTTTGTGAGTCTAATTTCTTACCTCCTTGTTGATAACAGGGGATGGTCCAGCTCCAGCAAACTGCATTCAAGACCTGCACGTGCCTTACACATTTTTTCCACCTGGTAAAATCCAACTAGAATATCAGCGCTTAGCTCAAAGCTCCTTTGTCAAGCGCCCTTAATCTCATTCCACAGCAGAATTAACATCATATTCTCTGCTACCATAGCATTTTCCTTTCAGTTCTATTATACCACCTAGTAAAATAGTTGTTTTCATGTTAGTCACTGAGTTTGAGAAGTCCATGGTCAGTTGGGGTGAACATGTTATCTTATTCATTTGTTGTCCTGTCATCCATCCATCCATCCATCCATCCATCCATCCATCCATCCATCTATCCATCCATCCATCCATTCACTCACCCATCTACCTGGCTAGCATTTAAAATCTAACACATTTAAGATCTCCTCTAGTGCTAATATTCTATGATTTTGAACGTTTACCTTCTCTATATAGAGAAAATAGTGTATGTTACAGTCTAAGTACATGACACAGGCATCCTGTATCATTCATTGTTAAATTTCCAACATTCAATAACTTAGTAGGTGCTCAATAATGTGTTGAATGAACAAATGAGGTAATTTCCAGAAATCGGTGGAAGAGTGACATAGGTATAGTAATACAGTCACAGGCGACATGATGACATTTTGGTCAACAACAGACCACATATATATATGATGGTGGTCCTAAAAGATTATTAATGGAGCTAAAAAATTCCCATTGTCCAGAGATATCACAATTAGAGAGCAGTTAGGACCCAGCAGCAGAAGGCTAGTTGTCCTATAGAACAGTAAATCCCAACCTTTTTGGCACAAGGGACCGTGCTCCTGAGAATCTAATGCCTGATGATCTGAGGTGGAGCTGAGGTGGTGATGCTAGCTCTGGGGAGTGTTGCGAATACAGATGAAGCTTCACTGGCTTGCCTACCACTCACCTCCTGCTGTGCGGCTCAGTTCCTAACATACCACGGATCAGTACTGGTCCACGGCACAGGGGCTAGGGACCCCTGCCATAGAATATAGTCCAAGAGCCTGTACCCTGAGACCATTACTGCTAGGACCTAGACAGGAACCCAACTGTTCTGACCAGGCAGCTAACTAGCAGCATCACTTGGGTTTAAATTGTTAATTTACAATGGCAAATTGTTAATTTGCCATTCCCATCCTTCTCTAACACCTTCCAGTCCTTTCCCCAATTTTTACTTTTCATCTGTTTATATATATATTACCCTATTTTCATACACATTCTAATCCTATAACCAAAAAACACAGAATGAATAACTGGATGAATGTTCCCCTTGATTAGGGTCAGTATCTTAAACATTTTCAAATTTTCCATATAGGACCAAATTAGGTACCAACTATGATGTTATCAATGCTCTTTTTAAAATGACTTATTGAACCGGTTGAAATAACAGTAACTGTGATACAAACACCCATGTTTGCTTTAAAGTCTTTATTATCCTGAATATAAAAGACAGAAGTCCTCTAGGATATAACAGAGTTCTTTATGTGAAAACATTATTTTTTTACAAGTGAAAAAATAAATACCTCTTGGAATAAAGGCTTATATGCTAATATGTGCCATAAAAAAGTAGAGTTTTAATATCTGACAAAATGTCTGTGCAAAGAAACAAATGCATAAACACATTACTGCTACATTAAGGCAATATGAAAAGTATACTCAGGAATCTCAGTAAAGTGACAGTATAGGTTTCTAGCTTTAATTTAGCTAGTATTGCACCCAATAAGGTCATCTAGGTTTCCCGACCTCCTAGAAAACCCACAAGCTGACCAGCATCCAATATACCCAAGTGAGAGTGGAAAACATGATTAAAAATGTAGAAACAAAACTCCTGAATCCCCTCTAAGGCATACAGAGAGGACAACTGAAAGTTAATACTTAAGCATTTATCAAAAAAAAAAAAAAAAAGAAGCATATAAGATCTAGATCCCTATTATAAGGCTGTTAAATGCTTGATGGCTCAAGCGAAAGCAACCCCTCTGGGTGAAGCTGGAGTAGAGTGCTTGGGAGAACTGAAGAACCACCCTCCTTTGTACACCATGATGCTTCATCTTGGGGAGCAACTCTCTCTTTCCAAGGAACATACTCTCTTTTCGATCTTAAAATGTTCCACCAGCTCAAGAGGCCCAAGGAGTCCTGACTATTCCACATAAATCTTTTAACCAAATTGGAAGCATTTTATAATTGGAAGGCCTGGGGGTAAGCAGACGAGGAGGGAACAAGAAGCCACCCGCGTTGAGTTACCTGTTTTCTACTAGCCAGACTGGCTTAAATCTGACCACTTTGCTGTCAACTTTTTTTTAAAAAGCCCCAGAATTGATTTTTAAATGTCTGCCTCCCAATCATTCTTGAACACGTTATAAAAACAGAAGTGACATTAAAAGGACAACTATTTCTTTAAGAAAAATCTTCCCGTTAAAAATGTTCAGAGCTCTGTCTGTGACCATACAAAGTAACAAAAAAAAAAACAAAAACAAAAACAAAACAAAAAAATTCAACCAAACAAAAACCAACCAAACAAAAAAAACAGCCAAGTAAATTCTTCAAACCAATTCTTACAAAACTGGCTGTTAAGTAGAAAACTTACCTTGGGATACATTAAGGAGACTTACGACATCACTTCCTAAAAGGTACCGGTACCCACTTTTTGGCTATGTTGTCACTTAACTGACATCAGAGATTTTACTATTCCTTTACTTGATCATAAAAAGAATAAAAATCTGAGGAATGTGTCTGCGTCCCGAGGTCTTCCTGGTCCCCACCACTGGAGCTGCTTGTATGTTTTGGTGGTGAGGAGTATCGTATTCTTTTTATTCTTCCTTTTCTTTTTTAAATGTTGCATGGCAGATGGGTGTTGGAGTATTTATTTTACTCCACAATCATTTTGTAGTTAATAATTGGGCAGTTCACAGAAATATGGCCTGTCCAGTAAGTGCACAACAGATCAGATGAGAGTTAGGTTGAGAAGACTGGTGTGGGTTGGAAGGTAGACGTGCTGGACATGCTCTACCCGCGACCGGCAGACTGGACATGACTGGAAAAGAGAAGCCAATAACACCTGTCAGGACACCTGTAGAGATGTGTCTTCAGTGTTCACCCACGGTACCCATTACGTTTTGTTTTCTAAATAAGTTGTGGTCATAATTATTTTTAGTTTTTAATGGGTAGAGATCTTTGGTTTCTCACTGGTTTGAAAGTTTATACTTTATAAGGAATTAAAAACGAATATTATGAAAAAGCATAAACTGAAGGCAATTAATTAGGTTTTCCATCAAACTCTCAATGAGGCACGAGTAAAGTGATTCCCAAACACATCTTACTGTGCAATGAGGCTGTGGTCCCTACCAGGGCAGATTACGACCCCTCAGGAAGTGATGCAGGACTGGGTTGATGTCACATGGCCAGAGTATGGCTCTGCTCCTATAGTCAAAGGCACAGGTCCATAACCCGGTTGGCTTCCCAGCAAGTACACCCATTCCCCAGCCATGAAGGGAGCCTTGGGAATGAGGGTCAGACTATGTGGGCAGAAAAGGGCAAACCCATGATGGTTTCTGGGGAGATAATGTATCATAGTAGCATGAGCTACACTTAAGAAGGACATAGGCATCCTGTTGGCTCATTATATAGCCCTAAAAATAGCTCTGAAATTAGCACTTTCTGAAGGACTAGATGTTATTTAGGGCTAGTTTTACATAAAACCAAAGTGAAATTTAGCAAACAGTTCTGGGAAGAGAAAACGAATTGAAAGAATTATTTTAAGAGAAAATGTACAGTGCAAGGCAGGAAAAAAATATTACATGAGTTGTTTTTATTTTTCTGTGTTAACATTAAAATTTGACTTGCTAAGTTAGAGCCAATCCAAGGGGCCCCTAGAGGCATATAGAGTAATAAAAGGAAATTCATCATAAATAATCACAGAGTAAATGACCTACTCATGGATAATTGAGAGTTAACTATATCTTTTAAATAAATAATAAAGACCATCCTCCTAAATGTCAGCAAATGTTAGGCAACATGAAATAGAAGAAGAAATGCTGGACCAGCCCTCAGGAGGCCTGGATTCAAATCCCCAGCTCAGCCACTAACTGTGTGTATTACTTTGTGAATCTGAGCCTTGCTTCCATCACTTGAAAAATATCTGTAGTTTAAAATAATTACATTGTCAAAAATAGTAATGCTTAATCCAAAATATTTCCAAGGGCAACCAAAAGTAAAGACCCTTTCAAGTCACCAAATGTAAAGATCCTTTCCAAGCAGAAGTGGACTTTCTTGGTTTCCATCACCTGGCATGTAGCAGGCACTCACAGGCTATGAAATGGAGGGATAAGTGAAGCTGCCATGGAAAAGCAGGCCAGCTGACACCTCCTCACCTGGAGCTGGGTGGCACAGCCCTCACAGCACACGGTGTGGCCACAAGGACAGAAGGCCGAGTTGATCTCCTCCTCACAGCACACCATGCACAGCATGGCTTCTTTCAGCTTACGCAGCTTCTCCTGGAGCACTCTGGTCTGCTGGCAGCTGAGGCCCTCGCAGTTATTGCAGTTCATGCTGCTCTCTGAGGACTTCAGAGGAGAGTTTGGAGGACTGTGGTCGCTTCTCGAGACGAGGTCCACAACGCCGGCATTGTACAGAGCCCTCCTGGCATGGTCATACACCTCCTTCGATGTTCTTTTAATATCGAAGACATACTTCTTGCCGAGGTTAATGTTTTCATTCAGAAACAGAGATGCCAAGTGGCCCTTCAAGTCTCGGCTATACTGCATCATGACAGCACTGGTCACTGTATCACACCTACAGGGAGAGATTGAACAGCCGCCTCAATACTCACAAGCCCAGAATTCCCATGATTCAGACTATCAAATGCTGCGATGAATAAGAATATTTGTGTTGGTAGACATTTGATATTCTTCTTTTTTACTCTTGAAAGTAAGTCCTTCCAGTTTTATTTGATCTCAATGATTCTAGGACCATAAATGTCGGGGACAGTGAATGTGCCCCTCCACCTGCAGGTATGAGCTAGTCCGAAGCAACTAGTGACAAGAAAAAGAACATTGTTCTTTAAAGTCTTGGCTTCATTTAAAAAAATTGTTACAAATTTTCCATTCTGCTTCACAATTTGTGTGACTATTTTAATGCAAAAATGGTTCAGGTTGCCTGCCAATTAAATTTCTTAGCTTTAATTTTCCAAATATTCAAGTGAAACCACAACTCGACTTTAAAGCACCCTTTAAAATGAGAGTTTCAACATTATTTAAAAATCCCTACAATACAATGAGGATTCAGGATAGCAGCTCCCCCTGAAAGGAAAGATGACTTAGGTCACTCTGCTGGGCAAGGGCAGAGGTGAAACCACTCAAGTCATCTCAGGGAGAGGAGGTGCTGTGAGGAAGGAGCTGGGGGAGATAAGCAGGGGAAGGTGTCTGTGCAGCTCACATGTATGCACTTTCTGTGGGAAAAGCAAGACGATGTTGATAAGGACTCCACTGCCACAGTAGAAACAAAACGTTTGAAAGCAGCTAATTTCTTAAATTCTGTACAGGATTCACTGAAACAATGATACCAGAGACTACAGGAGCCTCACTGGCACCCGAAAACCTTAGAGCTGTGGACGGATGCTATGGCGACAGGAGAAATAGCTGTACATGCCTGTAGAAAGCATGCGTCTCCGTGATTGCTCGGTAGAGCCCGCTGGCTGCCCTGGTGCTGATCATCTTAAACAAGAGCACGATGCTGTTCCCAGACTCCTTGGTGACGGTCAGGTACACATTCTTTCCTGACTGAGTGGCCATTTGTACTACAGGGTAAGCTATCCTGAAAGACATAAAGAGAAAAGTAAGCAAAAAGGAGAGATTTGTCACCATATGTGTACCTTAGTAGGATTCCCATGTGTTCATGACCCAGAAATAAAATTAGACATTCAGTCTGGGGCTATCATTTAAATAAGCATTTTGCTCTCCAGTTACAAAGGCACACTGCAAGGAAATTGTGGATCAGTGGAGAGAAGTGCTGAAGTGAGTTATCATGGGGTGTACGTGTGTATATAGGTGAAAATGAGATTTGTTTTAGCAGCGAATGACTTATTTGAAAAATATTAAGCCTGCTTCATCAATACATTTGAGTTAGTATTTAAAAAATAATTAAATGGTTATCAAAGCCTGCATAAAATGAATGTTATGTATCAAAATGAAACACTGTATTCTTAAAAGTTTAACTATTTAAAAAATCCCACTCTTTTTATGATCAGAGCAACAAAGGTATACATATTCTTAAGTCTAAAAATATTTAAAACATGGGTTACCTATTAATTGGGCTAAAGTCATCTTTACAAATTGAGATTCCTTCAGGTCCAACCCCAATGAGTAGTTTCTGCCCTTCGCTGTCCCTCACAGAATGCCATTCTATGCCATAGTTTTCCATTGCCGACACAATTTGCAAGACTTGGTATTCAGCTGAAGCCTGGCTGGTCCCCTCCAACTCCTTATGCTTTGCAACAATGCTGTAGGACACCAAAAATGCACAGAGATATACAGAATAATTAAATTATACAATCTTTAGAGATAAATCTATATCATTTTCACTAGTGAATCATATTGACACCATTATTTATGAATCACAAGAACTTAAAGCTACATATTAACATGTTTCACGTACTTAGCAAACTTACTATAAAATATGTCTAAAACACTAAGATATTGACTATTAAATATTCAGTAGAAAAAACTATTGGGGATGCTTCATGAGGGTGATTTGGAAGAATTACAGAAAATCTCTAATTTATATGTAGGAACCTCTCATATATTTGTCTACTTTTGCTTTTATAAGTTTCATTATAACAGCATTATAAGGTATTGATTTTTGATAACTGAAAAATGCAGCATTTATTTTATCTATTGTGGCATATAGCTTCTAAAATAGACCTTAAAGATCTCCACCTCCTGGTGCTCTCACTCTTGGTGATGTCCTTCACCTGAGCATGGGCTAAATTAATCACTTGCTTCTAATGAATAGAATATGGCAGAAGTGGTGGATGTCACTCACTTCTGAAATTAAGTCCTAAAAAACCTTTTAACTTCCATCTTGGTGTTCCCTCTTGCTCTGGCTTGGATATCTTGTCCTAGGTGAATCCAGGTACCCCGTAACAAAACGGTTCCATGGAGAGGCCCATGTGGTTAGGGAACAAGGTCTGCCAACAAGCCACATGAGTCAGCCTGGAAGCAGATCTTTCCCTCAGTTGAGCCTTCAGTTGAGACTGAACTCTACCAACAGCTTGACAGCAGCCTCATGAGAGATCTTAAGCCTGACAGTCCAGCAGGCCAGGATCAGATTCCTGACCCACAGAACTGTGAGCTAATGTTTATTGTTTTAAGCCAGTAATTCAGGGTAACTTGTTACTGAGGAATAGATAACTAAGACACTTCTGTTAGGCCTCTTGGTTTAATCCTTGCTGGGATGAAAAAAATTCCAATATACATGATAGACTTTTTATTTTAGGAGACTTGCATTCTTAAAAGGTCAGAGATTTAAAAACTTCCTGTTACACAGCATTTCACAAAAGAACATTTATTTGTGTGGATTATGTTACGTTTATGTTTCTCAAAGAAAAGACTAGGAATCTTTTGAAAATAACTGGTTAAATTGGGCAATGGCCTAGACTTAACCTCACAAATTATCTGTCTATACCATAGATTAATTTTCTTCTGAAAATTCTTATAAATTTACTAGATCTACAGGTATAAACACTAACTTTAACTGTAGCCTTACCTGTTCAAGGTGGCACTGGAGAGTTCCTTTGCACACAGCTCCTCAAAGCTATACTTGGCAGTGTTCTGATTATAGTCTCCAAACTTGGTCTGGGCCAGAAGGGCGCTGAGTTCCACTGCCTGCTCTGGGGAACACTGGAGATGGCCGGCCAGGAGGGCCTCCTTGATATGCAAGAAAAAGATATGCCTACAAAGCAATGCAAGAATGAGGTTATGCTGGCAACTAACTTGATACCTAATTCAACCTGCTTACTTAGTATTTTCATAATCCCTTTTAAGTAAGGAAAACACAGCGATTTAAAAAGCCACCCTGAAAAAAGCTTACATTAAAGAATCTTTTTTATAATGAATACCCAGGCAAAATGAGTCTAAGGACTAAGTTTCTCTGGAATGAAAAGTGTAACTCAAACAAAACAAATCTAAGACAAATTCAGCAGCGTTTGAGTTACAAAATGTGAAATAATTATAGACATGTGTCTGTATTAAAATTTTTTTAAAAAAATAATCTTAATTGGAAAAACTTTATCTTGACCTGTAATTGATATCTTAAGATCCTCATCTTTACTCAAATGACCCCCAAATCTCTAGTCTTAGCCCCAACTTCCCTCCAAATGTCCAACTGCCTACAGACTTCTGCACTTGGATGTTTTTAGTATCTAAATTTTAGCTCTGATTTAAAATCAAACTCAGTGTCTTTCTTCCCAAACCTACTTTTTCTCCCAACGAAAAGCATAGTCTTGTTTGTTATTTCTCTCAGACTTACTTTTGACTCTTAATCTTCTTTCCACCTACTTTCTATCTCTAAAAACACTTTAAATCCAGTTCCACTCTTCCTACTTCTACCTCCTCTGCCCTACTTGCATTTCTAAACTGTCAGAGAATTTACAATATCCTCTAAGCTTCTCTCTCTTCCAGACACAATGCTGATCTACTTTCCAAGCTGCTTCCTTCTGGTATGCACTTGCCATTTCTCTGCTCAAAATCCTTCAAGGGATCCCATTGTTCCTGAGGAAGCTCAATGTCAGCCTGAACCCAGGCTTCTCCACCCTCTGGCCCAACTTTCTAGCCACATTTCCTGTCATTCCCTCCAGCACTATGCCCTGGGGGAAAGGAACAATTCCTCTTCTAGGAAAAACCAAGCACATTCATGCCTCCTGGCTGGTCTTTCTGACCCCTCATTTAGCTACATTTTCTTCTATATCACATGCAAACTATTTATTCCTATATTATGGTATTTGACATATTCATAATTAAGTGCCTCTACTATCAGAGAGCTCAATAAAGTGGAACTGCATATTGTTTGCAATTAGTTTATATTCATTCCCACTTTAATTTCATTCCATTTCACTTGTCTTACTCATATACAATACTATATTCTACTTTTACTAAAAGGTATGCTGCACTTAGAAACTCCTGGGAAACTTCAGATATTGTTGCTTGCCAATCCACACTGCCTAAGATTCTCAAGAGAGCATCTAAACCATAGACAGATTGGCCTAAGTTATAAAATTTGTCTCTGGCAAATGTATAGGTATAACCTTCCACTGATGACCTGTTATAGCCTCTCAAACATGCTTAAAATACCACAATATTCCTTCCATTAACAAACGATTTAGGACCATTGGTAAAGCTGAGTGTTGCTCTGAACAGCGTTTCTAATTTCAGCTCCCCACTGCAGATGGACACCCTCATTCCAGTCCTGAACACTGCTTTTATTTATGGACTAGTCTGTATTTGATGTTCCAGGTAGAAGGGACAACATGAGCAATGTAAGAAAGGGTAGAAACAAGGCTAGAACCGTAAGGAGGGGCTCTATGGAGAGTCTCAAAATATCACGCTGACAAAAGCCATTAATATCCCTTTAAGAACTATTTAAATTTAATGTTTTGTGCCTTCTATAATGACAAAGAAATGTTTACAATGATCAGACTCTGCCAAATATTGCAGTTTTTTTCCTTTATTCAAAGCCCCTATGAAGAAATCACAGTAAGAATGCACAATAGAAATGAAAGAAGATAAGCATGGTTTTTATTAACCCAAACATCTGCTAGTCTTTAAAGTATTTCTGACATACTGCTAAACTGAGAAGGGGGTCCCTACTGGGGCAAAGCAATAACCACAAAAATAACTTGTTTTAAAATAGCTATCTGAGGACTGAGGCCTAGCACTCTCATAAAATCTTGCTGTTACAGCACTGCTTCAGCCCTAAAAATGCTTTTTTGATGACCATTCAGTGAACTTCACCTTGGTTAATATACCTCTGTCTCTGTATTCATAGGGGTTAGTAGGAAATGAAAATCTGGACATATGCTTACATTAAAGAAGAAATTATATCCTCAAAGACTGTTAGGAGTATCACCACAAACTGTTTTCTCAATTTAATTACTACTTATGTGAAAGTTATCTTGAAAGGTATTTCCCACCTATCAAGTTAGAGACTTGTTTCTGCTTTATTAAAGAGTAAGCATAGCTTGCAAAAGAGTTTCAAAATCAATCCAATTTCTTTTTCCAAACTATCCACGCCTACTTCTGGAGAGACAGCTGCCAAAATCAGGGGCAAAACGGCAGTAACAAAATATTAACAGGTGGTCAGTAACTCAGGAGTAATGCTGATACTTTCCCCACATGTGAGTCAGAAATAAAAAAGGGGACAGGGGACAATTGGCCTTTTCTACATACTTCACATTCTAGGCTGGACTGAAATCAATATCCTATTGTAGAACCAAAGTGACTCCATCTTAAATACAAACCCTCCATTTTGAGCTTAGGAGGAATTCCAAGAAAAACCACCAACTGGCTAAGACTCATCCCACCCAGCAACTGGCCAATCAGAGACCTCTTAGAAATTATCTAAAAATCCTACCTGCCAAGCTCCCTATCCCAGGTTTTTTTTTTTTTTTCTTTTTCTTCGGCGTGAAACCTAAACCAATCCCCTTAAAGAATCCTGTAATGCCACTGCTGTACTCCCCTGCTTGTGGTTTTACCCTTTAAAAATCCTTTGAAACTGTAAGTCAGGGCCGATACTTCCACTGCTGAGTCAGTGTATTTGGCCCTGGCTCGAGCCTGCCAATAAACTCCCTCTTGTTCTTGCATCGGTGTTGGCTCTTTGGTGCGCGTGGAGGCTCGAAGTCAGGTATAACACTATGAGCAGGAGAATCCTCCTCCTTTCTGTCGACATAAGCTTTCTGACAGAGTCCTTCCTGCATTTTTCAGTTTTATGTCTATAAAGCAACATTCTCATTTCAAGTCAAATATTTGTTGTGTTTTGCCTCTGTGCCAAATCCTATGCGGGTGTTATAGCGTGAACATGGCTGACTGTTCCTTTTCAGATGAAACTTTTAGTGTGAAGGAATATATCCTATCAAAATAACTACAGCCACAAATTGGCTTTTGGGGAACCAGTGGATGCTCTCTAGGAGAACAACACAATGAAGTGGTGAGAGCAAAGGAGCCACCAGCAGACTCTAGTTAATGTGCTCTTTCCAAGAGGGAGGATGGCAGAGCATAGAGACACATTTCCAACAAGGAATCCAGTGATGGTTCAACAGTTAGGAATGGTTTTAAATAAAATATTTTCTCCTATTGTTTTCTCTTGAACCATCTGGCCTGTAAACTATCTGGCTCATGGATTTTCCCCCCACGCCTTCTTATTTTGTAAAGTGGGTGAAATGTTACCAGTATTACCAAAAACAAGCAGATATGGTCAAAGAAGTCATGTATGCAGTGAATTGTTTTTGTTTTTTTACTAAAGATCAAAAGTGGTTACATATCTAATTCAATTTAGGCTACATGCTAGAATCACAAACAGAATGAATCTTTGGGGGAAAAAAACTATTTTGTTTGTCTTAAGCAAATGTCTGTAGATACCTATAGACATAAGCTCAAAGTACATTCTATAAACATTCTCCTGGTCACACCTTGAAATTCATGATTATTCAAGTTTTACCCAGTTAGTAAGAAAATGAATATTTTCAATAGATGAATCACATTTTGGCACCCGAAGTGAAACATTCTGGTTAACTCATATGTTTGTTTCATGGGTACAAATGAATTCATACTTACTGTAGCATTATGGATATTATGGAAGATTGAAAAAAATAAAGTGAAAAAGGATATGCCAAATTTTAATTTAAAAAAGTCACATATTCTTAATATAGTTTGGTTCCAAACTACTTCAAATTTCCTCAAATCTAAAAATTAATTCCTTCCGATAATTATAAAGAATTATGTCATTTATCTTTTAAGAATTGTAATCTTGAGAACTCTCCTCTAAACACTGGCTTGTCTCATAAAGAAATCATCTAATAATCAAAGCAGAACTTTCTGCAAACCTATCTGGAGTTGTCTATCTACTCATCACAGATGGTTACTCTCAATTGCTGCCCTCTGGGTATCTTCCCAGTTACATCACTTTAAAGAGCTTTTTGTGACATGAATGTAAAAGAACTATATTTATATGCACTATTAAACTCAAAATTTAAGTAACTAACCTAAACCATCTTTAAAATGGCTAAATAGTTATTTTTAAAACATCCCAGTTCCCAAAATTTAACTGTATTCCTCCCTTAAAAGACCTGTGTGAACCTGGCCACCCATTAGTAGTTAGTAATGACTAGTTTTGTCCCTCACCTGGTTAGACCCACTGAGATCATGTGTATGCCTGCCTCAGTCCAATGAGTCACTTAACTAACCACAATAGTTTACTTAACAAAACTCTGACTGCCAAGTTATATATAAAAACTACCAAATCAAAACAGAACTGCTGTAAGAGTTTTTTGTTTTGCATCTTAAGTTCCAAGGAAACAAAAATCAGTTCAAGATGGATCATACGCCTAAATGTAAAAGCTTTAAACATAAGGCTTTTAAAATGAAACATAGGATAGTATTTTCGTGACACAGAAGTAGAAAAGGTTATCTCGGGATGCAGTCAGCAAAAATTATAAAAGAAACAAACAGATAAATTAAACTTTACTCAAATTAAAAACTTCTCCAAAAGGTATCAAGGAAGCAGGTAAGCTATAGGAGAAAATACAGTATTTATACAACATCTGACAAAGAACTGGTATATGTAGAGAATTTGTACAGCTCAAAAATAAAGACAACTCAATAAAAATGGGTGAATGACTTAAATAGACACTTCACAAAAGATGTATAGATGGCCAATAAGCACATGAAAAAGTATTTAGCATTATTAATCAATAGCAACATACAAATTGAAACAACAGGATGCTACCACAACATACCCATCAGAAGTCTGGCAGAGATGTGGAGGAACTGGACTCTCATACATTCTTGGTGAAATTACAGAATGGTACAAGTGCTTTGACAAAAGGTCTGGCAGTTGCTTGTAAAACTACATGATTACCTCTTCTATGACCCAGCTATTCCAGTCTTAGGTATTTATTTACTCAAGAGAAATGAAAACACATGTCTACCAAAAAAACCTTGTACTTGAATGTTCACAGCAGCTTTATTCATAATAGTTGGAAAACAGGAGTATGGATAAACAAACAGGAACAAGCCACTCACATATACAATATGACAGATCTCAAAAAATATATGATGAACAAAATAAGACAGACACGAAAGTGTATACACATCATGATTTCCTCTACATGAAGTAGAACAGACATAATTAATCTATACTGAAAAAAATACAACCCTAGTCGTGCAACAGGTGGGTGGGGATGGGGAAGGAAGTGGGTTTGGCTGCAGAAGGGCAGGAGCAAACTTTCTGGAGTGATAGTAATATTCCAAATCTTGATAAGGGTCTTGTTTCAACAGACACATCCAGTTGTCAAAATCCATTAAGTGGTATGATTAGCTTTATGCATTTTATCATATATAGATTTTATATTTAAAAAACTGTAGATAAATATTGAGTTCTATTTAATGTATACATACTGAAGTATTTAGGGGGAAGTATACTTACACATAACTAATTTTGAAAAGCACCAAAAAGACAGAATAATAGATCAATAAAAGAATATATAATAAAAGAAGTATAATAAATTGTTAACAGTAGAATCTAGGTGGGGTTATTGGGTGGTCACTGTAAAAATTTTCAACTTACCAATAATGTTTGAAAAGTTTCATAGTAAGAAGTTGAGAAAATAATATACTAGTGAAAATCCCTTAGGGTCTAGATTCAGAATTCAAATGAATAGCTATACCTAAAATGAACCATTAAATCTATACTTCATGGAAGGCTTACAATTGAGAAAACCTGTCACAGCCAAATAATTACCAAGTCAGGTCTCCTTACAAGCTTAATGAAATCCTTCTCAAAGCCCAAAATGCAAAATGGGAATCACTGATAAATTTGCTCATCTTCAGGCTCCAAAGCAGTTAAAAGATATGGAGATAGCAGTGTAGGGGGGAATATGTTCAACTTCAAAAGTCATTACAACCCAAACCAGAAGAATACTATTACTTGGAAGCATAAAATCTGCACTTCTAAAATATGATTACTCACAACAGATACCTGTCCTAGGTAAACAACAACCCAGGAAATCCTTTAGTTTAGAAGTGTTATAACTACAAACCCTTTCTCAGCAATCCAGATTAGTAGCGCTATTAGTTCTGGGAGAGATCTGGGACCAGGCTGCAGAATGTACTTGGTACCCCTGGAGCTGCATACTACCTGGCACCCTGAGTCAGACCCTAAGTGCCATCTAAATATTCAAATGTTAAAAAATAAGTATATGATCAAGATTAAAATTATTTTATTACAAAAAAATTGATTCCTAAATGTTCTTTGGAGATTTTCATACAAATATATAAGGATCAGAAATTTGAAAAAACAGTGAAGGTGCCCAGATTGGAGATAACACATTCTATAATCTAAGCAAAAAGAAAAGCTTAATAGATATATTGGAATTCAGAAATTTAATTAATACTTTCTCTGGCAATAAATAATATACAAATGTTTTTACCTTTTTGACTTGCCAGGAGCCTATTTTGTATTTGGGCATAAAATACACACACTTACACTAAACAAATGGCCTGGGGTGGGGTGGAGCTGGACAAAGGAAAGCAGCAAAAGAATGCTAAGCATTGAGCAAATTCTTAATAGATAATAATCACTACAAAACATTTTTTAATGGTGAGATTTCTTTGATAGTCTCAACCTTTTCATTTTATAAAAGCAAACTAGCAAACATTTCAATAACTGTGAGAAAATGTTTCATCAGTATTAGTTAACCTGATTTTTATTTATTTCCAAGTTCCTAAACCATTGATTCAATGAATATTTATGCACCAGGCACACCTGCTAGACTGGAGATTCGATGGGAATCAGTTCTCTGTTTCATGGAATTTGGATTATTACAGTGGCTGACAAACTGTCACATCAGTAAAGGAAGTGTTATATGTTCATTAAACGCCATAAAGTAAAACTACATGATGTCTTGGTCTCCTGAGCAGGCCTAGGGATGGCTCTCCTGAGAAGTGGTGACTGAGCTGAGGTCTGAAGAACAGTGGGATCTAACCAGGGATGCGTAAAACTTCCTGTTCAAGTCATTCAAATTTTAGTTGAGAGTCAACATTCAGGATTAGAGCATTTCCATGAACTTCCATGAGTTCAAGACTCACTAAGCTCTTTTCTGAGAAAGAGAATTCATTCCAGTGTTGGTGAGTCTTAAAACCTAAGCAGGAGTGCCCCTAGCAAAGACCATTGTGCTCTACTAAAATGTGGAAGTCAGAAGAAATAGATTTTATTGGCAGTGGATGGTATAATTACCATCTCTGAAGATGAAGCATATAATTCTCTAATCTTTGGCTCTGAAAATGTTGACAAAATTTGATCTGAGTTGCTGAGAATAACTAAAAGCTTTGAAAGGCAAGAATTTCAAAGATTATTACCTTCAGATCTAATTCCAGAATACATTAGTTTTACTTTTAATTTTAATCCATAACCTGGCAAACACCTGTTGAAAATACCTGCTGCCTCTATCTCTCAAGAGTGCCAGCTGGGTTTTAAAAAAGTGCCAGTTACTTTCCAAACCTCCACTCAAGAGCAAAATAATAATCTGAGTGAAGAACCAGACCAAATATTAGGCCAAAACAGAAACCAGATTAACTCTACCTACCAATCTAAGCAGACACTTGATATGTTTTTTCTGTCTTCTGAGAAATGTAGTTAGGAAAATATTGAGGGAAATCATATATATAGGAAACAGAAGCAAAGAATTAAAAAAAAAAAAAAACCTATTACTAGAAGAGATTCTAGGGACCATCTTTTCCTGGGCTTTCAATTGAGATGAAGAGCTAGCTCACTCTTGGAAGTATGCATACCCTGGTAGTTGGTGGCCAAGCTGGACCTAGGTTGCTGGACTTCTGACCACAGTACCCTCCTATTACACACAGGCCTTCCTGCCATCATTCACACAGCAGCCTCTCTAAGCCGATGTGAACTAATATATTAAATGACCCCAGTTAGGCCAGCTCTATTGTAAGCAGGCTACTTTAACTGTCCACAGAGGACAACTCAGCCAGGATATTTCAGCACCATTTAATAAACTGTTCAAAACTTTCAGTATACTAAATGTACCCTTATGATTAGACTTGGAGATGGTAAACAATAACCTTCTATAATTGGGCTGGTAAAGTTGAGTTTACTCACTAAACAAATGAAGCTATTTTATTTTCATGTCATTTTACATAAATATTTTATAATGAATAATTAAACAACAAAAAGTTTATCAACCAGCTTTAGCTAGGTAACACAACATTAGGGGAAATAAGTATTTTTGTTCCATAGTATCATGCATATAAAAACAATGCTAATTGTAACTTCCAGTACAACTTCTGATACTAATCGAAAGGTAGAAATGTTAATTACCAATCACATTATGTAGTTATTAAGGCATAATGCTATATAAACTTGTATTTCAGACAACCCCACAAAAATAGGTAAAATATTCCAAAATTTTAAAAGCAAGTAAAAAGCTTAGATCACACTAATTTTTCAGTAAAATACCAAAAAAGATCTAAGATCAATTAAAATTACCTAGTCTAACTACATACGTGTATTCTTTGAGTAATGAATCTCAAGAGTCAAAGTAAATTGAATCAATAAGGTAGGAAATCTGATTCTAATTCTAATTCATAAAATATCTCTATTTCTTACATGAATAAAATGGATTTGATAATAGTTATTAACTCAAATACAAGAAAGCACAGGTAAAGACCATCTACTAGTAAATTTTAAAGTCTATAAGCACTCATTATACAAATTATATTACTGTAACTGAAGCCATTGTTTAAATGATGTATTTGCTCTTCAAAGCTTCTACAGATTTAAAAAAATAAGTCTGTGTCATCAAACTAGATTTGCATCTGGAAGCCCTGAAATGATTGCGAAATCATGCTAAAAGTACACAATGAAAATTCCAATACATTGTTTTTTATATATACACATATGTATGTATGTATATATATCTATCTATATCTATAGCTATATCTATATCTATATCTATATGTCTAACTTGACTGCCAGTTATCACACTGAAATGTAAAGTGAAAGCTTTCACAAATCAGCTTTAAGTAAAAAAAATTCCAATACATTCTGATTAATATATACAGAAAAAGCATCCTTAAAAATGCAATCACTTGAATATTTTGCAAGATGTTTTCAGGAGCACTAAGAATTCAACATACCAGTAACTTCAGAAACAAAACTGAACATTTCACACTCTTTAAAGCTCCATAATGAAGCAAAGCAGACATTTCAAATTCAAATAAGTAGTATTTCAAAATATGTTACTATCAGTCCTTGTGTAAACAAACAAAAAAAAATGACACATTAAAAACTCCTAAAGGATACTGCTTACTCATCATTCCTCAAAACTTTCACACTCAAATTTTTCATGTGCATGGCAAATTTCCAAGCCAAAAGGTTATGAAAAACAGAATCCAGACCCAAAGTTTGCTGTTATTATAATCAATTGCTCTCTCTCTCTCTCTCTCTCTTATTTTTTGACATGCCACTATAAGATTTAGGTCTTCTGCATTTCAGCAATAAATATTAAACACTAGTTTCCTATTTTTCTCATCCTTGAGAAAAGTATTATTGTCAGTCCAGGGGAGAAAACTGTTTGGTTTGAAAGGGGGAAACTACACGCTCCAGTTGTCTACTTACTACTGGTGGTTTTTTAGAAGTAAAGAGATAAATTCAACAATCTAAACTCAATAGTCATGTGTAACATATCTGTTGGTTAGAGTTCAGTTACAATGGCCTTAAAAGAGTTCTCTTACCAAGTTTTTGAGAAACTTAAAAACTTTTAAAAGTTCTGCATTAAGTCGGACAGAGCTCTTTGCTAAACATTGTAATCTGACACTAGGCTGAAGAAGTTGACTAAGTTTAAGTAACCCAAGAGGAAATGTTTCCTGCTTTCTGTTAGAACAGTCTACAATGACCTATAATAACACTGCCAAGAGGCAGAGGTTACTCTGGGGCATTAGATGCTGCTATCAGAAAGTCAGTTGGGTCTTCTCCCCCCTGCCCTGTTTTTCTGCCACTGTGGTACTAATCTCAAGTGTTTGTAAGAATGCAACTTTGCTTTCCCATTGTGTTTAAAGACAAGATATATCACAAGAAGAGTTGGAAAATATACCCCAAGCCAACTATATAGCTCCCTCTTCATTTCAGTGAAAGGGCTGTGCTATGGAAAACTTCTAAGTTATGAACCAGCTCACTCTGTATCAAAACAAATTTGCCTGTGAACTTCTCTGGGATGGTGCAAGGACCCTTTCTAAATGGAACCAAAGGTCTATTTGACATTTATTTAATTTTAGCATCACTTTACCTAGTCTGCTCCTGTAAGATGAGATGAGGCTCCACGAAGAACTTGACTCTCAGTTTAAGCCGGTAAGGGGCTAGCCCATCCATCTGCTGTGAGATCCGGTTTCTCAGATTTAGCCATAAACTTTCACCTTTGCTACCCATAAACTGCAGTCCAAAATAATCAACTTCTATAATTCCCAATCGCCTGCACACCTAAAACAAAAATGAATGCCACATAGATAAGCAAACGGTCCAGTAGTCAAAGCAAACCCAAGGACTCCATTGAGTCTAATACTCCTGCCTATTCTTTACAAAGTTCAACAACAGTGTTCAATATCTGTCATAAACTGGAAGAACAAAGATGTAAAATTCCCGTGATGCTAAACCGCTAGGTGAAGTATAGAAGCTCGTCCTTCCTTTAACACCAAGGACATGGCCAATGACAATAGGGTAAAAGGAGTCCTCAAAAGTAGCCTTCCAGAAAGGCTGAGGAGACTCTCAGGCAATTTTCCCTCTTTTAATCATCGGAATTCCCTCCACAGCACAATCACACAGCTGATTTGGCAGCTTAATATCTGGACAATTTTAACCATCTGGACTCAAAAAATACAAACAATTTGAAGAAACAATCCACAAGTGTCAGCTAAGCTTTACAAGAGGTTTTCCAAACATCTCAGGTCTAAGGGTTTTGAGGGCATAGCGTTTCACTAGAGATTAAATCTGCTGTCTGCCATACAAATATGCACAGTTTGGAACGGTTGTTCTTCACTCGTAAAGAAACGCGTGCTTAAAGACAACCGATGAATAAGTGACCCCAAACCTATGGTCCTTTCGTACCCTGCAAATCCCGAGATGCAGGTGAACGATCCATTGAGAAGCAGCAACAGGCAAGGGCACGGCTTGTCTGCAAGCAATTCGAGGGACTTGCGACCGCCTCCAGTCACCCCATCCCGGGACGCCGGTGTCGTGGTCGGGCCTCCCCCCGGGGACCCGACAAGAGGCATCTTGTACACACCTGAGGCAGGTGTGAAGGGCTGCCTTCTTCTGGGAAAGTGCTGGGCTTGGGGGAGGGGGAGTAGGGTGGCCAGCTGCTGCGCGCATCCTCTGCGGTCCCCCACGCACTCCCGGCGCACAGGATGGGGGCCGCGCCCCCCACGCCTACGGTTAGTAGGGGGCGCGGGACCGGCGCTTGGGGCGCACTCCCCCCCAAGCGCTGCCGCAGCGCCGCCAGACAGGCACCCGGCGCCGCTGAGAGGCCCCTCGGCCTATGGGGACCGGCCGGGTCCCCACCTGGTCCCTCGTCCTCACCTGGTTGAGGCAGTCCTCACCGTTGGCTTTCGCCTCCACCTCCACCTCCATCAGCACCGCGTCGGGCCTCGTCACATAGCACAGCATGGCTGGGGCCACCGCTGCCTCCACAGCCGCCTCCTCTTTGGTGTGCGCGAGGATGCCGCCTTGCCACCAATAAGACCCAGTCCGGGTCTCGGCGAGACTGGTCCTGAAAGGGTGCCGCCCTGCAGACCCTTGTCCTGCGCCTTGCGGCCGCCGCGCCCTCCCACCACCACCTTGCCAGCCCGCCGGCTAAGTCGCCGGATCCCCACGGCGGCGCCGCACTCCAGCAGCCCGACTGCCTGCGCCGCGACAGGGACGCCTCTGATATAGCGGCCCCGCCCCCTCCGGCTGGTGTCCCCGCCAATCACGGCGGGTCTGCCCCGCCCTCACTGCCCTGCCTTCCAATAGAGACGCCCGATCGACCACAGGCCCACCTCCCAGCTTCGGCTGAGTTCCCGGCCCGCCTGGGGAGGTGGCAGCTTGTCGGCGCCGAGGACTGCGGGAGGAGGGAGGTCCGGAACACACCCGCTGCTTCTCCCCGCTGGGCGACGCTGCTCCGAGCGAGCTAGCGACCGCCCCGGGCAGGGACGCATTTCTGTCAGGCTTTAATTTTGCAATGATTAAATGACTCTAAGCTGCCGCTTTTCTCCATAAGCCTTGGGTCACTCCAAAAACATTTCAGGAGGTGAAAGCAAAAAGGAAAGGGAGCAACGCCAAAGCCTAAGGAAAACTATTTCCCCTGGGGTTTGCCACAGTGAGTTGTTGGAAGGCGGAATGGTTGTTCTTCATTTCAGACCTCGTCACTGAAAACCAATCTGAGTACAAAAGTTTTTGCAGTTGACCAATAAACCAGGAAGCTTGATCTAGTGCTTCTGTGTGAATCTTCTCCAGAGGCTTCTATTTACCTGTTGTGCTGAATCAAAACACCTTACAAGGCACTAAGTCCCTCTCTCGGGTTTCTCATCCTATCTCATGTCTTATCTTATTCACTCTTTAAACATTAATTAAGTACCTTCTGTGCTGCCGGTCCCTTCTCTGAGGCAACCAGATGTTATCCCCATCTTAAAGGTAAGGGACTCATCTCAGAACCTAACAGGTGGTATAACCTCAGTAGTAGCTATTAATAATTAAATATCTTGACTGGCTTATTGTTCCTCTCTGCCAAGACAAAACTTAGCCTCTTTGGTTAAGAAAGCAGATGCGAGTTTCAGCCTTGAACCTTTGGAAAACAATTCATCTCTCTGAAGTCCAGTGTTCTCAACAGTACAATGGAGACCACCATATCCGTTTGCCTTCCTCCCCACGCAACCCAGCATTGCTGTGAAACACAGCAGATATAATGTTCATAAAAACATTTTTTACGACCCATTATACATGCAGGGAGATGTATAATGTCAGCTCTGTCACTGCCTGTGGATGATGTTTGTCTTTCCCCTTTTCCTGAGTCCTGATTACCTTTGTCTCAGTAGCCTTTTTTTTTTTCTGAAGAAGTATGAAGGATGTCAGAGCAAAAGATTACAGGAAAGGATCCTTCCACAGTCTTTAACAGTCAAAGTTCTAACTTCCAGTGTTGTAGTGAATATGTACCCTCTCACATCTTTCTTTGTGTCTTAGGGATACACCTCACGACATTGTGCTGCTGAAACAGTCCATCTTATATCAACTCCAGTTTCCTGATCTGAAAAATTTATCTGAGAGATAACATTTGGATCACTGTTAGCCAATCAATGCTTAATCACTAGAAGTTTTAGAACTAGGGAGTAGTGAGGGGCAAGATGGAGGTGAGGTACATTGGTTAATATTTAGCTGGCTAACCCAAAGACAGCTAACCAAAAGTTGGCTAACTTAAGCAAAAAGGAATTTAGAGCACAAATTTGAGGGAGCTCAGAAAGTCAGTGAGGACTAGGCATGGAAGTAGATAGAAAGGGAGAAATATTGGTTGGGCAAGAAAAAAAAACAACACAATAACAATAACAATGAAAACAAGCAAAACCCGAAAACAAATATTTATTTTGTGGAAAAACGACTTTAAAATAAGTTATATGTTTTATTTTGGCAGACATATTTTTAATTCAAACCTAAATTATGTTCCTGCTATGGGATGGTTGGTAAAAATTTCAATTGTTTTTGAAATTAAGAATTATGAGATAAGACTGAAGAGGAAAATAATTTCTTAAAAGAAAACAAAGCAAGAAAGTTAAAAACAGGAAAATGGCATTTGGGGAAGGGAGAGAACTCCCGATAACTGAGAAAAAAAAAAAAAAAGAATACTAGCTTCTACTAGACTATACCAGAAATATGAGACCAACCTCTCATCCGTCTGTCTCTTTCCAATTTTCTTCCTTGAGTAGAGATAGAGACTGGTTAATTAAGGAATGAAAAGGCTGAGTTTGTTGGATTGGGTAAGAAAGCACAGTATGCTCAAAGACCCAGTTAGGGACTAGGAAGCCCACAATAGAATTACTTCCTAGAGGATCTCACCATCTGGTCATGCTTCTAAAAGTCTGGAGCCAGTTTCAAGCCCCAGCTGGGCCTAACTCCAAAATAAGAGACTGACACCCTGGCCTGGGGATGGTATTTGATCAAGCTGTGACTGAAACAGTTCTGAATTAGTCATAGAGGTGTTACATTTTATCAGTGTCTGCTTTCTTTTGCTCTCAAAAAGCTATCGCCTTTTAAAGATAGAATTCAAATAAACCAGCAAGTACAAGAATCAGCTGCATGAAGGTAGATTTTGTTAAACAGAAATCATACCTAAGCAGTAGAGTCTGCTAAGCCAGTGGAGTCCTGGCTATTCAAAAACACCCAAGCACCACAGTTGTTCTTGGTCTCATATACCAGGGCTAAAGACTGAGCACTAGCTAATATTTGTAGAATGTGATGCAGTGTTTGACTGGCTGAGAAGTTTTTCTTCTGATTGAGCACTAGATCCGATCTGGCTGGCCAGATACCTATCCTTGTTCATTTCCCTCTCAAAACTGCACATACCACTGCAGAAACCTTGTGCCGTGTCAACAAAAAGGCCCTTCTCTTTACCTCTCATTATTCATTTGTAGGAGCATGGAGGGAAGAACACTTAGTGACAGCCTAAAAAACTATCCATTTTCTTTCACACATTATTCACTCTAATTATTCACATAAACAATACTTCATTTGCACAAGTATGTTAAATGTGCCCAGTGAGCTGAAACCTCTCATTTGAAATATTGGACCTGTGAAATTCAGGAGTAGGTTCATTTGACTCTGGCCTATCATCAAAGCAGAGCATCTCATTTCCAAAATTGGCTGTTTGAAGAGTGAAAGAAAGGATGGAGAAAGCATCAATATTGCCCATATTACAAACTTTGGAAAATACAAAATGGCATAGTCCTAATTAGACAACTTAAATGATGTTTTTCTATTTAGATGGTAGTTCATATTTATGTAGACAACTTGGAAAAGATTGAAAAGTACAAGGGAAAAATGCACCAGTAATTTTATCAGGTATTGCTGGTTCATATTGATGTTTTACTTTCGTACTTTGCATGCAATGTGCTCTACATTTTGATTGTGATATGAACAAATATAGCACATACACTTCTGGAGACGTTTCAAGAGAGCAATAGAGAGTTTCAAATCTATACCTAGTGTTATAAACATTAGGAAAATTATAAACAGAAAGATCGCCACAAAAAAAAATTACAAGTAGTACTGTTTCTTAGCTGTCTTCTTTTCTTTTCTAAAATACTACCCTTTCCTCTGTTTGTTTTTCTTCTCACTACTCATATGCCCTGAAATGTCAGATTTTGTGATATGCTTACTTCTTTAGCATGCATCATTTAGTTGAGAGATGCTAAGAGCTGGGAAATCATTTCCACTTGGCACATTTTGTTTAACAACAAAAATATTTTGTTTAATATTTTGATACCTGTATTTTACTTATGAAGAAGATAAATAATTAGGCCTGTGTGATACAGTTGCCTCTCAAGTGTGGTGATATGCACTGTTAATCCACTCACAACAGGATTCACTATCATTCTGATCTTGAATGAGGTTTGATGGATGCTGGGGATGTAATTGGAATTGGAACAGAGGACCCAATATGCCTGAGGCTCAAACTCACAAACCTGTTCTAACTGGTAGGTGTTCTAACCAGCTGACCTGTAATGACACCTCTCCCCAGCCCCTCTCTCTGTGTCTGAGCATGCCTTTTTGTAAAGGAAAGTGGGGCCAACATGATGTATTATGTGGATGGGAATGACATAGAAATTGATGGGGGTGGCCATTTCCCAAACCAGTGCAACTTTAGAGAGTACCAACCTTCCAGAGAAAAGCAAACCACTCTTAGAAATGCTATAGAGATACCAAAAGTACATGAAATCAGCTACATATGTTAGAAAAACCACAAGCTTTTAATAAGTGAGATACAACAAGATAAAACTATGAGTGTTTTGGAGTAAGACAACATTTCACTCAACTTCAATTACACCATCTCTGCCCAGCTTATTTATTGTTGCTGACATTTGTAGAGTTTATATCACTTGATATGAAAATCTTACCACTCCTTCAAGTCATGTTTGAAAATGACTTGACAACAAAGGTCTATTTTCTCCCTGACAATCTCTCAGTGGCTATAAGGACCCAGCACTCTGCCAGTTTGTTTCTCCTCTCTATTTTCTCCCAAGGTTCAGAATTCAGAGAGAGCTCAGTCACGTAGCCATCTGCATCCCAGGGTAAGGGGAGGCAGCCTTGTTTCTCCCTTCTTGCTGTGATGGATCTAAACCTTGGACCTTAGCCCTCTACTTCCAAAATGTAGAAAACAGACTTGTCAGCTCCCAAAGCCCAGGAAGACAGCAATAATTAGGTGGAGTTTGTGGGCATCTCTCAGATTGACACAAGCAAGGGACCCTGCCCTTCCTTGGGTCCAGACTTCAGGCGAAGAAAAGTCTGAGCATGTGCTCCTCAGGGGTGAGTATGAATCTGGTTCCCACCATAACTTAGGCCCACATAAGTACTATAAAGCCCAGAGAGTAAATTGGATCTTGCACTGACCTACCTCGTTTTTTTGTGTAGTTGCCCTTGGTTACCCTTAATAATTTGCAAACATTTACCCAAACAGGCCAGCCCCATCTTATCTTTGTAAAGATGAAGGTGAGAATGGCCTCAGAACCTCATTTGGGTTTGAGTTTTAAAGTAAATAGCCCCTGCCCCAGCCCCAACCCCCGCCTTTGGGCCAGTGTAGAGACAATAATAGTAATTATAAAAAGTTATTCTAGAGAAAGGCGAGATGTCCAACTGCTTACACTACATGAGATGTTTGCTTCTTATTTTTCATTTTGGAGAATCTGGTTTTTAATTTTGTTCAGTGTCTTAGTCTGCTCAAGCTGTGATAACAAAATATCATAGACTGGGTGGCTTAGGTGACAGAAATTTATTCTCTCACAGCTCTGGAGGTTGACAAGCCCAAGAGCAAGGTGCCAGCATGATCAGTTTTTAGCAAGATCTCTCTTCCTGTCTTGTAATTGGCTACCTACTCCCTGTGTCTTCACCTGTTAAGAGAGAGAGAAGCAAGCTCTCTGGTATTTCTTTTTGTAATTCCATAATGAGGGTCCCACCCTAATGACTTCATTTAAATCTACTTGCCTCCAAGGGCCTCACATCCAAATACCATTACATTGGATGTTAGGGCTTCAACATATAAATTTGGGAGTGTTAGGTAGCAGGTCAGACATGAGTGACAGAGAAACAAAGGAATAGGAGACCAGCTCTGTAATCATAGAAATTTCCCTTAAAGACCTTCCTTAAGGGCTTCCCAGAAATACCTCCCTTTGAGGGTTATAAATTACCCCAAATCTTAGAGCACAAAGGCTATTAAAGCTGCTGGCCTAAACCAGTTACAAATGCATGGGCAGAAAGTACTGCCCATAATTTCAGCCTCATTATATCATCATTATAATATCATGACTATGCCTGGAAGTTCATGAATCTAATTATAACAGACTGAATTCTGGGTACGTACATGTGCACAGGGCAAAGTTATTGCCTAGTGTCAATCAGGTGTCAGTTAAAATGACCTTGCTTGCCAATCACCTAGGAATGCCTTTGGAACCACCCATCATGGCCCAAATACAAGGCAGATATTTCCATTTCTGGATCATTTTTGCCCTTCTGGGCCCTCTTCTTTTTTTGGTGGCCTTTTGTGGCCTTATTGTCCTTTTGTAGCCATTTTAGCCCCTTTATGTTGGTTATAGCACTGGGACCATGGGCCTCCTTGGGTCATACTTTGCCTTTCTCCATGTGCCTCCTTGGGGCATTCTTTCTCTTTCTAAATTATATTTTAAATAAAACTAATAAATCTTAATGACCTGTGATTCTTTATTGCCATCATTTGAGGAAGAACCGAGGAAAAATGCTAACTGCACATCTGCTTTCTCATTATCCTTCTCTCTCCCCTCTACCATTGGGGAGACACCAAACTCTGATCAGCCCCAAAGGTGACAGGGGAATACAATTCAGTCCACAGCATTCCAGAAGGCAGTAGTATCATATACTCCCACACACATTTCACATCTTAATATATTTTCTATATAATAGATAAGATCAAATATATATAACTATTATTGTTAATTTGGGGAAGGAACTATTAATAAGTTATCAGTTAAAGTGTAATTCTCATTTTCCCTGAGCACCTTAGTAACTTGTTAGCCAAAGTCAAACTCTTTCTAACTTGTGCATACAGAAAATGCAAGTGTTGACTCAGCTGAGTGTCTGCTTTAGAATTCACTAGTGTGATTTTTTTCTCATTCCTTTTTTTAGATTCCACATAATAGCAAAACCAAAGGTATTTGTCTTCCTCCTTCTGACCTACTTCACTTAATATTATACCTTCAAGGTAATGTAGGGGGGAGGCAAGAGAATTAAAAATGTTAATGGAGCCACAATCAGAGACTGCAATA
This sequence comes from Macroglossus sobrinus, assembly GCA_004027375.1. Taxonomy (NCBI): domain Eukaryota; kingdom Metazoa; phylum Chordata; class Mammalia; order Chiroptera; family Pteropodidae; genus Macroglossus; species Macroglossus sobrinus. The sequence goes on along the minus strand of PVKZ01000711.1, from coordinate 547,071 downwards.
TGTTTGTCAGCCCTGCAGCCAGGCCAAGAGGACACCTGCCGAACAAAGGAAGATTTCTGCTGAATTATTAATAACTCATTCCCCACACCTGTGAAGGGGAAATAGAAACCTAGAGTCATTCCCTATGGCTAAAACTATGGGGGAACCAATGCATTAAAGGCTGGGAACTGCCAACAGGCTTTTCACTCTACAAGTTCTTACCTTTTTACATTACATACTATTCCCCTTCCTACTCTATGTCCATATCAAAGAAAATGAGTTAACAAAGATTTTTTAAACTATAACTGACAGGTTCTAAAGAATGACACATAAACTGAATTCCCTCAACACTCGGATCCCCGACTCATTGTCTTTCCACGTCTGTCTTGGTCCCTCTCACTCCCTGCCTCTTAGAGACCACACTCTGTGGGGTGTTACGCCTTTTCTGATAAACTTACCTTTTGCCTCTAACGTTGACTTGTGTGTTGAGTTCTTTCTACACTCTCTTCCCAGAGGACCCTCTTCTGCTCTTGGTTCAGGGCTTGATCTACCCCTTGCTGCTCTGTCCTGTAGCAAAGGTCCATTAATGTTGTCGCAAATGACGGGATTTTATTCTTATTTGTGGCTGATATATATGTATATATCTCACATCTTTTTTACCCATTTATCTACCAACGAACACCTAGGTTAGTTCCATATACTGGCTATTGTAAATAATGCTGCAATGAATATAGGGGTACACATATCTTTTTGAATTAATGTTTTCATATTCTTGGAGTAGCTAGATCATATGATAGGTCTATTCCTAATTTTTTGAGGAATCTCCATACTGTTTTCCATAATGGCATTCACTATTGTGAAATTTGAAGTCTCTTATTTGTCCATACTACAAGAAGTAAAATGTAAAGACAAATAAACCAGCAACAAAATAGTTGGAACTGATAGCTTTGGCAGTAAGCAGTTCATAAATTTGCTCATTGCTATTATTATTGTTGCTATTGTTGTTGTTGTTATTGTTATTTCTCATTGCTATGAACCTTTATTTGGTCTCTAGTATTTACTCATTCATTTATTCAATAATAAACGAATGGCATGCCAGACAAGTATTAGGCACTGGCGACAGAGAACAGAACAAAACTGACTCATGAAACTTACATTCCAGGAAGAGAAACAGACCATAAACAAGATAAGCAAGTAAACTGTAAATTCTAAGCAAGAAGATGAAACAAAGAAGGGGGCAGGAAGTATGGGGATTAGGGGAGGGGTTTGATTTGCAGTTTTGGATAATTGACCATGGAAGGCTCATGGCAAAAGTTACAGGAGCAAGACCCAAAGGATGCAAGGAATGAACAGACAGCATGCTGTGAATGGATGTTTGTGGGGAAAGCCTTCTTGAAAAAGGAAATTGCCAGAGCCAAAGCCTTTGAAGGTTCTGTGTGGCTGCTCCAGGGGGCAAAGGAGATGAGCTTCAAGGTAAGGGAGAAGTGAGACAGAGGAGTGACACCAGAATTGGAATTTTATTCATTGTTAAAAATTACTGTTTATTTTCCTCAGGTTTTGAAGATAAAGACCAGTAGAATTAAGCATGTAAATAATTAACAAATTGTCTATTAGAAATTCTTACATTTGAACCTACATTCCTGTCCCAAAATATCAAAAGTTAAAATTCATTGTTATTTTTCCCTCAACAAACTAAAAAAAAATTTTCCCTTTTTTTTTTCTCAGAATCTGGCCACCAATGGTAAATATAAGAAAGACAATTGTCAAACACCAAATATCTTTATCTTGGGGTCTGATTCATATGAAAAGACTTATAATACAAAGTTATAATTAGCATCACTATACTAGATTAGGGCAAATATATACTGATGAAAATAAGATTCCACTTGGGTTCTTGTCATGACTAAAGACATCTTGATTTATCGTAGAGAGATTGCCCAAGGCAGGGGTTAGTTTTGAGGATTGTGATAAATTAAGATTAAGCAACATTTACATTTCTAGGTGCTTTGAGAAATAATATAATTCTTTTCTCCCTTTTCTCGCACCAGTTTAGTCAATAATAGTCTTTCTCAGATTGTAGTTGTTTTCAATCAGCTTTAAGTGTATATAAAAATCCCATCTAGCTGTGAAAATGTTTGCTTGAAAAACAGTAAATTTAAGATAGTACATGAATGCAAGATATAAGATAATATAGGCAAAAATACTTAGGAAAAAAGTGATATTCAAATATACAGTGGTGAAATCATATTATTCCTTTAAATTGCTCACCTGTGTTACATGTCTTTGTCACTCATTTGATATCCTGCTTTGCAGATTAGTTCTTTAGTGGACAATTTCTGCTGGTAGATGACTGATGGGATTTGCTGCTTCTGGTGATATTCATATAGTAAGACCAGTTAGCTCTGCCCTTATTATAAATATAAAATTGTAATTTGCCTTTAGAATTTTAGTGTATGTCATAAAAGGAAAACACATCATCAGTAATTAAAACTATCATAAATATTTACAGTGGTGCCTTACAATGTTTATGTACTGTTAATAAGACCAGGTTAAATGTTTTTAAAGTTTAAAAGTTCTCTATTATTATTTAAATTTTTTATTTGACATAATTTTAGACTTACAGGAAAGAATAGTACAAAAATTTCAATACAATTTCACACCAAAATCCTCAAATATTAACATTGGTCAGGTTTGATCTCTATTTATATAATCTTTTCCTGAACTATTTGGGAGTAAATTGCAAAAATAATGCTGCCTCAACCCTAATACTTCAAGGATAAATATGAATCCAAATAAATATTTAAATATCAAAATATAAGGATATTACCTTAAGAATCATATACAATTATTATAAAGGAATTAACACTGACGCAATACTATTATCTAACATCCAGACTCTGTTCAGATTTCATCAATTGTTCCATTAATGTCTTTTATAGAAAAAAAAAAAACTCCGGATTATGTGTTGCATTCAGTTGTCACTCTTTACCCTCCTTTGACCTGGAACAGTTTGTTAGTCTTTCTTTGTCTTTTAGGACATTGATATTTTGAGGAGTATAGCTATTACAGAATATCCCTCAATTTGAGAATAATCGATTTAAAGGTATAAACAAAGACAGTGCAATGTAACACACCCATTCCAGAGAAGTATAAAAGATTTATTAAAAGCCAGACTTTCTCCATAAAGATGCTCACACATTTTTGCCATTTTTAAATTCAATTGTTATGTAAGAGTCTTTCAGACCTGGACTCTTATGTGGAGGTCATAAAGCGAAAAGGCTAAGAGATGCGCCTTTAATTGCTATGACACTCTTCCAACCTCTCACCCCGCCTCCCTCCCCCCACTCCAATCAAATTCCAACTAGATAGGCTGAAAGTCAACTTTGTTAGAGGTTGGCCAGTCCTCACTGGCCTAACCTTCATGTTGCAGGTTTTGCAAAATTACACTAGCCCTCACTGATGCTATCACCAAACAACACCAGACTACAAAAAGAGTTCCCAGCTCACCATTCCTCCCTCATCTGCTGAGACTATTCAATTCCTCTGGCCTGATTACTGCTTTCAATGACCTCTACCTTACCTAACAATAAACTCTGGTCAGTTGATGATATCACTTTGCTGCCCCTCAACTATCCTGTTTGTACTTCTGTTTTCAGCTCTCCTTCCCCACATGTGGCAATGGAAAGAGAGTTGTCACATTGACCTAAGTAGCAGAAGTATGCTAGCATCAAGTGGCATGTAGTAGGCAAGTCTTGTATAAATGGTTTCAAATACCTCAGCCCAGTCTAATCCATAGTTGCTTACCTTTGAGGTACTCTCACCCCAGTCTCCATATAACGGAACAGGAAGATTCTCTTGCAGCCTTCTGAGAATGAGCAGCACTGAGAATCAGCATCCTCCATACTCAGCAAAAATAATATAAGAAGTGAATAGAGAGCAGGCAGGATCTGCCCCAGTTGCTGATGGAGCCAGCATAGCCATTAAGATCACACCATAGCTTCTCTTCTCCTTCCTCACTTCACTGCCAATTAAAGTTTAAGAACCAACAGACTACTATTACTAGAATGTAAAATACACATGAAATCTGTATGTGAAAATACCTGGAAGGAACTATGCCAAACATTGGTTGTGACTGTTTTGACTAGCAGAAATTTATAAAAAGAAACATTAAAAAAGAACCACCTAATTTTCTTTATTTCAATACTTTTTGTGAGTGACTATTGTTTTTTATTATCTAAAAAATACTTCAAAGAGTCAAATGTTGTAGTTCTTAAAAATATTAATGTGGTATTTTTAACTAACCAAAGAAACAAAGACTTTGATATAAACCTCCACTATGAAGATTGAAACTCCATTAGTTGTACTTCAAAGGATAAATGTTAATATTATTCTACCCACTCTGTCAATTCAAGTACTAATTAACTATTCAGATTATTTCCCTCAAATAATGTTTAGCAAGTATTTGTACTTAGACAAGTAGGTTACTGGAAATGTAGTAGGGAGTTCTAGTAGTCTCTAAATTCTATTAAACTCATGTTTCTTATTTTTTTAAAAAAACATCATGCATTCTAATTATCTGGAAATCTATTGGACCTTATTAGCATTGCCAGGACAAATACTAAGACAGAACCTTTTCAAGGTTCTTTCTTGAAAGGAACACTGATATGTAGTATTAGATACAAAGGAAGGAACAAATTTAACTTGAGAAATAAGTTGTATCAAGCCAAAGAGCTTTCCAAAGTATATATTTTAATATAACAGGGTCAGAGACATTTCCAGAGAGAAATAAAATGATGCTTTCTCTAAAAGCTTATGAGCTAAATTAAACATTTTTAACCAGCCTCCAATATTTTCTAATCCCCACCTTTGAGATCTACTGTAAGTTCTTCTTCTAAGTCCTTTATGCAACATCTAAAAAGACAAAATAAAAATGTGGTCAATGAACATCACCAACCTTTAGCTCAATGGGCTAGAAAAGCATACTTATGTGAGTTTTGATGCTGACCTTGCAAATCATATCAAAGTCACAACCCAAGGCAAATTTTCAGAGCTGTAAATTGGAGTGATACCAGTCCACTGTACACACTGGGTTGATATAAGATTTGAATAAGATAAATGAAAGCACTACCAAAATACAAAGCAGATGTATTTTCCTTAATGTATGATAGGGGATATACTTTATTTTTTGTTTCTTAAAGTTCAGAGGATTAAACTACATGACATAATGGAAATAAAATAATGTAAAACCATAAAACAGCATGCTATGCAATGATATCATAATCCATGTGTGTTTTCTTTTAAGAGTAATTTAGAATGTAGAGTCCTTCCTGCCAAATTTCCGTGTAACTACTATAGGAGCCCTGCCATTTCCCGCACTGGCCTGCACAAAGAAAAAAGTACAACCTTTCCTTTCAGAGGAAAGAATCCTATGACACTGAACAAGACATGAGCGAGACTTGTTTTGATGTTTGAAATACATTACTAAAAACATTAAAAAAATTTAAAGCAGATACAAACAGACCTAATTTCCTTTTCCATATTGCTGAATTTGATTTTATAATATTATGTAAAAGATTTTTGCATCTACACTCATGAGGAATATTGGTCTGTAGTTCTCCTTTTTTGTAATATATTTAGTTTTGGTCTCATAGAATGAATTGAGAAGTGTTCTCTTCTCTTGTGTTTTCTAGAAGAATTTTTGTAGAATTAGTGTAAATTCTTCCCTAAACGTTTGGTAGAATTCAACAACGAAGCTCTAATTTCTTTTCTAACCAAGGCCAGAATCTCAATTTTCCTACTCATTGCAGCCAGCCTGCTCCCATAGAGAAGTGAACACACAGTACCGACTTCTTTTCAAGAATGGGGCTATTCTGGGGCAGACTCTATGGGTCTTAATGCTCCTCTTCCTAACAGTGAGCAGTTAAGCCACTATCTTTCCATCTCCCTCTCTGTAACTTACCCTTAAACTCTCAAATGATATTTGGAGAAAACTGAATTTTGAATAGAAATTTAGAATATTAAAATAATTTCAGTTAAATGGAAAAAAAGTACAACTTTTTAATAAAATCATGCCTCATGTACAAATGTCCAGAAAATTTACCATGCTCCTTATTCCTATAGTTATAGACCTGAGCCTCCCTAGCTTTTCCCCTTTCTACCTTATTATGTGAAAATTTCTCACCTCTCTTAGCCTAAGTTTCCTAATCTTTGAGGAGTTTGCTTATGTGTGTGATTTTGGTAAAGATTAAATGAGATTATGTAAGGTCTAATGTCCCCAGTAAGCTTATAGTAATTATGGGCTATTATTACAACTCCGTAGGCCTTAGTTTCCTCAATGGCAAAAGGAGGCAGTTAGATTACGTACAAAATCATTTTCAAAATTTCCTACTGCTAGTCTATGGCCATGCCACCTTAGATGGGAGACCACCTAGGAAGACCAGGTGCTGTAGGTATAAAAAATAAAAAAATAAGAGATTGTAAACTGACGAGGTCCCTGCAATCTGTGAGGTCAACCAAGAATTGCCTCGTCTAAAAAAAATTTTTTTCTACTGCTATCTACAAAAGAAACTGCCTCTAATATGTTCATATTTAGTGAAGCTTACTTTAAATGATTAAAATCACTTTTGTCCAATGTATACATTCTAAAATTTCATTATCAAAATTCTAATTACTAATCATATTTGATTTTGAGTTTAATTTTACTGGTTTTAAATTGATACTTCTTCTTTCATTTTTTTTATTGAATATGTGAGAAAATATTTAACCCGGGCTACATTTTGTCATGATTTTTGAACTTGACTTATCATTTTATTGAACTGATTGCATCTGTAAAATAACCTTCTGTATTGGGCTCTTGGAAAGTAGGTCTGTTGATAAGATCCTCCCTGGTGACCACAATTTATTCAGCATGGTCATGGCTACTCATATAATCCGAGCAGGTAGTATAGTAACCGAACAGCAGCAAACCACTTCCAGATCATGAATAGACACTATAACTTAATTAAGATAAATGCAGATGACCCAGTGTGGACTATAGCTCTGAATCAGAGTTATTTCTATGCAACATTTTGTATTACTATACAACTAGCAAAAAAGTCACTAAACTGTTATGCTGGCAATTTCATCATTATTGGGCTTAGGTAGACTTTTAACTTAAAAACAAGAACAAAAGGACTTAAGCCAAACAGACCAATGCCAAATGGTTTCTTTGAACTAGCAATACTGATCTTAAGAGCAAATGCAGTTTTAAAACTATATAATCCTTTAACATTATGTGGGTCCCAGGATTTTCTTCTCCTATTTTGTCCTTTTATTTCAGTAAAAGGATGTCATTCATTTTCTGATCTTCACCTTCTTGATAGTGACTTAAATTGTACATTGTACAGGTCTTCTAAAGAGTGAACTGACATATAATCTAAAGTTATACAAATGCAAGGAAGCAAAGCATTTTATCTTTATGATCTATACATACGGTTAAAAAACTCTACTTTCCTGTCTTCATGAAAAAGAATCTAATATCTAATAGCATGGCCTTTTCTTCTCAATCAGAGGTTATTTTCCAGGTCATCAATCCAATTTCTCAATAGTTAATATTCTCCAAAACTCTTAAATTGAGTAGAATCATCACTGATCGTTATTTTATGTCTGTCATTTCATTATCTGGTTTCCTCCACTTCCAACCAGAGCTTTCAAAAATTTTTCTCTTCTGAAAGTAGAAAATGGGATGTCATCTGGGCTAATATAATCCAAGTTCTCCTTGTTCAAAAATGTATTTAGCAACCTAAATTTGTTTTTTTCTGGACTATTTGACAAATAGTAGTGGTACATTGAATACTTCTTTGAGTTAAAATGTTCTACTTTCAAAAAAATTCTATTTTAGCAATTTTATGAATACATTTAGATTAATTGAATCATTTTAAAAATAAATCTTTTATTTTGGATTTAATGTACAAAGAGTACAGAGAGTTTCCATATATCCTTTACCCATTTTCCCCTAGTGTTAATGTCTTGCATAACCGTGGTAAGTCTGTTAAAGCTAATAAATTGACACTGGTACATTACTATAAATGAAACTGTACACATTTTTTGAATTTCACCAGTTTTTTCACTACTATTCTTTTCTCTTCCAGGATCCCCTCGGCACATTCATTACCTTTAGTTGTCATGTATCCTTAGTCACCCCTGATCTGTGACAGTTTCTCAGACCCTCCTCATTTTTCATGACCTTGACATTCTTGAAGAGTACTGGTCAGGTATTTTGGAAAATGTCTCTCAACCTCAGTTTGATGCACAGAAATGAAATGTCATTCTTATTGCATCATATAGGGGGAAATGATTTATCAACTTGACTTATCTCCAGCCTTGAACTCTTGGTTAAGGTAATGTATATCAAGTTAATGTAATTATTTCTAAGTTAAAAAAGTAAAACTCTCAGTGCAGCTTTTAGAGATAGCAAAGAACTTGATACATAGAAAGTACTAAATTTTAATTACAATTACTTAAAACATTCAAATAATGACTGTATATTTATCCCAGTGATAGCTTCTTCTCTACTTTAAATAAATTGTTAAATGTATTACTTATCTTAAAATATCTGAGCAGTGACTGAATGGAAATATATATTAAAATTATTTCTGCTTTTTCTTAGTCATATTAAAGTAAAAAATCTTTAAATATAAACTATATGCAAAAAAAACATTAATTTATCTTTAAAATAATGTTGAAAAAACATATCACCAATTCCAAAACTATAGCAAGTCACTTTAGTTGTAATCATTTGGTACTTATAGTTATCTTCTACTTTTCTAATTACAGTATTTAAAAATATTTTTGCTAGTGCACCATAGCTTATATGGCATACATTCTGAAGTGGCATCTAGGTATAGCAATGAAATACTGAAAATTTAGTCCAGCACACTAATTTAATTTTCCGATTCAGTTTGTTTACATTTGTCATCTTAGTGCATATACATTCTCAAACTTTTAAATATTTTGTCTTAAGTTCTTCCTTTTTCCCAATAGCCAATATCCTCAATTTTGTAGGTAATCAAGTAGAATATTTAAAAGATGCCTCATAGTTTTTTAAAAAATAATTTCAGAAATGCAGAAAGTTTCAGGAATAGTACAACAGACTTTTTATACAGGAATTATTCTGCATACCCTTCCAATTCATCCCAATTCTCCAATTATTAACATTTTACCACATTTGCTTTATTATTCTTTTTCTGTGTGTAATATTTTTCTATACTACTTGACAGTAAATTGCAGACATGATTCCCTCTTATTCTTAAACACTTCAGTGTGTATTTCCTAAGAACAAGGGCATTCTCTGAAATAACCACAGTATAATTTATGAAACTCAGGAAATGAGCACTGAAAATACTATAATCTAATCAACAGACCTTATTCAAACATCTATCAATTTTCCCAGTAATGTGCCTTATAGCAAAAATAGGATAAAACAGCGGAAGAAAAGAATCCGGTCCAGGGTCCACTCTGGGATTACGCATTGCCAAATCTCCTTAGTCTCCTTCAGACTGTAATAGTTCTTCAATCTGTCTTTGTCTTCTATGACCTCGATATTTTTGACAAGTACAGGCTAGTTATTTTATAGACTGTTTCTCAATTGTGTGTGTCTGATGTTTTCTCAGATTAGATTGAGATTATGCATTTTTGGCAAGAATACCACTAAAATAATGTTGTGTCCTCAATGCATTATATCCAGAGGCAGAATGTTAGTTTTGATTTATTGTGCTAACATTGGTCACTTGGTAAAGGTGGTATTTACCCAGCTCCCCTCTGTAAAATACTATTTCTCCCCTTGTGATCTATAAATTCCTTGTGGCGAGATATTATGAGATTATGTAGATATTCTATTTTTCACCAAACTCTCACCCAATAATTTTTAGCATCCCTTGATGGTTTTGTATGAATCAGTCATACTAGGAGGTTTGTCAAATTATTATTATTTTTTATTTAATCAGTCTTTTGACATTTATTTGTTGGTATCTTACTGTAGAGAAAAGCTTTTTCTTTTCATTCATTTATTTATTATTTTCACTTATTTACATATAACAGTATAGGCTGGTGGATTTTTATGTCATTCAATGGCTCATAATTTGTTATTATCATTATTTATTTTAATTTTAAAATTGTACCAGATTTGGTCAGTGAGAACCCTTCAAACTGTTTCCTGTGTCCTTGACATCACCTCATTCTTCTTTGAATAAACACTTCCTCCTAATGCAAGATGTCTCAGGCTCATCTTTTATTTTCTCTTTTCCAGCCCTGGAATCAGCCACTTCTTCTTGGTTCTTTTAGTGGAGAATACGTCTGTAAACTTACATGAGCACTAGGTATGCTCATTGCTACTAGCTTGTCTGTGTGTGTGTGTGTGTGTGTGTGTGTGTGTGTGTGTGTGTGTGTGTGTGTGTTGCAGTTTGGGTTCTCTGAGAATCAAATCCTGAGACAGACATTAGTGAGCATAAAGTTTAGTAGGGAGCACTCTAGGGTTGAACTCCTATGAAATGCAAGGGAAGGAAGCACAATTGGGCAAAGGGAGAAGATGGATCTAATACAGTCTATACAAAGGTCTCAGCTGACCTATGCAGCTCTGATGCTCGGGTCCTTCAGAGCTGTTCTGAGTTGGGGTGAAAGGTTCAGGCCTTTATATTTCTGCATTGATCATTCATTGAATATGGGCTGCCTGGAGAAGGGGTTATGAAGTTGGGCAAGACAACTCTCTTAGGCAGAGGCAATTCTACAGAGAGTTAACAGCTGAGAGCTATTAGTCAACAACATTTCCAGCATTTTCAATAATAAATCCTCTAGTCTTGAAGAGTCTGGACAGCATAGAGTATTCAAGATAAATCCATGCATGTGCTTATCTCTGTCTCTAGATCTCTTATCCATCCATCCATTATTCATCCATCCATCCATCCATGCATGTATCTATCTACTTACCTATCTTAAAAATCAGAAGTTTATAGTGATACTTCCAATTCCAATTCAACAGCACAGGTTCATTCTATAATTTCTCCTTTCCATATTTGTAACTCCCATTTCTGATAGTGAGAAACCTGGCACCCACTGTCAATCTAGGCTCAAACCTAGAATTCACTGGAAGTAGTTTCAGAATTACTCAGACATTCCACTGAAAAAACAATCTTACTAACTAGAATTCAGTAAGTGTTTAGAGTTTTTTGTCTTTGGTCTGAAACTATATAATTGAAATGTCATGTTCAAAAGTTACTTGAGTTGGATCTCCTCCAGGGTAGTTTGTTATTAATTTCTAATGCAGTTAGGTTCATTTGTTTCTGTGTGCTTTCCTTTTTAGAAGTTTTCCCTATCTGTGTTGATTTAATTGTTATTATTATTTGGGAGGTATGTAACATATTTACATGACTCAAATATCAAAACTTTATGAAAAATATATTTAGAAAGGTGGCACTACTCTCTCATCCCTTCCATCCCATTCCAAGACTAACCAATATTATTCATTGTTGGTATATTTTTCCCATATTTATTTTTGCAAAAAATAAGTAGATTCTTATATATTTTTTATTTTCTTTATTACATAAAAAGTACCATGCTATAGAATATCATTTTACACTTTACTTTTTTCATTAAACAATATATTATGGAAATTACTCTTTGTCAGTTCATAAAAATTTTTTTTGTTCTTTTGTTTACAACTACATAGTTCTCCATTGTGTGTATACATCATAGTTTATTTTTCCACTCTCCTGTTCGGGAATTTTGATGTCTCCAATATTCTGCAGTTACAAACCATGCTGCAGTAAATATTCATAGTGTGGGAGCCTTCTGAGATTTTAATATACTATCTTTTTGCTTTTTTCCTCTTTGTTCTCTTTATTGTACTACTAGGTTATCATCAATTCTAGGCTGGGAGAAAATGTCAAGTGGCAATGTACAGTCATAGAACTTCTGTTCTCAACAGACAGTTCTCTGGGGAAAATTAGACTTTAGTAGAATATGTAGATAAACTGCAGCATATTAATGATACAATATTTTTATTATATTACTATTATTTAAATAATTTTATGTATTTATTATTAAAATGGGTTTATTAATGCACCAAGGGAGAGTCATTTTAGCTTTTATGATTGCAAGGGTGACCTTGAGCAGGTCACTTAACTTCTCTGTGCCTCAGTAAAATGGAAATAATAATTTTACAAAATTGTTAGCTTATTAGGCATCTCAAACTGAACACATCTGAAAACAAATTCCTGATTTCCTCCTACTCTCACTCCCCCTCAAAACCTGCTTCTTTCTCAGTTTCCCCACCTTAGTAAAAGGCAACTTCATCACTTGCTCAGGCTAAGAACCCAGGAGTTATCACTGACTCCTCTCTTTTACACACAGCCCACATTTAATCCACCCACAAATCCTGGGCTCTTGAAATCATCTCCTCACGGTGCTTCCTACTTCTGCTTTTGCTGCACCAAACAAAAATTTTTAAATATCACTTCTCTGTTTATAACCATCTAATGGCTTCCAGTCTCACTTAAAATAAAAGCCAGAAATCTGGCAATAGCCTACCCAGTGTGGTCCCCTGCATTCTCCAACCCATCTTCTACCTCTCTTGCTTGTTGCTTCCTTCCCCGAAGCCTCGCTGGCCTCCTGGCTGGAGTGAACTGAATACTCTTGTGCCTCTGGGCCTTTGCATCAGCTGTTCTCACTGTTTAGAAAGCAGTGTCCCAGATAGTCCCGTGATTCACTTTCTTATCTCCTTCAGCAATTAAAACCTTCATGATTCTGACGTTTAAAATGGCAAGCCCCAAACCCAACATTTCATATCTCCTTTTCTTCATTATTGTTCTCCATAGTACTTCTTACCATCAAACACATTGTATAATTTGCTAGTTTATTTTTTATTGCCTGATGCCTTCCTCATTTCCCTGTCTTCCTTCCACCTCCAAATCGAAAATAAGTCCCTTGGCACAGCTACTTTTGTTTTGCTCACTGCTGTATCCTCAGCTGCTAGAAAAGTGCTTGCCCCATGGGTATACTCAGTATTTCTGTATGTGTTGGGGCCCATAAGATCACTAAGAGGACTCACAGAACTCAGCAGATTGTAGTACTCACAGCTAAGATTGCTCACAGTGAAAGGATACCTGGCTCAATCAGCAAAGGGAAAAGGCACGTGGGATGAAGTCCAGGGATGCCAGACACAAGCACCCTGGATCCTCTTCTCAGGGAGTCACACATGACACCCTTTATGCATCCAGCAGTGAGTTGTGACAGTGCAGGTGCAATAATCTCTGCTGGGAAATTTCATCAGAGACTTGGTGCCCAGAGTTTTTATTACAGAATGGTCACTTAGGCACCTCTGCCTGGAAAGTACTGAAATTTCAGACTCTCCAAAGAAAAGCAAGTATTCAACATAAACCATATTGTTTCCATAAACAGTTGAGACATATGATTTATTTTTATCAGGCTGAAAATGGTAGAAACCTCCCCAAATCCCAATTCTCAGATGCCAGCCAATGGCAGATGCTACAAGCATGCCCTTCTAAGCAGTTAAAGGCCTACTATCCTACCTCTTTTCTGCACAATATGTTTAAATAATCTGTCACTTTTTCCATGAAAAAATGAAGCACTTTAGCGTTCAAGAGAAAGATAAGGTCAATTAAAGAAAATAAAGTTTTTTCATTTGCAGTTTGAAATCCTACTGCATAAATTTTGACCTCATTTCAGCACACCAACACAGTTTGCAATTTTTAAAGTAGCATGGCAAGGAAAGAAGATATGGTTGGAACTTCACACATTGCTTGGATTCTATACATTTTAAAATCTATTTTTTGAAGGGAATGCAAAGAAGCAAAATCTAGATGAAGCCTGTGTCATGAGAGGGTGCCTCGTGACAGCCTTCAGTATAATATCTTTATTTGGGGGATTTTGCTTTTTGAGTACTCAGTACTCAGCACAGTACCTCGCATACACAAAGAGCTACATAAATGTTTGTATAGTGCATAAATAATACTGCTCTAAATGTTTTAAATGGTTCTTTTTTATAAGCATGTGAATAAATTCAACTCATTTAAAATAAATGTGACTTGTAGCAGATGATGAATACAACTGGAAGACTGCTGTTATAGCTACTATGCTAAAACAGATTAAAATATTTTTACTGAATCTTATTTAAGTAATTTGGACTTGTAAATACATAGTTGGTATGCACTACATTTGTTTGGTTAAGGCAAAAAGAAACACATGTGAGCACACACACATGAACACACAAGCACACACACACCCCTAAAAAATGTCTGGAGTTTAGGATTGGGGGAGGGTAGTCCTAGTTTTTGAAATCTAGACTTGCTTAGAGCATGCCTCTTAAATGTGAGACTTTCATGGTCTCAATTTAATACTGAGACTATGGGGAGACTTCTTAGGACAGAATCTTCAGGAAATTTAAGCCAAGTCATTTTCTAAGTTGTAGAACCCGTAGAGTCAGGCTGGTTTACTAGAGTCTGAAATGGTACAGGGAGAGATTTAAGAAAAGTATCTTAAAATCTTGTTTGGAATATGATATCTTGTGGTTTTAGAATTTCTGTCCACTAAAATTCTTTCTTATAAATATCATGTTTTTCCAAATAAATATTTCTAGAGTATTATTTAAGCACAGTTTGGTAATTTGCTTTTAACTTCTGAAGAAATTGATATGGCTTTTATAGATATGTATACATGTATGTATATGAAGCTACATATATACGTGTGTGTTTGTGTTTGTGTGTGTGTGTGTGTGTGTGTGTGTGTGTGTGTATTTTAGCTTCCCATGACTGGTTAAAATGTTTACCTACTACTAACCTAATGTGAAATCTAAAATTTCTGACAAGAGAGAGTAAAGCACTCTAGAGGGTCAACATTAACCCTTTTTCTCATGCAAGATAACTCAACCCTGGCTCATAGTTGTGGCTGATACAAGTGTTAACAATATTTTAATATTGAATATCACAAAAGGAAGAAGAAACAGCCTGGTGAAAAACACCATGTAAACACAGAAAAAGGTTATGTGATGTAACATGAATTCTGCATTTCTGCAAGAGAGACTACCCCGTAAAATATTATTGTGGTAGTTCTGTGCAAATATTGATTTGACAAGTAAAATAAACTTGGAAAATAAATTTCTAGATATAAGACTTGAAAACGAATGCTGAACAGTTTGTTTAAGCTATAGCACAGTTAGATATTCCTGGGGTTTTAGGACTGAATCTGATCTTAAGAGACCCAGACATAATTTTCTATTGTGCAGATTGCAAAAATAAGCCTAGAAATTTAAAAGTGCATGCCTAAAACCACACAACTAACATTGGGTCAGGGGAAGAACTCATGCTCCTATTCTTAGTATTGTCTCTAGGATATCCTACTGCTTTCTTCAGTCTCCATGAGAAGGAGTTCAGGCCGTAATTATCTCCTATACATGCAATAGTTTGGAAGATTCTGAATTAACACAGCTTTAATCAGAAAGTGATCTTATGCCTCTTAAACTGAAGTGGGTCAGGCTTCATCTGTGATGCTATTTTTGGATTATACTCAAGAGTAAACAGCAAGGGAAAGTATACCTTTCTTCACTTGCCATGGAAACTGGTATTTTCCAAATGGCCATTGAAACTCTGAAAACTTTGTTGTTAACTATGTATTTTGGAAGAAGAATTTTGGGACTTTGGGAGTTTGTATTTTTCTTAAACAAATACCATTTTGTAACAGACTTCCTCCCTTTGGTCGGCAGACTATTCTGAGTTAGCTGAAGCTGATGAGCCTAACATATACAGCTGGCCCACGCAACTTGAATTTAGGGCAGCAGTTTGAATATAGTTGTAAATGCTATCTTAAAACCTGAAGAGTGTTTTTGGTATGTAATAATATAGTCTTAACAAACTTGTGTCTGGGGTTTCTCAATGACAGATGACTCCATAAGTAGAACCTGGTGGCAGACAGATGTGACAGAGCAATCATCCAGCTTGAGCCATCGTGAAGCACCTGCCCAGACCTGTTGTAGGAGTGCTATGTCCCCTGAGGTGTGCCTGCAGACTTTGAGGATATTTCCCCCTCTGGCCCCCTTGCATGCTCAGTGCCCCACCATGGAGTAGTGAGAAACAGAATCTCTATTCCACTCCTTGCTAGCAGTCTAATGGTGCGGGGATCGGGGAGCACTCAAGTTTGCATGTGGTTCAGTTGTACCTGGTAAGTACAAGCCTACTCTCTGGACAGCTCTAACTTAAGCAGCTTAGCAGGTGAACCTACTTCTGCCTCAACTTCCAAAATGAGAAAATTAATCTGTAATTACACAGTCACAGTCTGTTTCATAAATAGACCTTCGGTTCCACATTTGGGTCCCACCCACCATCCCCTCCTCTACCTCCATCAAATCAAACTGGTACTTTTCCAAAAAATAATTTTCTTCACAAATACTTCATTAACTTGATATTCATCTAGGGACAGTAGTAAGACTGGAATTAGTTTTGCTTTTTCAAGTGAAAATGTATCAACTTTCAGGCCACAGTAAGATTGTGCTCTTACTAGATTTCCTTACCAGTACCCAAAGGATTCAACAAAATCCTTTCTACCATTGTTGCTGTCCCTTATAAACAATGATTTCCAATTTATTTAAGAAAATTAATGTTTATAGATGTTGGAATAAACAGTGGTTGGAATGAAGGGGAAAGTTTCTTGTCAGCTATTACTAGATCAATCAATGTTCTTGATTTGCCATTGTGATAACACTCAGTCTTTACTGGAGAAGATTGTGACATGACCATCTGGTAGGATAAGTCGCAAAACCTCTAGACACTCAGCTTCTTCTGGTTGAAATAAAACCACAGTGTGATAAGATCCTTTGACCAGTACTCCAGAGTCTCAGTGCCAAAAGTAAAGGGGGAAACAGTGAATATCAGAAAGATGCCATCCCCTAGGTAACAAATTTACCATGTGCATCCTCAGATGTCTGGCAGAGCATCTGAGGGGATGGAGGCCAGAGAGATGACCAGCTAGTATGTCATTTTCTTTTTATAGTACAGAAAATACAAATGGCCATACAGGTCCTTTGATCTGTATATTTATACCACAACAAATTTTGACTGATGATATTATTTGGCATTTTACTCCTGCCAAAAAAAAGATATTCTTCCACCCTTACCAGCACTACAATGGACACATTCTTATGCTGAGTCAAATTCGTGGAAAAAAATCATCCTTATATATCACATGTTAGTTTGAACTCAGTGATGAATTGAGAAATTATGTGAAGTCACATTTACATGCTTCCCCTTTATTGGCTACCATTTTAACTACCTAACTGTAACAAAAAAATCTGTTTTAGTAAATTCTCAGTGCCTAGATTTTTATAAGTTTTTAAATGCTTATTAAAAATCCTTCTACTTTCTCTATATGCTAAATTTTAGTCAATTCTACATTAGGATAAAGCCATATTTCATTAATATGTTAGACTAATAGAGAAAACAATTCGGTTTTAAGAAAACAGTTCCAGACTTCTAATTTAGAACAATATTTTAAATGGAGAGATATTCTGTGCTTTTAAATGTTTTATTATTTGTTCTTCAAAAGCCATGATTTTATTTTATTTTTTTTTGGGGGGGGGTAAGTTTTAAAATAAAAAACAACCACAATAATAGCTTGACTTCCAGTATAATTAATATAGCATGAATTCAATAGTCTTCCTTTGGACATTTCATTTTAGCATAATTCGTAAACAATATACCTGTTGATCTTAGGAAAGTTAAAGTTGTTATATTTTTAATTGATATAAAAATTACTTTTCTTGACTTAATTCACATTGTTACCTATCTTTATGTGTCAGCCAAATTGAAATTATCTTAAAGATCTTTGAGTGTTAGAAAAACTAAGTTTTTCTAAGAAACTTCTTGGAATATACTCTTCCAACTCTGACTTCTTATTGTTGTAGTTAACAAGTTTCCACCAAAGCTTTGGCTCTGACTTTTTTTTCATACTGTATCTACTGCAACTTACAAGATTTCACATGCTCGTTGGCCTTTTGCTGGACTTTGTCTCACCTTTGAAGCAAAATTGACCTGCAGCTATATTGCCTATCAGCTTTAATCTTTGCAGACTGACTTCATACTTTTGTACTTTATATCTGATATTGTTGTCCAGCTGAGCTCAGAGATTGGTACTGATTACACCTTCATGTGATCAAAGTGTTTTGATATGAACATGGCCCCTCTTGAGGGTTCTGAGCAATGTAAAAGAAGCCAATATGTGTACAGGAAAGAGAAGTGCATTGTAGCTTCCAAAGAATTCTGTGCTCTGTGCCTTTTATTCTTCCCTTATAATTACAAAGAAAGGCTGAACAATTACATTAAAAAAGACATAATGGTCTACTTTCCTTTGATTATCTGTAAGATAAATCATTTTAACAACAATTAAAATAGTGCCCAAGATAAATTTGGGTAGGTGAGCCCCCTTATTTTCACATATCTTAATATATGTCAGCAAGGGTCTTGGAATGTTGCTGATCTTGATAAAATTTAAACAGCTCCTATAGGCACCTGGTCTTCATTCCAAGATCTTGTAATGTGCTCACAATTCAAAACTGAAAAATGTTCTCAAAGCAATTCTGCTATTTTAAGTGATTTAAAAGAATTCTTAATCTTGCATGCAAATAGTTTGATATTTTTAAAGAATGTCTTTCTTTCCAAATGTTATTTTGCATGACAGACATAGAATAATTTAACAGACCAAGAAGAAAATAAAATAATTGAGGTGTGGCAGTATATACTAAACTATGGATGTTGACAAGCATAACTAAGAAGTCTTGCCCACTTTGATCTAAAGCTAGAGTGTTAACTCAGATAGTTGAGCAGATTTTAATAAAGATATCATTTAATGAATACCTTGAACTTCTCCCTACCAGAATGGGGCAGAGTTGGAGGAAGATAGCACATTTCATGGGAAAATTTTTCTACATGCCTATGCTATTAGCCCTCAAGGTAGAAGGAATTTCAACATGCTCTTTTATTTTCATGCTGACAGTCAAGACAGAGGATCAAGGGAAGAAGATGTAGAAATAGTCAACACTAGGTCCTCTTCTCTGAATTTTGTCAAGGAGAAAGAGAGCAGTAAGTTGTCAACCAAGATCCTGCCAGGCACTGCTTTGTTTTTAGAGGAAATGGCCCAGGTGATGCTTAGTGTAGGTTAATTGACCTCAGGTTCTCCATGGGAAATGTTTTTTCTTTCCTGCTATGCCTTTGCTAAGGCAAATGGTAGAAAGTATTTCAGAGCACTGAAGGAAACTGACCACTAAATAGAAAGAAAGGCTGTTTCTTTGCCATTCTGTGTTATGGTTTGAATGGCGTTCCCCAAAAGTTACACTAGAGTCCTAATCCTCAGAACTGGTGAGTGTGATCTTATTTAGAAAAGGGTCTTTGAAGATATAATTAGCTTGAGCTCATACTTGATTGGGGTGAGCCCTAATCCAATGACTGGTGTCCTTAAAAGAAGAGAAAACAGAGACACAGACATGCACAGGGGAGAATGCCATGTGAAAATGAAGACAGAGATTAGAGTGATGCTCCTACAAACCAAGGGACACCAAGGATTGCCCACAACCACTAAAAGATAGGAGAAAAGCATTCTCTCTGAGTCTCTAGTAGGAACCAACCCTGCCCACACCTTGATTTCAACTTCTAGAATCTCGAGCTATGAAAAAATTAATTTCTGTTGTTTTAAGCCACCCAGTTAGTGGTTATAGCAGGCACAAGAAATGAATACACGCTGCCATACAGCAAGGGAGTAACCATATTCAGCTTTCTTCCTTCTCTTTCACAGAACAGTAGCCAGAAGAAAGAGCAGCAGTGTCTCTTTCTGCTTAAAATTGTAGAATGGGGCTTGAGCTCTAAGTCCATGTGAGCATGAACCACCACCACAGTAGTAGAGCCACCTTTTATTGAGTGCTTGCTACATGCCTGCCTCGGTCTGAAGGGCTGTACGTGTTAAGACAACCATTCTGTGAGGCTTCTGAGATCTCACAGAAGAGGAAGCTGAGGTTCAGATTCAGTAACTTGTCCAAGTCACAGAACTCTCACATAGAGAACATGGGATAGATACTCCAATTCCACACTGCCAAAGGAGACACCATTTTCTTAGCAATTATATTGAAATATTCGACTGCTTCTCACATACAGACACAAGGAGGTGATTTCTGGGGGTAGCAGGTGGCAACATTTTCCTTGCATGTCTGGAATTTAACTCAGTGCTCCTTAAACACATTTGCCTTGAATCCATTTTTTTTAAGGAAATTGTAGAGAAAATGGATAGTAATAAAGGAAACTAGTTGTTAAATTGGGAAGAGGAATAAAGAAGAGATAGAGAACATTTATGATATTTTTACATTTCTTTATTTTGTGACATTTTAAATGACACATTAAGTTTTCTGTGAAACATGAATGATTTGGCTGTAACACTTAAAACTAATGAGCCAAGAGGCAATCTAGTCAGTGTAGGACAAATAAGTCTAAAACCACATTGAACATTTTGGAAGGCTCTGCTTTTGCTGTAATGAAATGGGCTTGTTTCTCTTATGAAATCTCCAGTCTGTCCTGAAAGAGCAATCGATGTGACCCACACTAAAAGGTATGCTTTTGACTCATAGGTTGGCCAAATGAAGCCAAAAAGTAAAAGTCATATATATAGATATATGGGCTTATATAGAAAGCATCCAGCCCTGCACAATGAGAACCAGTAGATTTTATCTCTGAGTTACCATGCATATGCATGTAGTACCTCCTGCATATTTAATTGAGCACAAACTTAAGCCTTGTGCACAAGTCATAAATATGCCTTCGCTTGTATCTGAACTGCCCATAATCCATAAAAGCTATAAGGTATGTTGAAACTCATAACTTGGGAAAGCCTTGCGCACCCCTGAGTAGTACGTCTTTGGCCTCACCACAATCCCATGCTGAACACATTC
Organism: Macroglossus sobrinus; assembly: GCA_004027375.1. Taxonomy (NCBI): domain Eukaryota; kingdom Metazoa; phylum Chordata; class Mammalia; order Chiroptera; family Pteropodidae; genus Macroglossus; species Macroglossus sobrinus. Next base: position 526,121 of record PVKZ01000711.1, on the reverse strand, counting down.
TATGGAAGGAATTAAGAGACTTGCCAGCAGTTGTTGTGAGTATAATCTGGAGTAGTCATGTGGCAGAGTCTTCAGGCTGTTCCCCCCAAATCCACTTTCTCCTTTTTCTGAATTTACTGTTGGACTACATTTTCTAGCCTCCTTTGCAGTTAGGTGGGGCCATGAGACTGAGTTTTAATCCATGGGGTGTGAGTGGAAGTGATATGTGCCATTCTGGGTCACAGTTTTTAAGAAGTGGGTATTTCCTACTCATTCTCTTTCCTTTTTTTTTTGCCAGATATGATATATATTGAGAGGAGGTCCTAGAGGACGGTGGACTGAAATAAGAAAAGAGCCTGGGATCCTGAGTTACTATGGAAGGAGAATCAGCCATCAACAAGGACCTCAGACAGTTAAGTGGGCAATGTTCAGGGAACATGCTCTGATTGTGTTAGATCACTGAGATTTGAGGACTATTTAAAATTTATTTTGATCATACTCTAGTTACTCAAAGTGTAGTCCATGAACTAGTGCTGATTTATGAAAAATTTATTACTAGCTCACAAGAAGAAAAGTGTAGAAACTTGAAAGTAAACATTACATGGTTTTTATAACAATTCGACACTGCTGTTGCATCTAAATATGTGATGAATGGATTCATCTCGTTGAACAGAGTGTAACCAGTTTGAGTACTGACAAAATCACATGGTGAGATGCATATGGAGCAAGCAACATATTAGTTATGTGCAGTGAGTGGGATCACAAATTGTTTTTCACATATTGGAAATAAAAAAGAGAAAACTCATTCTTCACTACAACTATGTGAGAAACACTAGTCTAGCATACTGTACTGAGTACAAGCTAACAACTAAAACTCTGGCAGGCCACCCTGACTTTCTGCCTTGCTAAATGCACTAGCCATCTATTGTTTGAAAGCTGCTAATCTTACCTCCCAAATATTTTATTGCATATCCCATCCCTCACCAGCCTTAGCTTGGGCCTCATGCTCTTTTTCATGAGCTATTACTATTTGCCTCTCTGCTTCTCCCCCAGACTGTCACCCAGACTGTCACCAGATTTATTTCTCTAAATGAATATCTGACTTGAGCATGTCCTAGTTGAAAAACTTCCATAAATTCCTTCACCTCTAAAATAACTTAGCCTTAAGGTTGGTTATTAACTAAAATTGTAGCCTTATCTGCTGCTCTCTCCTTTGTAAAGTTTGCTCAAGTGCTAGCTGACATTTCATAAATGTGCCATGCTGAATTATGTCCCTGTGTACTTGAGCATGTGCTTGTTTCTGCCTAGAATTTCTTCCTTTCTTCCCCCTAAAACCCAATGGAAAAGAATCTTCATTTTTTAAAGCCAGTTGCAGTACCCCAAGATCTTTTCTCTGTACTATTCTCATATCTCATATAATGAATGGTTCATTAAGTTCAAGAGGGGAGCAATCACCTACCCTTAACCTAGATTAATCTTAAATACTGACCTGTTCTGCCTGCCACTAGAAGCCTGCAGCTCTCACTCAAGTCAGCAAGTCCCATAGATACATAAACTATTTCTCTCTTTGTAACTCTGCACCTTTGAATAGGATGGAATTCTAAGAAATGCCATTATAAAGGTCTTGGAACTTGACAGATTCTTGCATTCTTTTATATTGTTAGGACTTTACAGCACTTAAAGATATGTAAAATTACATTCGATTAAAATTTGCATTCTTTACATGGCTTTGTCAGGTAACAACTTGAGGACTCATTCTACAGTTGAGTTAGAAACACCATCTAACTCATGTGTTTACATTTACTATTTTCTGTGTCTTTCATTAATACAGTATATAAATTAACAATACCAATTTGATTTTAAAACAACGCTCAACAGAATTATTAGTTTGAGCAAGATAAACAGTTAAATGTTTTACATGGTTCAATCAAATACATTTATTCTACAAGGTGAAATATTTTGAATGGTTTGGTTAAGGTCTGGTTGTTTATTTTTTCAGCCTTAGAATTCAAATGAGAGAGTCCACCTTTGCCCCAAAGCAGAGTAAATGCAACCTTCTTCAGGGACATCTCCACCCTGACACTTTAAACCCCATGTTGAATTGTGAGATGGACAGCGATTATCTTTTCTGCTGACCGGGCTCCCTCTCAAGTCCTGTGCTACTCTGACCTCATGTTGAGCACCTCCCCCACACCTCCCCTGGACACACAGATCTTTGGCCGACCTTGTAATGACTCATTGCGTTATCAACATCTGTCAGACACTACTGTTGGTAGTTTTCCATTCATAGCAGCCACTCCCATATCTGTTCTGTTGAATGACTTTGTTCTGTCTTAATGAAATCAATTGAGGCATGAATTTAGAAAATCCTGGAAGAAATAACTTATTTCTATAGAACTAAGTTCTGGTCTCAGGTTTTATTCAGCCATGTAAAGTAAATAATTATGATTCTACTTGCTGTACAATTGCTTCTCTTTGCCCAAAGTATTTGGCCAGAGTTTTCTGGAGTCTAAAAGTTGCTTAGCAGTGAAAGCCTCTGCCCAAGCAGGTAAGCATAGATGTCAGTTGAAACAGCTATAGAATGTTGTGCTAAATCCACAGAGGCCTCTATATGTGCCAGGTGCTTGGTCACTCTTCTGGTTCTCATCAAACCTTCGCACTTTGAATGTGGCCTCTCAGAAGGCTCTGGTGAAATCTTGGTACCTGCCTTGCCAGTTCAATCATGACATCATGCTGCCTATCTATGACATCACCTCCTGGGTTGTGAGTAGCTTTGGATCCCAGTTATTAACCCAGAGAGCCCAGAATAGACCTCCATCAATTTCCAATATGCCAGGATCTAATATGGTTAGAAAGTTGTGTCATATTTGTGACATTATTTTCACTCAGACTATATGGAATATTGGTTTACTTATTAGTTTATCTTCAAAATGTAGACTAAACCTCAGGATACATATTAATATGTGTGACAGAACTGCAATGTAACAATAGTTCAGAAACAACAACCACACAGAGGTAACAATAATAATCCTTTCCTTCCTCAATTATATAGTGATGGAATAGTGATGGAAATCAAGGGACCAGTTCGTTCCATGAGGATTACACACATATGTGCGTATGTGCACACACACAGTTTGTTTTGTCTGTTTATTTAGTTTTGGAAAACATTTTAAATAAAGGAAAACTTTATTCTAACAATCTACCCTGACCCTTGGAATTTTTCATTTCTTAGAAAACTGGCCATTTCCAAAAATAAGTAAGGAGACTGACATGAATTTCCAAATCACATTCCATGTAAGGTAATTTTGAGTTCTTTATCAGCAACAAGTTATTATGTATAAGAAGACACAGTGTTTGTAATATATTTTCCACCAAAGAGCTCAAAGTAGTTTACAGACATGATCTCATTTGGTTTTACAACAGTCTACAAGATAAAACTGAAACAGACTCTATTTCTTTTTGAGATATTTAGGTAACAGATATTGAAGTAATCAAATTGACACTCCCACACCAAATCACTTTATTACATACATACTGGAAACAAGAATCTCCATTTTGACTCCAAACTCATTAGTTTATATTGGCTAACCACGACTGCAAGTGGTGGAACATCAAACTATAACAGCAGCCAACTTAAATTACAATAATTCAGTGTAAATAAAGGGGCCATGAGTAATGTTTTGTGCGGCAAACACTTATGCTCAGTTTGAGAATAGCACCATACTATGTTGCATACTATGATATATAGAAAAATAAGATTGACATTAAAAAATAATTCCTTTTCTCATAAGAGGGAGGTCTATTGGTTACAACCATGTTGTTCTCTCCCTTTGCTATTTAATAATGACTTAATATTTTGCAGGTACTTCCTGAGCATCTAATAGAAACTATAGCAGTAACTCAGGCTGTTCATGAATACAGACCTGATGTTAAGCATGATGGCAGTACAGCTGAAATGTGGACTTTCCTTTAGGTTTACAGGTTAACAAGATGATACAGAGTCCCGATAGTGCTCATAGGATTTCCCTACTAATATATACAGGCCCTTTCTACATACAGATTAAGCTCTGAGTGTAGCTGATCCACTGTTTTCATTATGCCTTATGACCATAGAGTGTAGTTGTTATAAGTTCTATTCTAGTAAACTGCCTGGGTTCAAATTCCAACTTCATCGCTTACCAGATATGGGGCTTTGAGCAATTACTTAACCTTAGTTTTCTTATCTGAAAAATGAAGATAATAATACTGACCTCAGTGGATGAATGTGAGTTATTAAGTGAAAAGTGCTTAGAATAACGACTAGTGCAGAGTAAGTGCTATGTAAGTGTTAGCCTTATTATTATTGTTGTTATTGTTACTACTACTTATCATTTGGGAAAAAAGGGCAGTTTCACTAGCAAGTGACTTACACTCTCAGAGGACCCAATGCAAAGACAGTCTGGAGTAAACAGACTATTGAGAGATTCAAAGCAAATTTCCACAGAAGACACTAAAGGTATGTAGTAAACAGAGTGACAAAAATAATGAGGAGTGTCTGACGATGAGGCAAAGGTGTATGGGCCACCGTAAGGAGACGTATTTTCAGACCAAGAGATAAAGCAGACCACTTCATAGAGCATAGAAGAATTTATTGCAGGGTAATTTGTTTACAGGAAGATTAGGCTAAAGCAGACAGACGGTCCAGCAATTTGTGCAAATTATTCTCCACTACCAAACTCCTGTTACAATACTTTTTTATAGTATAACTCGGGTACTAATGATTGACAAAACAGAGAGACAAAGAATGTAGTAGTGACAAGGGCCATACCTCCTAGTGGTCTTGTGGTAGATGATTGCTTATAATCTGTACTATCACCAGTCTGATATTTATCTCAGTTGTCATGCCATTCTGGCTGTTACTAACAAAGGTATTTATGGCTACATTTTAAGGAACACAGATAATTATCAGCTACAAAGCTCTGACATGCTTGCTAAGGACAGTGAAGTTGGTAAAATGAAACTTAAAAATGAGATGAAATTCGGACACAGAGATGGAGTTGGTTTTGTTCACACTGCATCTACAAAAGGAGTTTTCTGCCTTCCTCAAGGCAATGATAATTAAGAATGAGTTCTTCAAAAAAATGAATATCTCAACTAAAGCTCACGGAGGCTTTTCCCCATTTCTTAAGTAGAAGAGAGGGTTCTGGTAGAAAAGTTACATATATAGATATATGAAAGTGTTTCAGTAAAAAGGCATTTAAAAAGCTGAATTACCTTAGATAAGTCATTAGAAATGCTATGTTTCTTTTTTCTCATGGACTCAACAAAAGGTTTCTGTATATTTGAAGCATATTATAGTCGATAAGAAGTGCTTAGGGATCTTTCACATAAAAAGTACTCGATATAATTTGATGAATGCATGAATGCGATTCCATCTATATTCATATTTGAAAGAGAGACAATCTTCTGGTTCTACATCCATTTTTCTCACTTTCTTTTAACATACGCTTATGAAACAACTTTCAATTGTAAGACAATGGTCATACAGTGATGAGCTCGACAAAATCTGTTCCCTAAAGGAATTCATAATCAAAAGAAGAGCTAAAACATACACTACATTAATCCATGCATGCTAACCACAGATAGATTATAGGATTGATAGAAAAAGAGTTTCCATCAAACACAAGGCCCTCTTGTATTTAATTCTCCTCATGGCAAGGTATAGGTAGGGACAGAAGGAACAGGATACAGACAAGCCCCAATAAGTGAGTACTTACTGTGCACATTAGGACATACTCTTATTGGACTTGCTACACAAACTCAGTGATCACTGTGGTTATCACCACCTTCATCTTACGTGGATAAATTGGCAGTTCAGAAAGGGCAAATCTGTTGGCCCTGGTCATGTAGCTAGCAATGGGCAGAACCAATTTCCACTTATTTCTGCTCTACCACAGAGTCCTTGGTGCCTTCCCCACTGCCCCATCCCCAACTGTCACATCGATGCAAAGTATAATCCTTCATGCCAGGTCATCTGAACAGCCTACATATTTGAGCTAAAGAATAAAACTATCACCTGATAAATAATTCAAAAAAAATTTTTTTTGGTGGGAGAAACAAAAGGAACCATCAAAGGCAGGAGCTGACCACTGTGTCCCAGTGAGTACCTATTTGTACTCAATGGTTTTCTTAAACACATGTGAGCAAATAGGTAAAACCCAGCCACCCAATTTTGATAAATTGGTAAAACATAGATAGAATATTTAAATTGTGCAATGTCAAGGAGATGCTTTAGAATTTTTGTTAGTTTAAAATTATGCCCGAGTTACATAAAATATTTACATTCTTTTTTTAAAAGAAGGAGAAGAAAACAGTGGATTAGGAGGCAGTTTTGCCTGACAAAAACAGTCATTCTAAACAGAAGGAAAAAATTTCTGTTTTCTGGGTCAGACACATTCTAAATACCAGGATGGTGGAATGTCATGCCCAACCCTGTTCTCAATTGCTAGTTCTCTACATTTTTTTTAAAGGTTATATTTATTTGCTTCTTGTTTATAAGGAACACCAAAGCAATTAAAAAAGGTTCACCATCCTAACATAGACCATAACATAAATAGTTTTAATAAAGAAATAAGTAGATCATTAGAAAAGATATTTGTTTATAATAAAAGTTATAAGCACACAAAGTGGGGTCACAGTGGAAGTAGAGAAGAAAGGGAACCTACCCCTATGCAAAATGTGTGTCTACAGAGAGGTAAATCAAATAGGCTTAGTTAAATTGTTTATTTGATAATGATCACTATTGACTTGATTGATGTGATAGACTGTTAAGGTGGATTATTTAGATAAAAACCATAAAGTCCTTTCCACAATTATGATAATTTTGATTAGCTATCTTTATTGATTCAATTAACTGGTTAATTGACCAGATCTTTATTTTACATGTAGCTGTTGAAACATAAATTTAAATTCTCCAAAGGCATGCCTTCCAGTCTCCATCCCAAAGGATGAGTATGGTAGCCCTAGAGCCATTTTTTATTGCAGCCAGGTTGGGAGAAATTGGAAAGAGGCATTTCTATCTGCAGCACACCATTGCTAGTGCTGCCTCAGACTCAAAGGAACAAGTGAAGGCCAATATTGACTCAGATTCTCTACCACCCTTCTTAGTAGCACAAACTAAGTTAACATTAATTAAATTATATTCTTCTTGTATTTAACTATGCTTTAAGAGTACTACAAGGCACATTCAGGCTTTTAAGGTACCCAGCAACCAGAACAGTGACAGACACATGACTGGAACTGAGCAAATAATTGCTGAATAAGCAGATAAATGAATGAATAAATTTATAAATATTTAAGCCCACAGTTTTAAATATTTCATCAGAAAGTCAAATGCACTTAGCATATTTTATGAGCTTTTATGTAAAAAGAATCTGAATCCATTACATCTATAATCTTTAAAGAACCCTAATGCAATATAAAAAACTAATTATAATTTTTTTTTTCATTTTTCAAACTTACCACAATAAAGTTAAGTGACTGGTCAGAGTGAATTCAGAATAAACAATCAGAAACAGAACCTGCCCCTTAGGTCAGTATTTCACAATCTACTTTTCCATGGCTCATTAATTTGCAGTTTGCTAAACTAGACAAATAAAAGCCTAAAGAAAATACAAAAAGAAAATGAAGGATTTATTTGTTCTAACTCTAGATTCTCAATTGTACATATATCATTGATTTCTTGATTATCTGAGCTCAGTTGGGCAAAAAATAATCAAATTCAGGTAATGTTATTTTAGTAAATCAATGAAACTCTTCATCAGTTTTTTACCAGAGTTGGTAATTGTTACATTGACTTGAGTTTCATGTCCTAACTCCTAGGGTAATGTACCTCCCTGTCCCCAACTCCCCCAAAAAAGGCCAGAGAAAAATGGAGAAGAAAAGCAAAAGCCTAAATCATCTACACACTGGATAATTGTTCCATAATAATTACAGTAGGGGGCCTCTGGTCATAAGAACATCTTGATGGTAAGCTTTAAAGTGGCCCCTATGATATGTTCATATCTTAATCCACAGAACCTGTGAATGTTACCTTATGTGTTAAAAAAAAAAGAGCTTTGCAGATGTAATGATTAAGTGTCTTGAGATGGAGAGATTATCTTGATTATCCAGGTAAGCCCTAAATGCAGTCACGTGTATCTTTATAAGGGGAAGGCAGGAGAGTTGACACACACAGAGGAGAAGGTGATGCAAAGACAGAGTAGAGAGAAATCTGAAGATGCTGACCTAGAGGATAGAAGTGATACACCCATGAGCCAAAGAATGCCAGAGCCACAAAAAGCTAAGAGTCAAGGAATGGAATCTCGAGCCTAGAGTTTCTAGAAGGAGTGGGTCCTGCTGACACCAGTGATACTAATTTCAGACACCTGGCCTCCAAAAACATGTTTTGGGGAAAGAACACAGTTTTGTGGTAATTTGTTACAATAGTCATAGGAAATTCATATAACTTTTATTTAGGATTCTAGTCAGCCTATGTGTGTATCTATATATCTGTATAAGAGAGAAAGGGATCTTATATCTTTGATTGATTATAATGATAACAAAGACATCAAATTTACTGCTCTTCCTGGCTCCTAACCACATCAGCCTTTGGAAATATGGCTTCAAAGGAGCATCGTCTTTCTACAGTATCTGATAACTTTTCTTTTGGGTATGAAGTTCACACAGCAAATTAGAACCTTGTGCAGTGTGATATTAAGTATAAATTTCTCCACCAATCAATACTAAGAAGGAAATAGCATACAAAATAAGAAACTCTTCTATGACTTGAAGTCCTTATATATATGTTCTTTGAGGCATACATTTGTGTGTGTGTGCATTGGGACAATTGTTGGGTATGTTGCCTTCAAGAGAAGCCACAGGTTCCTGTCCATGTAGGGTTGGCCCTTGGTAATAATATGCTGAGCAGCCTTGGAGAATATTCATTTCTTGTCATTCTATAAATATTCATAAATGCTTTTTATGATCATATAACTCACTTAAGTGCCACAGAAGATAAAAGACGTAAATCTATTTATTGGCTTTAAGATACATTCAACACGGTAGTTAAAAAATTGATCCAAATAGTTAAATAACAGCAAATATAGCCATGTGAGAAAAGCTATAAAATACATGGTAGCTTTCTTGAGATATTACCTTGAGTTTTGTTCTCTGTATTTCCACTTTTCCATCCCTGTTTTAAACAGAGAGTTGTGCCCTTGCACCAACCCCCAATGTCATTTGGAGGTGAGGCCACTGGGAGGTGATTTGATTTTGATTTAGTCCTAAGGATGGGACTCTTGTGATGAGATTTGTGCCCTTATAAGGAGAAGAAGAGACAGGAAGCTCTCTAAATGCATGCACTGAGAAAAAGCCATCTGAGGACACAGTGAGAAGGTGGCTTTCTACCAGCTTGGAAGAGGTCCAGCACCAAGAACCAAATCTGCTAGCACCTTGATCTTGGACTTCCCAGACTCCAAAACTGTGAGAAAATAAATATCTGTTGTTTAAGCCACGTGGTTGATGACATTTTTTATCGTAACCCTAACAGACTAACACAATTATCCTAGGGGTTCCTCGAGGCACGGCCGGGATGAAAAGGCTGCCTTTGAAGGTAACAGGAGAAGGGTCACTGCCCCAAAGTAGAGAGGTGACAGAAGCCCTGGGAATGGCTGCTTATCAGGGAAGGTCCCAGCAGGGTCAGGGGCCTCAGAGATGTGTGGCTGCCTGGTGGGCCCAGACAGGATGGGCCTATGGGTGCCCAACCAAGGCAAAGATGCCTGCTTCTTATGCTCCAAATGAAAGTAGCAAGAATTCACATGCCCACTTAGGCTTTGACACTTAAAAACTCAGTGTTGACTCTGTTTAGTAGAGCATAGAGGTGCCTGTTCCATTTTCTGTGTACCCTATAAGTACCCATACTCCTGTGTAAGCCTAGGGAGAGGGAGGATGGCCAGTCATGGCCACAATGGGATTTCCCACCTGCTTGGAGGCAGAGAGTCTCAGAGTTTAGATTAAGCTGATTTCAGCATTGTAAAAAATGTGTGATGTTTTGCACAACTCAGTTTAGGGATATAGATTTCTTCCTGCTTCAATAGTCTGTCCCACTCTATACCCCATGATTCAACTACATTGGTCTGCCATGTGTTATCCCAATCCACCCAGAGCTCATGAGACTTTATCTAACCACCTTTCTAACCTCTTCCTTTATCTCATACATTTTTCAAGACTCTGCTAGAATCTCATCTCCTCTATGAAGGCTTCGTAGACACTCCCAGCCAGAATTAAACTCTCCTTTCTCTGTACTCATCATTTGACGTCTCTATTTTTCACTCATCGCTACTTGCCCTGTAGGGTGTGAATGTCAAGTGTGTGTCCTTCTGCAGAGTGTGAATTCCCACAGACCGGGCAAATACACTGTTAGAGTTTGCTTTTAGCCCAGTCTCCATCTGGGATCCTACCACCGCCTCACTCTCTACCCAAGTGCCCAGCAAGTCTTTTCCCAGGGCGAGTTTCCATAATTGTTGAATTTAATCTAATGAGTAGAGGAGGAGAAATACCTGAGATGGCATAATCATAGCAAGCTTTTTGGAAGAGGCGAACCTTAGTTTGAATCCCCAAGGAGAGGTGAGTTTGTTTTACTGAACCCCCAGGATAATACTTTGCAAGCAGGGTAAATGCCTAAAAAAGGTAAAGGACTTCTCAAAAGGCTTCCTTACACACAAGGAGTGATTTACCCCAGGAAAAATCTGACTGAATAAGGTCTTTTCATACATGAAATTAAAACAACAAACAAAAAAAACCCATTAACGTGGGCTTCAGTTGTCCAGATTTTGAAACAGTAATAATACTCATCATTTGAATAGTGCTTTTCTGTTTGAAGAGCGGTTACACATACTTAAAACTTATTTTATTCTAACACAATCTTTTGGGGTATGTATCAATCCCAAACCGAAGAAGAAATAAAATTAGAGTGGTAAATAATTTGTCTCCAACCCAGGTCTTTTCATTTTTTCTTCCACTAAGCCACACTTAACTGAAGGGCCTCATCAAATCGGAGTTAAAGATCATTTAGCTGCAGTACCATCTCATATTTACATACTCTCTAAACCTTGGCTATATATACAGTGGTAAGATTGAAATCATGCTTTATTAAGCAAACTAACAGTGTGGAAAAGATTAAATGGACAATTTTAAAATTACTTAAGTGAATAAATCTGGGAAGTTTGCTCCTATAGAAGCAGGATTGTTACAAAATTAGAATAAACCAGGGGTATTAGTGAACTAATAATACGCCGGTGGTATTGAGGAATATTAATTAGACAGGGAACTGTGATAATTATACTTCATTCTTGTTTATTGCTAAAGCAAGTCTTTGAAGGGCCCTTATCAGATACCACTTGATTAGCCTAACTTGAGTTTATATACGCTTGGAAGAAATAAAATTGTATTTCTTTAGAGTCATAATTCAAACTTTTTATTGATTTATTCTCCTCTCTCACATAGTTAGTTTTAAAAATGTGATGCTTGATTATATTTCTTTGTTAGACTTTGCTCTGAAACTCTAGTGTTTAGGTACCTGACTTTATCAGGAATAGTCTGAATCCTCAGCTTTCATAGAAAAATAAAGACTCTGCCCCATGCAGTAGAACTGAACTGCATAATCACTTTATTTTTCTAAAGAAAAGTCAAGGGCCAAAATCATCACATGCCATGAATTATGAAAGAACCAAATCTTGGTGTTATATAAGATTTCAGGACAAAACACAGACAGGCAAACAGTATTGTAAAAGTTGAAATAAAAGTGTTGCTTGTGTTAAAGGTGTGTTTGGTTTTTTTTTAATGGAGGAGAAAATTTTTTTTTTTTTATAAATCTGTCTTTTCCAGAGTGTTTCAAGAAGCATAAAAATGGAACATTATTTGTTGAGTGAACTCACAAAAGGTACTTGAGCAGAAATGATGACTCTGTAGCTTCTGGTTCTCTGGTGTATGGTGGGTCCCTCCCTGAACAGATTGCTCTGCCAGGTACAGAGCAATGATTAAAATCCAGTTTTCTTGGAAGACTTCATTTCCATGGTTAGTATTAAACTTTGCACACTTTTCAGGCTGGGATAACTTTTCTTTTCCTGAAAAGAGACGTAAGTGTACTCAACTTGCTTTGGGAAATGGTGAAGCCAGGTATTAATTGTTACCACTTCTGTAGGAGGAAATACTCCTGCGTCTCCTTTTACAAAAGCAATAAAAGAAAATGTATAAATCTCGTGAGCCGTTGCCTGAAGTTTAACCGAAAATTTGCAAGAGTTTTTCCAGTCCTGGTAATAGACTTTGCATAAGCAGAGGTACAGACCAGAATAGTTCTGTATAATTGACCTGCCAACCCTGCACCAGCAAAAATATGTCAAGCCATTGCCCATGGTGTGTTTTATTAGTCTAGACAGTTTCCTGGACACAGGCAGATGCTAACATATGAAACCTTAGTTTGGGCTGTGAGACTGTCTCGTTTACATCACTGAATCCTGGAAAGGTATCCCACTATCCCCTAATCTCCAGGTCTCCCCACACATTATGACTGCAGTCCACCCTGCCCCTTGGCCTCCTGCTTCCCAATCTCCTATAGTCCAAGTGCCTCAGACAGGACGCCATCCCTCATACTTCAGTGTGCTTTCAAATCTCCTGGGGGAACTTGTTAAAATTCAGATTCTGATCCACCAGGTCTGGGATAAAACCTGAAATTCATTTCTAACAAGGTCTCTGATGCTGTTGGTCCATGAAACACACTTCAAGTAAACAAGCTTCTAGACAAGTTGACCCTTGCCCACTCCCTTTCTTTGCCAATATTTAATGTTAACCTAAATTTAGATACTTTGCTTTCCTTCTTCAGAGTCTAGCAACAGAAGACTACATGCTGTAGTATCAATAGATCGGGTTAGTCCTGGATCTCGGTCTTGACATCTGCAAAATGGGCAGTAATAGTCCATGCACACAACATAGGGGGAAGAAAAATGAGAATGTGTTTGAGAACATAAACTGCTAAATGCCTTGTAAATATTTGTTAACCTGTGATATCTCCCAGACATACTGAGAGGGGGAATTTCTAATGCCACGAGCTCAGTTGCCCATTCTGTAATGAAGGAGAAAATATTATTATTGTTTGTATTTGTTTCATTCATCGGGCTATATTTTCCAATGAGTGGGGTTATTTGTCCCAAAGGCAGTTTTCCAAACACTTCCTTCTAATGCTCATGTTTCTTGTCTTAGACCTGTTCATTCCATTTGTTTTCTATCTCTTCCTTGCATGGAGCTGTGAGTGACTTTCTCTGCAGAAATGGCTTTCTGTCAAGCTTGCACCCTGAACTCTTCAAACCAGTATGGGATGAAGCATACATATGTGTGCTTTGAACCTCTAAAAAGCTTCATAAATACAAAGAATGTTTTTTCACTAGTGCTTGTTAACAATTCTTGATCATATCCCGTGTAAGAGGTATTTAAAATCATAACAACTAAAATGACAGATTCAGGCACATGGATACATAAACACTTATTACAGTGAAAATATTAAATATTCACATTGAACACTTAAAGAACACTTTATGCATTGTAGTAAGGAGAGGCTTATGAGCAAATCATTTCTCCGTCATGAAAATATAGAAAACAATCTTCATCTCTCTGGTAACAGTGAGGTGAACCCTTCACGAACTCAAAGATGTCACTAACTTTGTTAGTTGCTATCAATGTGTGAGTCCGTGAGCCAACAAGAGATTTATTAGCAGACTGCTTCTCACCCTACTCTTAATAACTTCCCACAGCTTTGCAGCAAGAAGTGAGGATAACAAAGATGCCTTCAAAAAATATTTTTGGTTCTGCTGAAAAGACTTATTCCAGAATTGCTGTTTTTACTGAGTTGAATTTTGACTCCCAAGAGATTTCATAGAGATGTAAATTTTATCTGTTTCAAAATATTTTCATATTTCATCTTTCCTTATACTCAGGATTCTTGGAATATGAAAAGAAAATAAAAACATACTTTTTTTAGTCATACTGTGTTGTTCAGCCTAAAGCATTTCCCTTTGTAGACACAGCTGGAATTAACCAACATCATTCGTTGCCTCAAGTAAACCAGAATATATATAAGAACACAAATGATAAAAATATCTTTGACTCACAGCTGAATTCACATCATTGTTGATTAGAGCCTGACAGTCCAAGATGACTGTAAACGGAATGAGAATCTATACTGCTAAGCAGTAAGTTTTAATATAACCACAAAGCTTTATCTCCCCGCTAATCTTTGTTAATACATCCACATTTTAAGTCATATTTTTAATTTAAAATATAGCATCAGGAACACGTAGTGACAGAATGGAGCTTTGGACAGCAGTTTTGTTTTCTAGAATTGAGTTTTTTTTCTTTAGGTAATGATCGACTCATTAATCTTTTGAAAATATGTAGTTAGTTAGTTAGTTAGTTAGTTAGTTAGTTAGTTAGTTAGTTAGTTTATTGCTCACAAGGCCAGAAGATTCTGGGAAGTAATGCCTTTTGTTTTCCTCATATATGCATGGGGTGTATAAGCTGAAAAGAACAGGTAAAAAGCAAGAATAAGAGAATGTTTTCTTTCCTTTGACCATTGAATCCATTTCTTCTCCAACTTGAGCCTTCAGAAACATTTTGGGTTACATGTGGAGAGTTTCCTTGTAATTTGAAGCTACCAGATGTTAGCTTGGGCATTGTGGCAGGGAGGCTGGTGTGACCACATTGGATCTGGTGGTGACAGGTGTGAACTGCCTGGCTCTTGTGTGTCTTTGGCTACAGAATACATATTTTCTGTTTCTTAGTAAATTTCTTTGCCTCTAGGTTTAAAGGCACCTTCATGTTGTAAGATGAAAGATACGTGAATAGGCATGTGAATAGGAGAAAAAATTTTCCTTGCTTTCTACCCTCAGCTCTGTAAGAAAAAAGAGAAAGGTGAGAGTTGGAGGAGAAATCAAGAATGCTTAGAAATTGGTCTCTGTGTCCCACCAAGAGGACACCTGAGAGGGTAGGAAATGTTTCCAGGACATGCGCCCATGTGAAATTTGAGGGTCTGAGTGAAAAGAAGTCCCATTCACCACGGGTTGATCAAGAAACCCAAGAGTCTTTTTGTTGAAGAATGGTGAAGGAATGGGGTAAGTGACAATCATCCTCCCTGATACGGCGCCATCTTCCAAATGAGGGGGTGGGCACATCTCAGAGTTTCCAGGGCCCCCAAGTGGGAGGAAAACATTATGCGAGTGTGAAAGTAAGAGAGGAACCACTGTGTCTGCAGGAGTTCTTAGAGTGGGAACAAGGATAAGGTAGGGGAGGCAGCTGCCATCTGAGCAGATCCCCAGCACCAGGGAGGCGGGGGGAGCAGGGTCAGCATCAGCAGGGTGTCTGGGTATATTAGAGCTCTCCAGAGAAACAGAAATCAGTAGTAGATATACTACTGATTTATTATAAAGCATTGGCTCACATGATTATGGAGGCTGAGAAGTCTCATAATCTGCCATCTGTAAACTGGAAACCCAAGAAGGCTGTGGTGTAGATTGAAGGTCTGAAAGCCGGAGAGCCAATGGTGATTCTAGTCAGAGTCCAAAGGCCTGAGAACCAGGCTGAGGGCTGAAATTTGATGTCCCAGCTCAGCAGTCAGATGGTGGGAGAGGAGAGGGGAGAAGAGGAGAGGTAGAGAGAGAGAGAGAGAGAAAAAGAGAGAGAGAGAGAGAGAGAGAGAGAGAATCCTTTTTTCCTCTACCTTTTTGTTCTGTTCAGGCCCCAGTAGATTGGATGATGTCCTTCCACACTGTGGAGGGCAATGCACCTTATTCAATCTACTCATTCAAATGTTATTTTTTCCAGAAATACCCTCCACAGATATATCCAGAAACAATGTTTAACCAGATATCTAGGCATCCTGTGATCCAGTCAAATTGACATGTAAATTAATTATCACACTAGGTCATTGTTTAGGGCAGAGCATCTTAATCTTAAAAGCTTCTAAACTTCCCAGTTCCTGGGCCACAATCTAGTCTGATTAATCAGAATCTCTGAGGGTGGTATACAGACATTACTATGTTTTAAAGCTACTCACGTATCACATGTGTATGCCATGCTTATTGACACAAACTATTTGAGCCAAGCTCTGGGTTAATTGCTTACTTGTCCTCAGAAACTATTCCACATGGTGGCTTATTTCTCTCCCTCTATGTGTGTGTGTGTGTGTGTGTATGTGTGTGTATTTGTTTATATATGTTTGACTGGAAATTCATTTGTAGAAATTTATTTGTAGAAATTCTTCAAGGTTTGATAGGTAATTCCTTTTAACATACCCAGAGAGTATTTGTCTTGGCTTCTTCTAGGCTATCGTGGACATTACCAACCTATGACATTTAAAATAACTTACCAGCTTGAAGTTTGTAGTACAACATAAGTAGAGCGAATTTGAGCAGCAAATCTGCAAAAGAACTTTGGATATAAAAGTCTGGAGTTGAATTTTTCTCCCTCCCACTCTGAGCCAAGCTGGAAACAGCATTTTTCCTTGTTGTCTCCATCTGTGAAGCAGGTTTATTTCTGGTAGACCTGTACAATGAGAGTAGTTCTTTGGCGTCCCAGCTTTATGTAGTGTCTCTTATTAGATTCCCACCTGGGGTGTGCCCTAGTCTTTTCTCTCTGCACCCAATGCTGCCATCAAAGTAGAATCTTCTTCAAGTCCCCAGGGCTGGCCCCTGCTGACCCCAGGGTGCAAGCCTACTTAAGTGCTTGCTTACATCTCTATATTCCTGCTTTCACTTATCTTTGGCTTCTGTGTAGAATCTTTCTTTATTGCCCACTCAGTAATACATTTTCAATTATTTTTAAAAACCTTATCCAGCATTTTAGCCATTTTAAGGGAAGGTTTTCTAAAGTAAGTTATTCACAATATTGCCAGAAACAAAAATACCTCTTAATAATTTCTGTCCTAAAGTTTTTTTTTGCAAACTTTTAAGGTCTAGAAAGGGAGGTGAAAATGAAGACATATTTTAAAAGCATGAACCTTATTTAGAGAACCAAATTTTAAATGTATGCTGCTTATGACCATTATTCAGTGTTCTTTTATAGTAATGAAATAGACAAAACAAATTTTGTGAAGTTATTTTGCTTTTTGAAGACTATTGGTGATTTAAATTTCTGTACAAACAGCAAAAATATTCCTGAGCTAGAGCCAAATGAAAATGAAAGCAATAATCCTACCCTGATGCTGATTTAGATGTTGACAGAAAGCTGAGTGTGAAATTCTGTTGCATATCACAAGGATGAAAAATCACTTAACTTTGCTGAAATTTCTAATGAAAATTTGAGAAAACATCTAATAGAGGACAGTAACATCACTCACCAAAAATAATTGTTTCAATAGGGATCATTATATGAGATTACTGCTATGCCAATGTATTTTTAAAGTCCCTTAGTTTCTTGGTCCCAAATGCGACAATTTAAAGACTTTCCATCTCTGTTACTCACATAGCCATAAATAGATGCATCGCAATGTATGAAATGTTCCATGTTTCATATCAAGAAATTAGAACTACAGTTTCTCCAAACAAGTAAAACACTTTCTAGAACTGTGTTAGGTAATTGCTACAGTCAGGTAAACGCATAAAATAAATTTATCATTTACTTGAAAGTTTTCTCTTTCTGACTAAAGCCACTGTAGAGATTTTCAGTGACTGAAGTTGTTGACAAGAGTTGTTACCCAGGCTTAATTTTTTCCATAGTTTTGAAATCATTCATTATATTTAGAAAATGAGGATAAGAGACAAATTTATTTTAAACTTAATTTGGCAAACACCAACTAGACTGGCCTCTCTAAAGCTAACAAAAAGCAGTCACAAAGAAGGCAGGGCATAATGTTAAAAATAACAAGTTCATCCCAGGGGTATTTGCCTAAGCCTGGATAGTGGCCCAGGTATGCCCTGACCCTGTCACGGCTCTATTCTCCTTGCCTGCTATTGGCATCGGTGATAGAGTGTTCTGTGTTGGCACATCCTCCCATGTGGTACCTCTGGCAATGGTTCTATCCAACCGTAACCTTGGCATAAAAAGGATGGACGCCCTGCCCCATGTTTCATTGCTGCATTGTCCTCCTCAGGGGAAACAGTTGATGTGGGCTCTGCCAGTAAAACAAACAAAAAATTATCTAGATTAGCCATGAAATTACATAATTTCCTTTGATGTTCTGAATTTTTAAACATACTTATCTGATTTTATGACATGATTTGATGCCACAAATACATCGAGAGACTTTTCAGCCAATAAAGAAGAAGGACAAGTTAAGTTTTAACTGTAAGGAATAACCAAGGCCATTTTCAGTGTAATTTTGCCATTTTAAAACAAATGAATATTACTGAAGCCCTCTCTGCACCTTTGTTCACGTTTGCCTTTATGTTTTTTTTTATTGTAGTAAAATATAAATAACATAAAATTTATGATGTTAACCATTTAAAGTGTACAATTTAGCTACATTAAGTACATTAACGTGATTGTGGCTATACATACCCTTCGATTATTCCAAACTGAAACTCTGTACCCATGAAACAGTACTTTCCCATTACTGCTTCCCCAAGCCCCTGGCAACCACCATTCTACCTTAGGTACCGCTTACAAAAGGAAACATATAATATTTATCCTTTTGTATTTGGCTTTTTTTCCTTAGCATAATGTCTTTAGAGTTCATCTATGTTGCAGCATGTGTCAGAGTATCATTTATTTCTATTTTTTTAATTTAAAAATTTTTAAGGGGGTGGCTTGATAGTCCTCATTCATTTTTAAGACTGAATAATATTCTATTGTATACGTAGACCACATTTTGTTCATCCATTCATCTGTTGATGGCACTTGATTGTTTCTACCTCTTGTCTATTACAAGTAATGCTTCTATGAACATGAGTGTACAAATTTCTGAGTCCCTGCTTCAGTTTTTTTAAATATATGCCTAGAAGTGGAACTGATGGATCATATGGTAATTCTATGTTTAATTTTCTGAGTATACTTCATACTGTTCTCCATAGTGGTTGTACTATTTTAAATCTCCACCAGCAAAGTACAAAGGTTTCAATTTCTCAACATCCTCACCAGTACTTGCTATTTTCTGTTTCTTTCTTTTTTTTTTTAAATGGGTGTGAGGTGTTGTCTCATTGTGGTTTTGATTTGCATTTCCATGATGTTTAGTGATGTTGTTTTTGCTCCTTATGTTTTGTGTGTGTGTGTGTGTGTGTGTGTGTGTGTGTGTGTGTGTGTGTGTGTGTTTTCCCATAAATCTTTATTACAAAACAGAAAGTGGCTGGATATGACTGTGGGCTAGATTTGCCAATATGGCATGTGGGACACCTTTCTGGGAATATAGCACAATTTATTCGTTTAAGTGTTGATGAACATTTGGGTAGTTCTCAGTCTTAGGTTGTTACCAAGAGTGCTGCTGTGAACATGCTTGTACATGTCCTTTGGTGAACATGTCTGTATTTTTTTGTTTGTTTATGATGTGTTTCTTTGCATCTATTTATCTTGAGAAGAAACTTGGGGAGCAGATAAAGCTCAATAACCAATGCTCTCCCATTACTTTCCAGAAGGATTTAATACAGATCAATTATCTTTGACAGATTTGAGGAAGCAACTAAGCTTGTGGACACACTATTTCATTCCCTTAATTCCCAGAGAAAATGATGTACAAACCATATCCTTCTCTTTGCTCTTTCTCGTTAATAGCGTCCATTTAGGACAGACAGTATGAAAGACTATTGGAAAGAGTTGACCAGCTTCTGAGGACAAGTAGGCAGTTAACTCAGGGCTGGGCTCAAATAGGCTGTGTCAATGATTGTGGCACACACATGTATCACTGTAGAGGGAAGAAGCCTGAATGTGTCATAAGCAATATCGCACAGAGGAAACCAAACTACATAGCAGATTTATGACAAGAACAAATGCCTGCATTTGGACTGTGCTCAGGAAAACTGATGGGTTACAATATAACAGTGGAGCTGGAGAAATCATTTATTAATGAAAGATGTGCAAAGCTGGTTAAAAATAGGTTCAGATGTCCAGGGAGGCAGAATTCAGGTGTGAGCTTGATGGTTGCCACATGTCAGCCTTTCAGAAGTTGTTTTCAAAGATGTATTGGAGAATAGAGACTTCTTTCTTGTGGCAAGTTTGCTTGAGGAGAAATTACTAGACAAAGCTGTCTATGATTTATATGATCTTGGTGATAACACTTATTAAACAGATTCTCTGTCCTATGGACCTTAGTCAGAACTAGAATCTGCTTAGAATGACATACATTTCACTATTTTAAAATAAAGTACAATCTGAATTACACAATATTGTGTGTTAAATAAGTGAAGTTTAAGCCAGTAATGTACACTAATACAATTTTCAATTTATGCTCTAATTAGTATTATTAAAGGCAAATAGTGCTGCTAAGGAGTATTTTGCTTTCTTGATAAGTTAAGTAGCCCATCTAAATCCTTATTCATATTTAATTTGCTAAGCAATCTATTTCCCAATAGATGATACAAAGGTAAAGTTTAGCTCAGTTCTTGCATGCATTAGTGGGATTTAAATTATTGAGATTTTACTGTGGAGATTGAATCACCAGGCTGGATTGAAATTTCTATTGCAAACATCTAATTATCTTAGTTATAAGGATATTGCATTTAGAATATTAAACAACACTGTCATTTCATTTTTTTTTTTTTACTCTTGTTCAGTAAAAGATCCAAAATCAACTTCATTATAATTTGTGTTTGAAGTTATATTTTAAACAATCCATAGATTGACAATTTGCCCACGGGACATGTTTTTTATCTTAAAATTAGAGGGTTGCCTGAGGCCACACAGAAGTGTCAAATGGTGTAAATAGTAATTCAACATGGTATGTGGTCCTCCTTCCATCTTTCCTTCTGTCTTCCTTTTTTCCCTCTCCCCATCTCTTTCCATTCTTCTCATTTGGCATTCTCACATAGAAATAAACCTTGTTGAGGACCCATTTTATAAAGGATGTTGCTTGCTTATCCTGCTTAGCCTAGATACAAGAATCTTGGTAGTCAATTACCACTTTAGGTCATTTGTTTCAGATCTTAATTATACCCTGAGCAGGTCAGATTCCTACTCTTTAACTACATAGAATTCTTAATTGTTTACAATGCAAAACCCACCATTAGCACACAACTTGGATACAGAGTGATCCTGGTGTTTACTTACCATCCTCCATCATGAAAAAGGTGAGTGCCTTTCCCAGGTGTGGCTGAGTGCAATGCCTCTGTCCTGGTTCTGGGCTTGGCCTTCTCTCCTTGTCTGCTCTGTCATGATCCATCCCAGCCCAGTTGTTCTTATCGGTCAGTTTCCATGAAACTGTTATCTGAAATAATACTCGTAAGAATTTTCTGTCTTTGTCTTTATTCTTCAAAGTTAAACTTTAAGGAAAGGAGAGATTTCACTAACTGGGTGTCAGATAAATTCATGAATTCATGCAAATGCCTGGCTTGTAAACCCTAACTCTCTAAAATGTTTTAGCAATTACCAGTTACAAAATATCTCCTCTCTGCAGTACAGAGGGAGTACTGGTGGATGGCTCTAGACTTCTCTGACTTTTATTGGAAAGGGCATAACTTAAGTGGAGGCTATGCCTTTAAGTATCACCCTCATTACTCAGGAACCATCCGCTGGAATACTTCCTGCCCACAGATATCCATTTAGTGCATTTATCTCTTTCAAGCGATTGTTTGAATTTTATCTTTTCACCAATGCTCCCCATTTATTACTGCAACCTGCCCTTCCTCTCTCTCCTCTCCTATTTATGTTGCCTTGCTTATTCTTTTATCCACATTACTTACCTCCTTCTAACCTACTATAATATTCTCTTACATTGATTGCTTTCACTGCCAAGCCCTTGTCCCACCCTTAAGAAACATAAGCTCTGTGAGGGCATGAATCTTTGTCTATTTTATTCATAGGCATATCTCAAGTGCCTAGGACAGTGAGTGTCCAGCACATAGTAGTAGAAAATATTTAATCAGTGAAACATAACAAATCATAATTGCTAATCTTAATTGCATACTTCCTTGTATTTCAAATGCTGCACTAAATATTTTTAATACATTACTTCATTTGATTCTTCCAACAACCCTGTGATATTGATACAATCATCATCATCATCATCATCATCAAATACTTTACATTGCAGTAAAATTGAGGTTTAGAGATATTAAATCATTTATAAAAATTACTCAGCTAATAAACAGGGATTGGAGCCAGACAAGCTTACTCTGCATCCGACTTCTTAATTACTTTTCTATAATGGACTATTACAGGACCAGCTACAAAATTTGCAGGGCTCAGTACAAAAAGAAAATTCAGGATGGTGGCAACAGAGCATTGAACCAAATACAGGATTCCATGTGACTGCACAGGCTGCATGTTTATGAAGCCAGACTGGCCTTGTAAATGTACCTTCCTAGCCATGGCAACCAAGGGGCAGGCACTACTTTTTAGCCCTTTTGTCCTCATTTCAGGATGGATGACATTCACTCCAGTTTAAAATGTAGAGCCTGAAGGAGCATCAGACATAAGTTTATTCCACTCATTTGACAGATGAAATTGAGTCTCAGACAGTTAATATTTAGAAAGGAAAACACTTTCTCTATAGTTGA
Organism: Macroglossus sobrinus; assembly: GCA_004027375.1. Taxonomy (NCBI): domain Eukaryota; kingdom Metazoa; phylum Chordata; class Mammalia; order Chiroptera; family Pteropodidae; genus Macroglossus; species Macroglossus sobrinus. Next base: position 503,436 of record PVKZ01000711.1, on the reverse strand, counting down.
CTAAAGCATGTCCCAGATGCAGCCCCCTTGGTATTGAAAGAGACCAGAGCAACTAAAAGCAGGTATTTTATTCAGTTTTCATAATCAATAAAATAATATTCCAAATACTGATATTTATCAAGGACTTATTTAAAAAAAAAAAAAAACTAAAGAGAATTCACATGTATCCTCATGATGCTGTCACTCATTTGCATTCACATACACTTTCTTAAGGAAAAAGGGTGGAAAGCATCACACTTACAAATGTCATTTGTCTAGTATGTTTGGTAGGAAAAAAAGTTGAGCCTACAGATTCAGATGATTGTTTTAGGCTAAAATATTCTCCCCTTTACCCCTTCCTGAGTCTCTCTCAGATTTCAGGGTTTGATTGAAATTTTACCTCCTTAATTTCAATCTAACCTAAATCAACATACATGCCTTGTTATGTGGGTTATATTGATATTTATTTTTGGGAAATTAACACTCAGAACACTTTAAAACACAGTGCTAGAGAAACATACATTTCCTTAGCTATCAGAGAAGTGATGGCATTAGCCATCATGAACCCTGGGGAAATACCACTGTACATGCAGGAGAAAATGAGAAAGATGTCTTAGTATTATTATAAAATGTTGTTTTTATATTTTTATTAATATATATAACAGAAATTGCCATTCTAACCATTTTAAGTATATAATTCAATGGCATTAATTACATTCACAACATTGTGCAACCATCACCACTACCTATTTCTAGAACTTTTTCATCACTACAAACCATCTAACATTAACTACTATTCCACATTTCCCTGGCCTGTGGTAACCTCTAATCTACCTTCTGTCTATATAAATTTTTTTTTCTAGATGTTTTATACAAGTGGAATCATACAATATTTGTCCTTTTACATCTGGCTTGCTTCATTTAACACAATGTTTTCAAGTTGCTTCTATATATCAGAATTTCATTCGTTTTTATGGAAGAATAATAGCCCATTGTTCACATTTAGTTTATCCATTCATCTATGGATGTATTCTTGGGTTGTTTTCACCTTTTGGCTATTGTGAATAATGCTACTATGAACATTGGTATTCAAGTATCTATTTGAATTCCTGTTTTCAATTCTTTGGGGGTCTATGCTTAGGAGTGAAATTGCTAAGTCATATGGTGGATGTATCTCTAACCTTTTGAGAAACAACCATGTTATTTTCACAGCATTGAACCACCTACATTCTCACTGGCAATGCACAAAAGTTTCCATCGCTACACATCTTCACCAATACTTGTTTTCCATTTTTTGGATAATGGCCATCTTAGTGGGTATGAGGTGGTATCTCATTGTTGTTTTAACTTAATATTTCTCTAGTGATAATAATTTTGAACATCTTTCATGTGGAGAATATTTTTGACCTTGTGTATTTCTACTATAGATAGTGCCAAGCGTACAGTATCCCCGCCTTTTCCAAAGCTCGCTTAGTGTTTATGATGTAAGGAAAGTGAATGTTTTACTTCTATTTCATATAACACCCTGTATGTAATAAGTGCACCCCAAATATTCCTGATCGGTTGTTTGCCTAAATCCATTTCTTCTTTTATAGAGAGAGAAATGCAAATTTGTTCAGGAAGATAATATGTACACTTAAAAATACTTACCTCCTTAGGTTCTCTTGCAGCTAGGAGTGCCACGTGACCCAGATTAGGTGGCATTATTAAGGACTACAGAGTGGAGCCTCTAGGAAACTATTGTTTCTCTGATAAAAAAGGCTTGTCTTATGTGCCTTTTCCGCTCTTCTTTTTCCCCTTCTTCCTGGTTGGAATGTACACATATGGAGGACCCATTCTGCAACCCCTGGGACAAAAGCACACGGTAAGAATTGTGAAGCAAGAAACTAGGCACCTGGGCCCTAGATGACTTCAAGTCTCTGCCCTGGTTTGCTAAGACTTAAATTTTTTATCTGATTTGATTAAGCCTCTGTAGTTTGCTTTTTTTTTTTTACATGTGACCCAAAAGGATCCTAAGTGACACATTTTAGTAGCTGTAAAAATTTATGACAAATGGGAATCTAGAACCAACTGAACCTAAGGAGAGAAAAGGAGGCAGAGAAGAGAAATTGAATGTGTCACAGAGTCAACTGCATGGCAAAACATCTCTGTAGGTAGAGTTCAGGGCAGAGGCCACTTCTCACATATGATCTCATTTACCATCTGCTCCTGGTCGTGCAGCCTCCCTCTATACTGATAGGCATCTCCGTCTCTTCTTTCTTTCTGTAGAGGCTTGGAGAATCTTGCTTAGATAGTCAGGCTCCCATGGAGAATAGTTTAAAACATCATGAATTTGAAGCTAGTTGACAAAGAAACACAATCCCTGAATCATTAGCCTAAGTTCCTATCCATGCAAAGTAGAGCTATTCTAGCAGTGAGAAATGACTTTGTCTCTCCTTGAAGAATAAGGGAAAAATTAAAAATAAAAAAAAAAGTTTTTTGATTCTTTTTTGAACAATGAAGTTTTCAAAATATTTAACTCCTTTAAATCTCTTGATTTATTGTAGAATAAAATAAATAGGAAACAACAGGATTTTACTTTCATGACAAATCTATTCTTATAAGTACTTAGACCCTTATAGCAAACTTCAGCTGCTTTGCTTATTAATTCTGTGGTGTGTATGAGTGTTGCCACATATTTGCTTTTTCAGGTCATTTAAGATTATTGATTCCTGTTTCTCTAATGTGGAATTCAATTCTCTAAGGACTGGTTAGCAAAACATTTCCCAGCTCACATGGTGCCATTTGAAAATGATTATGCTCAGTGTCTTCAGCCTAAAATTTCTTTTCTTGGCTTCCATATGCTAGTAGTTTACACACCTCTTTTTCATGCTTTATTTTTTAGGGCCAGTTCCAGGATGTTTTGTCCTTTCAGTAACATTCCCTCTGATTGCCTTTTCCTGAAGCTAAAACAGCAACAGAAGCAATGGCTACACAGGACAAGCTGCAGAGTTTTGTTTTTTTTTCCAACAATCGAAAGTTTCTGGGAGAAATAAAATCATTGCAAGTAGTTGTATTTAGTCTTTTGGCTCAAAAGTAAAATGCTAAATTACACGTCAGTTGCATAAATTTGCATATTGATATATACAATCTCAACAACTTTAATAGCATCACAGATTAGCAGAGGCAGATGCACACAGACACTCACAGGCTGACATTCAAAGACTCCCAACCAGAGACAAATCAAGCCGAGTAAGGGGTAAGAGGGATTGTAGGTTCAATGAGAGCAAGGAGGATTGGGAGGAACACAGAGGCTTCTAAAGGAAAGGCAGATAGCATGGAGGGCAGAGGTTACTGGCTAGATCTTTTTCTGTGGCCAGTAGATTGTTTTAAGTCACCTCCCCTCCCCAGGCCCACATTTGCATGCTCTCTCCTTTGATCTTTAACCCTGGCCTGAAGCACAGGATGAAGGAGCAGAAGAGATGATGCCTGAAAGCTTAGAGTGAATTGGAAGTTCCAGAAGTAGTTTGAGGCCCCAAGGAGCATTTAGACTTGTTTTAGTAAAAGGAGAGTTGGGCTCTTAAAAAATATTGTTTTTAAATTTATTTGTTTTTGTTTTGGTCTTTCTATTATGGCCTTGAGTAGAGCATACAAGACCAAGACTTATCACCAACTTATTAATTTTATATGGAAAATATACATGTCATGATCAGAGTGTTTATTATTGAATAGTCTACTCCCTCATAGGAACCCAGGTGCTTGGTAAACAAAAGGCAAAGAATTCCTTAAGAAATATTTTCCATGTGTTTCAAGAGGCTACATAGTACTAACGCCACAATAGTTATATATATGCCAAGTGGTCTCAGCTCAGGGCTGAAAAGGTAGTCTCAAATTCTTAGTCCTGGTCTCTTATTTTAATCAATTTTATTTTTTGGACTTACATTGGTAATTGCAAAATAAACAACTTTTAATTTCAAAGAACATCTTGTATTCCCTAAACATATATTGAATTCAATATGGCCTAAGTGCTATAATGGAGGTTAGGTACTTCAGACAAAGATAAATGAGACATAGGGCCAGGCCCTAAAAAAGCTCACAATGGCAAACAGAGGATTACACAAATATACAGGACTGTACCACATGGGAGAACATTACTTTAGATAAATATCTGGGAAGTGCTATGAGGGAGCAGAGATGAGACATTGCATCTGTTTGCCAAAATGAAGGGAAGCGGGTTCATAAATAAGGTGTCATTTAAGCTCAAACATAAAGAATGGGCATGATTTTAAGAAGCAGAAATGTTTAGATGGGGTGGTAGGGAGGAAGTGGAGAAGACAGAAGAGAAGGAAGGACAACAAGAGGTAGTCCATGCACAATAAGAGACAGTGGGGAGGCATACCCTGCATTTGTTCAGATATATGCCTCATCCTTAAGCTTGACATATAGAGGACATTTGGGAGTGTAGTGGGAGACAGAGCTGGAAAGATTTTGGGGGCCAAAAGATGGATAGCATCAGTGCCAGGAGCATCATTCCATGGGCACTGGGCACTCACAGATTTTTGCACAAGGGAAGGCTGTGATCTTCGTTTCCTGATGATTATTTTGGTCTCAGTGTACAGAATGGAGGAGGAGGAGGCCAATGTGAAGGTTGCTATAGGATTTCAGATTAGAAATAATGAGAACCTGACTGAACCTGACAGTTGCAGTGGGAAGTTAAAATGTGGAGGCGATGTAAGATATTGTGAAGGTAGAATCTGTAAGTCTTGGCGATGAGCTGAATGCAGAAAGTAGAAGGATGAATCAAAGGTGCCTAATAGAGGCTAACGTTTATTGAGGGCTATGCTAAGCACATTACATGTGTTAACTCATTTGATCCTCCTAACAGCACCATGAATTGTATAGTTATTATGCCCATTTTGCAGATAAGGCAAAAAGATTATATAACTTCTCTATGGTTGCATAGTTGTCAGAGGAGTCAGAATTCCAACCCACATCTTACTAGAGTCTTCTGTCACACTGCTTTCCATGCTGCTCTGCTCACTCCTGCCTCCACGCCTTTCACCTCATAGGTCTCCAGTTGGATAGTTTCTCTTCTCTCCTCTGCCCATTCAATAAATACTTGCTGATTGAATTGTCCTCTCTTCTGACTCACAGAAGCAAAAGCAAGTAACTAATACTGTATACAAATTTATTTTTATCAGTAAATCAATGTAGCAGTGCTTTTAAAAAATAGAGCATAAAACTCTACCATTGTATTCATAGTCAATTTTCAAAATTTCCATAACAATGGTTAGTATAAAAATCAGGGTTTTTATCTTATTTATCACTTTGTTATGGTGAAACAAAACAAAATAAATCCCAGCAGCATTATCTTTCATTTGTCAGTAGAAAGGCATTTTTCTAATGGATACACTTCCTGCTAGGTGGACATTTTGGTAATCAACCTGATCTTAACTCAATGACATTGATCTCTTGGGCTTTGGGCTAAATCTGAGCTGTTCTAAAATAATTAAAGATCATCTTTCTTTCTCTAAAATGGCCCACAGGCTCTAACCAGCTCTATTCAGTTTTAAGAATTAGACTCTTGCTTTATCTTCTTTCTGTTTTCTTTTTCATACAGAAACTACAGCACTGAAAATTCTAAATTAGAATTCAGGTACTATGAGGATAATCATAGTGTCACTTTCTTAAACACATGGTATGCCAGAAGCTTTCAGAGTGAAAAAATGCAGGTTTATAGTGTAACTAATGTTCTGTCCTCTGTAAGTAAAGAACTAATTTAATCGAAAAAAAAACAAAATGCTGGCATTTATTTTTTAACTGAAAAGTCTCTTATGGCTTGCCAGCAACCTGTTTTATTGCCCTAATAATTGGAATAATCAGATCACTGTAGTAACAAGATTATCATATATTATGAACAAGAGCAGAATATGCAGAGTCAGCTGAAAGAAGTTATACAAGTGCACATATGTGTGTGTCTGCTTGTGAGTATATCCAAGAAATTATATGTGTGTGCATTCATGCATGTATGTGTATGTAAGCTTGTGTATAAATCTGAGCCCCAAATACTTGAGTAGTGAGAAATGTCCCCTGCTATAGTGTAATAAGTTATGGGAGGCCTTCTTCTTGAACAACAACTATCATGATTTTACTCTATGTCAATATGGAAAGGTCTTCAGCTCTTCTGAAAATGATCTTTTTCTTTCATTCCACATTACTGTAAACCAGAGTTTCTGTCATTTAACACTTCAAATTCTTTTTAATAAGAAACAAATCTTAAAGCTCTACATTTTTAAGCAAAACAGGGTTGTGGAGAATTTTTTTTTTTTATCCTGAATGTCTTACTCCTTTTCCATACCAAGGGTAGGGTCAATGTTTGGTAGGCTTTTACTATCTTTCGCATTTACTTGGCATAGTAATAAAATGTTGATAAATAGCCTTTGAGAATGAGACACCAAGGGCAGAGAATTAGTTGTTTAGTGCCATTAAGAAGCAGTACATGTGGATTCTAAGAGATTCATCCTGTTGCTTAGGCCCGGGTGTAATTTTCTTCTAGAGTCAGTGGTTCTCCAACTTCATGTTACATCAGAATCACCTGGAAAACTTTAAAAAGTTAAAAAAAAAAAAAAAAAAAAAAAAAAAAACCTCTAACTGTCCAGAGATTTAATTGGTTTGAAGTGATACCATCCATATTGTTTCCGATGATAGAAATCAGAGGATTGACTTCTATTGTTCCAGACCCTACACCATTGGTTTTAAAACCACATTAGATCACCTGGAGAACTTTTAAGAATGATGCCAAGGCCCAACTTGAGAACAAATATATTCGAATATCTGTGATACAGCCAACACCCTAGATATGTATTAGAAGTCACTTGGGTGACTTTAATGTATAGCCAAGATTGAAAATTATTGGTCTAGATTCATGAGTTTATGCAAATCTGTATGATGTGATTTTACTGAAGCATTAGTCAGAAAGTGATATAAGGGGTTCTAGGATGTGTCATACAGCAAATGTTCTTAAATATTTTCTTTTTAACACCTTTGCTTTTCTTCAAAGTTTCTTTTGCTAGATCATCTCTCTTCTCTGTCACTCTCAGAAATCCCATCCCTCTCAGTTTCTTCTCAATCCTTCTTTTTCCCATATTGCCTCTCAAATCACATTCAGCAAAGTATCTTTTATTTCTCAATTATATATCAGGAGCCTAAGTCATCCTTCCAAAATTAAAGATAAATTATTTATGTAATAAGTTTTAGAAAGATCTAAGGCCAGAAGGAAAATGGAACCCCTAAGCCAAGACAGATAACTTGCAAATAGAACTAAAAATACCCAATGACAGGAGAGGATGCCTCATCCATGAAAATTCATCTATGACAAAGCACATGAGAGTAGGACTGGCTGTCTAACAGATACCTCTCACATTCACTCTTTTTTTTCTGTTTCCATCACCACCCCTGGATCAGGCTCTCCTAATGCTTTCCTGGACAGCTCATAATAACTTTCCAGCTTGATTTCCATTCTCACACATCTTTAGGTCCTATTCCTATCAATGGGTTAAGCAAGTATGAATACAGTGGATTTTCCAGGTTTAATTAAACTTTAATAGTAATTCTTAAACTTCTTGTGGTCATGGATCCTTTTGAAGATTTAATAAAAAACAGACTCCCTCTTTGAACACGGATTCATATAATTTTGTTTAGAATTCCAGAGACTTCTTAGAACTTTCTATAGCACCCTGAGAGAACTGTGGTCCATGGACTCCATAATAAAGACCTCTGTAATCAAACTTGATTAGACCAACTGATTTGTAATGAGTGTTATCTGAGATTAAATATTTGGAGTAAAAAAAAAACACAGAAAAGGGAAGTTGGGGCATATCAACATCACATTGTGAAACACTGACTGTACTTTAAGTTAAATTTATAAATGTCTATGAAGCTTGGGAAAAGTCAAGATTGTTGAAATAGTTGTTATTTAAGTGTTCTATATTGGGGTATATCTATTTTTTCACTTCTTGATTTTCATATGAAGAATGATATAGTGATATAAAATTTAACATTACATATTGCTTCATAGTTTTTATTTAATTTACACAAAAAGTCCCCTGAGCATTTAAGAAATTAAATGGCTTATTTGAAGTGACACAGCAAGGAGGTGGTAGATCAGGGCCTACAACACCGGAATCTTGGCTCCTAGGCCAATGCTGATCATTTATATCTATGTGTTCAACGTGTTTTTACTTTATGGCTTCTCAGTCTTTTTCCCTCTGATGCAGTCAGACTTTCAGCATTACAATTCATTCATTTATTAAATAATCTTTAGCTAGTGACTTGCACAGGACAATGAGAGTGCATCATCGCAAGTTATCATTTTAAGGTCCTAAGTTAATGAATGATAATAAAGTGCCATGAAACTTAAAGACCTGATCACATTCAACACAAAGGCTCAGGGAAAGCTTACTGAAGATGTGATATTTGATCTTAGGTGCACATAGTCTAAAGATGCACACAGTTAAACCGAGGGAGGAAAGCAATAATCCAAGCAATAATCCCTGGGAAATAGCCCAGATCCATTTTGACAGAAGTGGCCTTTAGGGAGTCTTAGGCGGGAGAGTAGGTGAGGCTCTGCAGGCCAGGCTGAGGAATGCGCTCTCTGTTCAAGGAGCACTGGTGACCACATTGCATCATAGGGAGAGAAAAAATGCATCCTGCACTATGTTTAAGATTCATTTGGCAATGGTGTAAAATATGAGTTAGGTTGAAAAAGATCTCTCTTTTTTCAATATTATTTTCTATTAAATTCATTCAACATATCTCTTAAGTTTTAGTTCCTAAGGATAGACCTGAAAGTTCACTCCAGGGTTTAAAAAACTAGAGACTGTGGCCTTTTACAAAGTCCACTGACTGGTTTCAATAGGTCATCAGATCTTCTAAAATCATATGTACTATGTGATATATTTGTGTATAGAATCCTCTTCTTTTTTCCCTCAAACTGAGAGAAGTTTCATAGCTTCCATCAGTTTGTCAAAAGAATCCGTATCCAAAAAAGGACCACTGATTAAAGCTTAATGGAAGCACTAGAACAATTTTGAATTTGTCCAACATAAAGATGGCACCAAGGATGAAGGTGTATGTGATATTCATTGGAAAAGACTGTATAGCTAGTCCTACCAAAAAAAAAATTTTTTGACCTCTTTCAGGTCAAAGGGGTCATAGAGTATTAAAGATGAAGAAATCTAGAAATATTTCTCTCATCTAACAGAAGTTGAAATTAGAGACCCTATTGGGTAGAATGTTCCTCAAAATCACCCAGATAGTTCTGAAACTAAGGAAAACGCTTACCAAAATATACAGGCTACATCTTCTCTTGTATTGACATATTCAACAAAAATAAATCTACTATTAAGCATTATTGTTAGATAATAGTAATAACTAATAATTAGTATTATTGCCAGAGTGGGGATCCTCTCCCAACACATTGTGTAGGTTCTTGATGTCTCGAACAAAGAATTGAGTAAGAACTGAAATTCAGTAGAAAGGAAAAGTTTTATTAGATGGGAAAGAACACTTCCAGAAGTGGAAGTGAGCTGAGCAAGTGAAGCATGGCTTAAAAGGCCTGGTAACAAAGCCTTGGGGGTTTTATCCCTTTTTGCTTGTGGGTAGTTACTTTTCTTAGAGGAGTGGGCTTCCTTGATTGATAACTAAAATTGACAGAACTCAGTGATTTATCATTTTGCTTTCTGCGCATATTCTTTCCCAGAATTCAGTCTGTTATAATGATATTAATGAACTTCCAGGCATATGCATCATATTATAATAATGGTATAATGAAGCTTAGGTGAGTTGAAGGTCATTGGGGTCTTCATTGAACAGGTGTGAGTAACTGGCCTAAATTGGTATCTAATTCTCTACCTCCTGGTTTCTTTGTGAGTTAAAAAAAATGTCTTTTGGTTTACTTAATTGTGGGCAGATTAGGGTGGACCCCTTCTAGGATAGGATAGCCTCAGTGTCTTTGCAGGCAGACCCAAAACCCTGTAACTCTCCTGTCTAACTCTTTTCTAAGAGCCTTATTAGTAGTATGGATGTTGAGGGACTGGAGGTCTCTTCTTCCATATCTGCTTCCTGCTGAGAACAGCCATAGTTCCTGCCTACAGGGGTTTCATGGAGCTCTTTCCCTTTCTGCCTCAGTCAGGGTTGGGTTTCCTGCTGAAGTGCCACCTCAGTCCCTAGACAAGGAAAAGAAGATACAAACTTATTATTTAAATCATATGTCTATTAATTTATATTACTGCTTTGCCTATTAAGTAAACAAAAGCAGTCTTGGTTAATGTATATCTTAAGGAGTAAAAAAAGGACTTTAGCTTAAAATCCCCTGCCACCTCAAAATCTAAGGGCCCTGGCTGGTTTAACACCATTTCTGCTTAACAATGGGCTGAGGACCCTTATCAATAGCCATAGGACCTGAGTTACCAGGGCAATTAGCAGAATTTGAGGGAGATGGCCTTTTCCCAAAGAAAGGAGGGAAGACAACTTAACTAGGTTTACTAAAAAGATAAACTCTGCAAGAGATGTCCCATTTCATTTCCTGCTAAAAAATTAAGAATTTTACAAAGTGATGATGTCCGTCTCAGTATTATTAAATTACTATTAGATGTGCTGTTGGAGATATTAAAAAATGACATTGCTAATTTCTGCATTTGGTTATAAAAACATAAGTTCCCAAATTTTATAAATACCTTTAAAATGTTTTTCATAAATCACATCAATAAATTTTTTTCTGGAGTTAATTCTTTCCCTGTGAAAATAGCCATTAGACCATTAGCCTTATCGGTCTTTACTACTGTACTTTACAGCTAGACTACTGTTAAGGACTTTAGGCAAGTCTTTTTCTTTAAAAATAAACGTACCTATATAACCTGCTTTCACATGAAGCAAATGCTCTGTTCTGCCATTTATCTACCCGTTAGGGCACCCGTAAGTTCTCAGATTCTGAATTTAAAAATTGAAAACATAATTACTTCAAGGCTACCATCAACAGAAATTGCTAGCTATTGCCCAGGATAGGTGGAGCCTCTTGTGTTCTCCATGAAGAGATTTCACAAGAAATCAACCTAATTTTACCAATAAAATCTGAATATTATTATAGAATCCACTACTAGAACTCTAGGTGAAAGATGGTTTATAGTTCCAACCTTCTGGATAGTTTAGGGTTAATGAGAAAACGCCTGCCCTCCTCTTCTCCACCCCACCTCCACCCCATAGCCTTGTAATAAATGATCTGCAAGGGCAAGATGCTAGCTGGAGGGAGCAGGAAGAACTATATCACGTACCAGGTCTAGTACAAAGCTAACTAGTCCTTAGGGGGATTAAACCTGGGAAGACCTCATTAGCACCTAATGGTAACCACTTTGTTCAACAAATCAAAAAATATTATTGTTGTCAGACTGTGGCTCATATTAAAGCAATTGCAGAAGAGCCAAGTAAAGGTATGCCACAGAGAAAAAAATATATATTGGTTTAAGAACTGGCAGCAATTTATTTTTTCTTGAGGGAGAAACATCTCTGTATTTAAAAATCCATTGATAGGCCATTTTAGTTGAGAGGTTGCTCTCCAGGTATTGTTAAAACAAAAACAACTCACCTGCTTTGCAGGAGCAATGCCTATGAAGTTGAGAGGGGTGGTGTGGGCGACACTGAAGAGGAGCCAGAGCCATAGCCACATGGAGGGAGATGTGGCCTGGATAGAAAAGGAGAACTTGGGAGGGGATTGACTAAAGGAGTTTTAAGAATAAGGCTGCTCCATATTCAGCTTTACATAATCAGTTGTATAGTAAACCTGCTCATTGCTCTTACTCTTTGTCTCTTAATTAGACCTGACACTTTAATAAAAAATGACTGCCAAATCACCTTTAATAAATAGTGTTTTGGGGAATTCACATGGGCAAGAAAATATATATGTATTCCTATATTTTTCCTTCCCCTCATTGAAGCAGGTAACTGCCATTGCAATTATTGGACTTAGAGATTTGGGGAAGGCAGAGCATTATAAAACCAGAGGCTCCTCCCATATTTGTATGAGCTTGAGCCATTAGAAATGAGTGAGAGAGAAAAGAGATAGCAGATGCCAGCAATGAGAAGTGGGTGAACTCAATTCTAGAGAACCTGGCCCGCTTGTATCATTGACATGAGGAAGCAGGACCACAATAGGCATGTAGAAAATGACACAGTAAATTTAGAGGTGGGTGAGTAAGAGCATGATAAATTGGAGGTGACAGGTTTGTCCAAATAAATCAGGCAGTTGATATCTTCGGCTGTGATCCTGGAAGAAAGATCTGAGCTAGGAACTATGAAGATCATTATTGTATTATTTAGTTTTCTCAGATTGTAATTCAAGGGCCATCTGTGTACAATGACACTCTCCCCTCCCCCAAGTCCTCTAGGAATGGGGCCCCAAATCATGGTTTTACTCCTGCTTCCCAGATGATTCTTAAGCACACTGAAATTTGATCACCACAGCTAGATGCTAATTAATGCGATGAGAGAGAGCAGTTGAGTTCTGAGGAGATGGCCAAAGGAAAGGACTAAGAAGAGATCAAGTAGGAAAATGAATGAAATTATCCACTAGCTTGCTGATGAAGTTGTTGCTGAGGACCTGATTAAGGACAATTCCTATTCCCGTGACCATACATCAGTTACTAATTTGAACTTCTTTAGCCCTTCACTCCATTCTCCCAGCCCCCCAAATCCCCGTCCCCTCTATGACACCTTAATTGTCCACTATATTTGTGAGTCTGTTTTTGATTAGTTTGTTCTTTTTATTCCTTAAATTCTGCATATAAGTGAAATTATGTAGTGCTTATCTTTCTCTGTCTGACTTCAATACCTTCTAGGTCCATCAAAGCACTATCTTTTTCCATCCCCTGCCCCTTTACATGTAGGGATCTTGTTTTCTTTCCTTTTAGCCATCTTTTGGCTGGAACACTTAATTCTTTTCCATTTAAGGTATTTATTGATAGGAATGTAGTTGATACCATTCTTTATTCTTGTTTTTGATACATGTTTTTTCTTCTTAAAAAAAGTCCCTCCAACATTTCCTGTAATACAGGCTTGGTGGTGATAAATTCCTTTAGCTTATTTTTGTCAAGGAAGCTCTTTATCTGTCCTTCCACTCTAAATGATAGCTTTGCTGGATAAATTATTCTTGGTTGTATATCCTGGGTCTTCATCCTGTTGAATATGTTTTGCCAAGCCCTTCTGTTCTGCATAGTTTCTTTTGAGAAATCAGCTACCAGTCTTAAGGGTTTTCTCTTATATGTAATTATTATTATTTTTCTTGCTGCTTTTAATATTCTTTCTTTGTAGTTAAACTTTGGCATTTTAATTATGATATATCTTGGTGTGAGCCTCTTTGAATCTCTGATTTTTGGAATTATCTTAGCTTCTTGGAGTTTTATGTCATTTCCTTCACCAGGATAGGGAAGTTTTCCATCATTATTTCTTCAAACAGCTGTTCGACATCTTGATTTTCTTTAGTTACACCAGTTTAGGTGCTTTCTTTCAGTATACACGTGTACACATATGTGTATACAGTATATGTGCATATATACATGCACACACACATGAATTGAAAATGCATATATAGTCTTATACACCCCCCTTCACTCAGCATTTCCTCACACCATTAAATATTCTTTGCAAACAGAATTGTTGTTGACTACAAAGGTTCATATTTGGTAGGTCTCTGCTTTGTGGGGTCATAGGTGTTCTCTTATATTTTGGGCTATTAAAAGGTCATTTTTACAGAAGGACATGTTCTGTACTCCTTCAATCTCAATAAGCTTCTTTGTACACCCCACACACATCCCTAATCCATTCATCTACATTATTCATGAACATAAGTTCAGTCTTTTGTCCAAATTCACAGAAAATTTTTTTTTCTTTGCAGGGTTTTGTCTGTTGGACTCAGCATCCATTCTCAGACTTTTCCTGTATCATAGGAGTTAGAAAACTAAAAATGACATTTCTCAGACTCCCTTGGAGCTAATATTCAAGATATGAAGCTGGCTCTGACATTGAGGCTGAGGATGAAGATGGGACATTGGAATGGGATTCCCAATTGCAGTGAGAATAAAGAGATCCCAGAGTGACTAGAAACAAGTTGACCAAGTGGATGTGGTCACTGCAACAGGTGACAGGGCCAGAGCAGTAACCAAAGTGGTTTTACCTTCAGAGATATTTTGTGGTGGATAATTGATCAGGTATCTTTAGCACTAAAATAGATGGGCAACCTACTAAGATCTAATTTGATTTGTATAACTGATGAAACTTTAGGTCTGGTGACTGTTCACCAGAGGATATTCAGATTTCCCCACTTAATGTTCCTATCTGAGCCAGTTCACAGACTTTAAACCCCTAAGTGAACTGGAGGCTATATTCACTTAAAAATAAACGGCAATCTTTCCATATATATGTATTATGCATCCTCTTAGCTTTTCCTAAAGAGTTTTACAGTCATTTGCTAGAGTGTATATACACTGGAGAAAGAGGGATACTGGATTTGGAGACAGTTCTGAGCACCATCTTTGAGTGGAATCAAATGCATGTGAGCTCCTTCTTTCTCTGCTTGCAGTAAAAGGAGTTCTTTGGTCAGAAGCAGAATAGTATGAACACCACAAGCATTTTGGGATCTGGTATTCTCTGGAGACCTTGGGGATAGGTCAAATTGGGAATTTTGGGATTCTAGTGATAAACAGAGTTTTGATCAGCATTTGTCTCACAGTGGACCCCGTGGGTTCTATGTACACACTCTGCATTTATTTCTCCAGTTTCTGAATGCATAATTTGGCAGTTAAAAGATTCCACATTTACTCTCTGACTTACAGAATGAGGGCTACTGTGGGAAGAAGGACTAGATAGAAGCCTCCTTCAAAGTTTTGAACAAAGCAATACCGCATCTTAGGGGGAATTGAAGAATTAGTGCCTGCATGGAGGAAAGTATGTGGGAATAAATTTTGGTCATATCCTTATTTAGCCTCATCTCTTTGGCCTGCACAGAAGTGCTAGGGGTCTGGAAAAATAGCTGGATTTTTAGGAAATTTAATTAGGTAGTGGCTCCAGTTGCAGTTGTGGTTATAAATGTGTCGTTTTTATGGAGAAAATTAACATAATCCCTGGATTTGGATGTGTAGAAGTCAATCAGGCAAATACTTTTTTACTAATCAATAAGCAGACACTAATCAATGCAGTTTGTTTTTATCCAGGAGCAATATACCTTCACTGATGACTGCCTTAATCTAGTTTATAGGGGCCCCTGATCACTTCACCATTCCACGGGACATCACTCTTCCACTATATTGATTAGGTCATGCTGATCAAGCAAAAAGTATCAAGTATCCTGGATGATGTAGTAAAACATGTATGTGCCACAGGAATTCAGACCTCAGTGAATCTCAGTAAAAACTCCAGGGGCTTAGTGATGTGCAACATTCAAGATATCCCCTCCAAAGTAAAAGACTATTGTAACATGTTGTAATGTCTGCCATTTAAAAAGAAACCCTCAAAACTGCTAGTCATGAGTGTGGCCCAAAGCCAGAGACATTCTGTAATTGTTTCAAGTTGAAATTGAAGTAGTTCATCCATGAAAAGGTCTGTGCTCCTGGCCTGATATGTGGAGAAAACAGGAACTTCTTATTTGGAGTAATTTAAGAACTGACTAAAAGGTCTGCATCTCTTGACCAGAGCATGGATTCCATAGAGTCAGGAAGTGTTTTTTCTCGAAGGAGTAAAAGAATCTATTCTGGATGTTTTAAAAAGACTTTCATTTAGAAATCAGACAAGATTTTGGGTGAATATGTAAATAAATAACCCTGAGAGAAACAGAGCTGTTTTGATTAAAAAAAACAGGGTGGTAGGTTGGTGTGGAGAAGAGCCCTTGGGTCCATGGGCTGCAGAGTTCAAAACAACAAGCCTTGCCCAACTGTCATTTTTTTTTTTTTGGAGATTCAGAGAAGTGAAATGACTGGTCTACAAATAGATAACTAGGTCATATTAGAACAGAAACTAGAATTCATATACCCTGACTTTTGGTGTAGTAAGCTTTCCAGAATTTTAAATAATTGGTGGAAAATTTGGGTAAATGTGCATTATCAGTGGGGGCATTTGAAGAGATACACGAATTCTTCTAGATACATGACTTCTACATAATAGTACTATAATGGAGTCAGCATGCTTTGGTCAACAATTTAATAAGAATATTGTAGAATTTTCCTTCTTTTCTTATTTAGGTATATTAATAAGAAAAATAATTTTTAAAAAATGAAACTTAAAAATACTCTCTTGCCTTAGTCTCAAGCTTTTCCCTGGAGGTCACTGCCAACAGTTTGGATCATCCAGGCATTTTTCTATTAATGCACACCCACACATACATCCACATATATGATTATAGTGTTTGTTGTTATGTACAAAAATGTAAATAGTGTATATATTGCCCTGGAACTTTAAAAAGTAAAGAAGGTGACATCCTTTCATGTGAGAACACTCTCACTCATTTTCAGCTGCTTTGTACATGTGACATGGTTGAACCTTAATGCATTTATCCATAACTCTGTTAGCCAATTTGAGATTGTTTCCAAGACTTCATTATTACAATGCTGCAATTAAGATATTTGAACCATTGGCTTTGTCTACTTTTGCAAGTGTTTATGCCAGATAGATCATTGCTGAGTCAAAAAGAAACTTGTGATAAATGTTGCCACACTACTCTGAAGAGAAATGAGGCCAGTTGACTCTCTCACTTTACACTGACAACTGACAGTGCTGTTTGCCAACAATAATGCTAAACATTAATCTTATTAATCTTGGCAATCTGACAAGCAGAAAGCTTGCATATCTTTGATTAGTTAAGTTAAGCTTCTTTTCACAGGGTTATTCATCCTTTAGTTTTTTGAGTGGTCTTTATTCCCCCCCCCCCCCCCCGATGAATTAGATTTGTTTGCCCTTTGCTTATTGAGAGCTAGGAGCTTCTCATGAGCCTTAATGTTAACCCTTTGATTACATATGTGGCAAGTGTTTTCTCTGGGTCTGTTGTTTGTCATGTAATTTTGTTTATGGAATCTTTTGTCATACAGGGATTTTAAATTATGAAATCTAACGTGTCAGCCTTTCCCATTATAGGGAAGGTGATGTTTCTAATATTCTTTTAATATAAATCTTTAGTCCCCTAGTCACTGCTAGACTACAGCAGTCATATACTTTTCACTGAAAATACATCATTCTAAATTTAAAATAAAAATTTAAACTTGCTTCTGATGCCTCAACTAACAAATCAACCTTTACAAAGGAAAATGAAATTCTCCTCTGAAACCATAGCAGATCAACAAAGGCTCCAGAGGGCCCAGATAAGTGGTGAGTATTTCAAATGGGAAATTGTGCTATGATTGAAAATTCCACATTAAAAAGCACAAGCAGTTTTACAAATTCTAGCTTCTCCTCTATGTTCATGTGTTTCAAAATGTATTGTCTTTGTCAATTGTTGCTCAAAATTTTGCTGCTGGGGTCAAGATATTATAGGTGATTGTTAACATATAAAAAATTGTTTAGCCTTTATTAGAAAATAACATCTTTAGAGGAGCCTAGCAACCATTTTGAGGAAATAGAACACAAGAAAGTTGAATTTTGTTGTGTGAAATAAAGCTGAGACATGTCAGGAACTTTGCTGCTGTGGAAAAATTGAGGTCTTCATAAGAAATCACACTGGGTTTTCCAGGAAAGCCAACAGTAAGTCAAAAGATATGAGTACATAAAGGTGATGTAGGGTGTGAGGGTAAGTAGTAGGGGGAAAATGAAGAAAATAAAGAATGAAAAACTGAGGAAGATTCTTGAGAACTTTTTTTGCACTTAGAGTTGTGTTACATAGTTATTGTCTGATTTCTCTACTGCATCGCAAGGGTCAGCATCCCATCTATATTTACATCCCTATTAATTGATATATAATAATCTTTCAGAGACTATTTACTGTTTTTTTTTTTTTCCATATAAATGTTGCTATGTTCAACCTGCATTACCAAACAGTAACAATGGTAAACTTGGCTCTTTGTGACTGGATACTCACAAGGGGATCAAAATTAAGAATAAAATTTATGTTTGGGCATCACTATGTTCCACATTTATACAATTGTTTGGTCTAAAATGGAATTGGTAGGAAGATTTGCTATTTGTACTTAGTGTCCTTTTTAAAGCCTAATTCAGAGGTTTGAGAAGCCAGAGAGGGTTTTCTGTCCCAGTGGAGCTTATCAGTTATGACAGGGATCAGCGGGGACTCTCTTTCTCTCTTCATCTCATTGCCTCAAGGCAGATGGAAATGAAGATTGAATCAAGACTAACAATATTGTCTAAAATCAGGGGTAAAAAACAGGTAAACAATTAAGCAGCACTATCACCATTCCTTTGCACTGCATTCTAGAAGGAAGCCAGGATAAATATATATATTTAGCAAGCCAAGACATTTAGAGGCATTTAGAAAAGGACTCAGAAAGCTGAAAAGAGCTTCAATAGGAAATAATAGTTGGGTGCTAAGCTAAACTGATGTGGCAACTCTGATGAGGTTATCATATTTCAGAGCATCAACTCTGGAACCAGAGTCCCTGGGTTCAAATTCCAACTCTGTCACTTGTGAGCTATGACTGTGGTCAAATAGTATAACCTGAGAGGCCCTCAGTTTCTTCATTTCTAACAAGGAGAACACAGTAATATCTGCCCACAGTGGTGCTCTGTGGGCTAAGGGAGGGAATGTAGGTCACACACTTAGCATAGTGCTGGCTCATTCACTGTTATTATCATCTGTTTACTTTGAAAAGCTCAAGCTGTGCAAAGTTTGAGTTTCCACTTGTGTGCCCTATTCCTGGATTTCTGCAAAGAGTTGATCTAATTATCGAATGTGTGCTTTAGAGCCAAAGGTGTGTTGGCTGTCAAAGAATCAATACTCTCCAGTAGAGCTCCCAGTGAAGAAACAATCTCGGGTACCCTACCCTGGAGCTTTGAATTAAAACACCTTAAGTCATGTGTTGAGCAGATGAAAGATAAGAGTCAATGTTTTATGCCTGCCTGGCTGGCAAAGGCACCTAACTGCTTTCCACACCTCACAAGTCTGGATGTGAATGCTCAGATGGCTTTCGATTTGTGCCTTACCTACTACATAGGAAACTGCTGTGGTATAATTGAGCCCCATACCATTATAGCTAAGTACAAAAAATTTCTCTGATTTGTACTCATTCAGGTCTATCAGCATGATTTAAATATCTCAGAGAATATAGGTAAAGGGACAACTACATAAGAAATTCAATATATTTTATCTAACAATATGCTTAATGTACACAACTTTCAAAGAAATTGTAAAACAATTTAAAATGCAGAAAAACAGGATTTCTTATATTACAAAAATATTCATCATGGACTTTCTTTAAATAATGTTATTCTAGCATAGCAAAATAATGTCTTATCCAAATTTATTATTTATAGCTTTCCTTAGTATTTCTGAGTTTACTTAGAAATTCATTTTTATTACTATCAAGTAACTCAAATTTCATATCTTTTAACCTGGAATAAAATATGGCAAGATTCATGTATAGTATATATTTAGAGTATCTTATACCCACCTTCTCAAGTCTATGGACCAATTTCCAAATAAACAATGTGAAATGAAGGCAAGGTTTCTGGTTACATCTTTGACCCAGCCCATTTGTGCTCTCTGCATGACTGATGGATTTGGTGCCAAGTATCTCCAGCCCCTTGCAGACGTGTCAAGAGAGATGACTGTGATCACCTAATTAGAGTAGAACCAAAGGGACAAAGCTCAGGCTGGTTATCCAGGATTCCTGTGATTAGCTATTATCAAAGTCCCCAGGCTTTCTCTTCTGATGAAAATGTCAACCTCAAGAAGAAATATCTGCCACAGTTTCTTGAAATGTAGAGAGCAGAGGAATTTGGAGAAAAGTTTTTAAATTTTTTTTAAAATCCAGATTATTGATTATGAGCATCAGTAAAGATCTTGCAAAGGGCTATGAAATTTTATAACAATTGCTCTCCTTCATCTCTCTCATCTTTCCACTCCCAAAAGTCATGCCAATCAAGCAATTACCAGCTCCATTTCCACTCCTGTCACATCCTCCCTATCAAACCTGTGAATAGTGTGAACAGAGTCCAGGAAATAGTTGCAAAGATTCAAAAGCATGGCTGCCTTTTCTTTCCCCTTTACTGGTGGTATTAGCCTTCATCAGTAGACACTGTCAAACTCCTTTCCATCTTTTCTTATCAAAACCATTTTCCATCATCAGCACATGCAGTTAGGTAATCAACATGGTGGCATATGTCTGACTTGCCTTCTGAAGAAGAATGTGGCATAAAACTGCAGTATCTTGTTTTTTCCTGAGTAGATAAATGTTCTGTTTATACCACACCGAGAGAGTAGAACAGGCAATGGAGAAGTAGGACTGCTTGGCAAACAATTTGCTGAGAATTTGTCTTTAAGAAATGTCTCTAGAAAGGAAGGTAGGTATTCAAAGTGCAAGACACTGAGGCATTCATTAAATTCTATTCTAATCATATATGTTCGATATTTCCCCAAGCAGACCCATCTTTGTTAAAATGAGTTTTACAGTTTACAGGAAATGCATCCCAATACAGGTTCATCAATTCTGAATTGGGAAATAGACAACACATGTGTCTGATGGCCATTTCATTTCATTGTTCATTGCATTCAGGTCTCATGTTTTAATTCATTTAAAATTTTATATTCATGGCTAAGGTTTATTACAACAATGATACAGAGCAAAAGCAGCAAGAAAACAGTTTGCATCAGTGGAATCCAGATTGCCCAGGCACAAGCTTCTGTGTCATTTCCCTTCTTCGCCTATACAGGTATGCTGTCTCCAGCAGTGAAATCTAGAAATATGTGTGGTTTGTCTCTGTCCAGAGAGCCCTTGTTAGTCTTGGGCAGGGGAAGGGGTGACTTCTTGCTATACATCCAGCCATGGCAACAGAAACTCAAGGACCCCATAATAAAACCAGATACTCATCATCAATCTTGATATTTGTGCAAATCAATCTGAGAAATTGGTATAACATGGTTTATTGACCTAGGTATATATAACAAAATTATCAGTTGTAAAGAATACTCTGAAGGCCATATTCCCAGAGGATAACCATGACTCAGTCATGATTCTAGATTCCTTTGGAGACAACAGGACTAAGAAACCAGACCTGATTTGTTAACTGTTTCCTTATACTCTCCCTACCTCCAATTGATTTGAGGAATTAAAAAAAGATTGTTGCTGCTATTGTTGTTACTGTGTTCGCTGACTCTTTTATTCAATAAATATCCACTGAAGTAACAGCCATGTGTAAAACCTTGTGCCCTGAGGGAATGTTCAAGAATTGTGTTAAGGAGTCATACACATAGGCAAAGATAAATAAAAATACAGTAAAACAATCATAATACAATCATAAATATATAATGCAATCATAAACTTTATTATAAAGTTATATTTGAAAAAGTCTGTAAAAAAATGAGTTATACACATAAACAAAAGTAAATAAAAATAAAATAGCACAATCATAATACAATTGTAAACACATGATACAATCATAAACTTCATCATAAAGTCATATTGGAGAAAGTTTATGTTTAGAAAACAAAGCACTAAAAACTTAGAGGGAAGGAGGCTGGAAGCTTTGAGTGGAGTTGGGTGTCAGTGAAGGACTTGGAGAGCAGGCAGACAGTGCACACAAGAAAGGGAGCCTTCTAAGGGGTATGCTGTCATGACCCAAAGCTAGAGGTGGGGCTTCACCAGACACCTGCATGGCCACTGAGATAAGTTGTTGAATGTACATGAGGACCAGATTCTGAAAGATTCTGAATATCAAACTAAGGAGTTTGAATTCTATCATGTAGGTCAGTAATTCTCAACCCTGTTGCATATTAAAATAACATGAAGAGATATGAAAAAATACTGAGATGCTAATTGTCTTAGTTCATTCAACAATAACCAGTTCTAGAGGCTAGGCAGTCAAAACTCAAGGGAACAAAAAATTAGATGTCTGGTGAGAACTTCATTCTCTCCCTACATCCTCACATGGCAGAGGGACAAGAGGAATCTCTGGGGTCTCTTTTTCTTTAAAAAAGTCCTGATCATTAGGGTTCCATTCTCATGACCTAATCACCCCCCCCCCACAAAAACTCCTCCTCCTAATACCATTCTATTGGTGTTTCAACATATGAATTTAGTGGGTGATACACATTTGGCCTAGAACACTGATTCAAGTGGTTTGGGCACTGGTGTTTAAAACTTCTCTCCAGAGCTGAGAACCACGATATAGGTGCTGAGGAGTCCCTGGTAGTTTCTGAGCAGTGGAGAAGCCTGGTAGAACTGATGTTGTAGGAAGCTGATGCCCTGGAGCGGGTGTCCTGGAGAGAGGACACCAGTTATATAGTAGTGAGGACGTGCTGAAGGTCTGTACTGAAGTTTGTGTTTGATTTAAACCTAAATCGTGTTACAGAACACAATTCTCTGAGTTTGTTCCCATTATGTGCCCCAGGGGTGATCCTACACTCTATTTCTGGACAGCCTCCCAAACCTTCACAGTACAGAAGACCAGGAGGATGACGAGCAAACCTTACAAGCAATTCTTTCTCTACTCAGCAATGCTTGGTACCTAGCCTAGCGCCTGGCTGATGGTAGGAACAATAAATATTTGTAGAATAAATGAACACAATATACCCTTACTGGTTATGTTCAAGCATTCCTAAACACTACAGGGATCAATGACTGGATTTAGGAAAAAAGATAAATGACGCCATATAAATTCAGTTCTAAAGTTTATTCTTCATTCCAATAGAAATGAATTGTAGAAATGGTAAAATTGGTGCTCCTTGGTGAAATTACTGTTCTTTTGAATAAATAGATTTGCTAACTATTGAGAAGACCTTCCTCTCTTGCATGTTGTAATCAACATTAGAGTTATAGGCAGTGCCATGCAATTTCCCATTTAAAATTCAAGAGCAAAAGAACATGAGGCAAAACTTCATCATTCTTTTTGCTATAGCAACTGCCCAGAAATTTTGAGGAAAAAAAGAAACTCATATATAATAACATGAAAAGGCAGCAGACTGGATTTTTTAAGAATTGACAGAAAAATGATAGAGATGAAAAACAATCATGCTATACCAAATTCTTGGAGAATAGACTTTATCAGTCATTACTATTGCTATGGGGCTTGTACATTTTTAAAACCTGATTAAAATATTTAGCTTTCCAAGGAGATAGATTATTTCATTTTTCTCCCTATACTATACAAAAAGAGCTGGTGTCAACCTAAAAAATAGGTTAAAATGAAACACCAAACAGTGAGTTACACCAACCTAGAATACTGTGGTGCTTCGTCATTTATAAAAACATCAACATTAACTATTTCAGAATTTTAAAGCACCTGTTCTGGAATAAGTTATTCTATCTGTGCAGACCAAGTTTGTTTTGATATGAAAAAATAAAAAGATATAAATGTAAAAATTTCCAATAAAATGAACTGAAAATGAATATGCAGTATTGAAGACGACTTTATCAGCTTTTATTACAGCATGCACAATTTTAGATGATGTCATTGCTAATAATACCTCTTCCTGACCCTTTGAGAACATAAATAACAACATTAGACCACACACTTAATGAACAGTAAAGTATACATTCAACTGCTGGAAAATGAGAATAAATCTCCAAAACACTCCAGCCATGTAACTTGATTGGTAAATACCTCCCTTAAATAAAATATATATACTTTTAACTTTATGAGCTAATAGGTTTAAAAGACATTTAATCAAGACCAAGATGTCTAACCCACAAGAATAAAATACTTGCATCTTATGCATGATCCATATATGATGTTAAGACCCACACATCTAAAACATCTTTGCAGTTGCAAGACTTCAATCCCAATAGGCACAGTTTCTGCACTTCTTTTGGGTGGGTGGTGTAAACAGTCCCACCTGAGCTGGAGAGCTACAGTGGAACCCACAAGCAGAATACAATTTGGAAGAGGACTCAGACAAAAGACTGGGTAAACAGCTTAAAACCATAGTCCACCCAAGGGGCCAGGCAGAAAATAAACAAAGTAAGAGCCAACATGGGCAGAGAAAAATCAAGAAAGTTGAAGAGGAGCAAAGAGAAAAAAAATAGCCTGATCTGGAGGATTTCTGTAGTCAGAGTATGATGGTGTCAAGAGATATTCAGAGGATGTTTCATGATCTATAATTTACCTTATAACACTTCATTATAGTAGGGATAATATTTTTCACTACTGTGGTATTGATGTTTACCAAAAAAGACCATATTTGACCTAACTGACCTAGATTAGGACATTGACACAAGTTCGTGTGACCTGGTTAATTCATTAAAGGAACCGACAGAAACTTCAACCAAACTTCTTGAAAGAGAAGTCTAGATACACTCACTTTCTCTCCTTTATCATTTTCTATTAACTTAAAAATGTTTTTTTTTTAATTGTGAAATAGAACACAAAAAAACAGGAGTCTATATAAATTATCAGGAAGCACACAGCCATGTAACCACCAGATAGATCCTGGAAGAGAACATTCTCAGTCTCCCAGGTTCCCATCTTATGCCCAGCAAAGCTATCCACTATCTCAACTTTTTTACTTTATGATTTTACAATATACAATGACATCTCTAACAAACTAGAATTTTGTGGTTTTTTTAAACAGCTTTATTGAGGTATAATTGACATACAAAGAACTGCATGCATTTAGTGTGTACAGTTGGATGAATTTGGACATGTGCAAACACTGTGATATCATCACCACCATCAAGGTAATAGTTATATGCAACACCTCCCAGAGTTTCTATGTGTCCCTTTGTTTCTGTTTGTTGTTTTGTTTTTTGGTAGTAAGAACACTGAATGTGTGATCTACCTACCCTCTTAACAAATTTTAAGTGCATAATATATTGTAAAGTAGAGGATTTATGATGTACAGTAGATCTATAGATTTTACTCATTTAACATTAATTAAACTCTACCCACTGAACAATCACTCCCCATTTCCCTCACCCTCTAGCTCCTGGCAACCTCCATTGTATTCTCTGCTTCTATGAATTTGGCTATTTTAGATCCTTTCTGTAAGTGAAATTATGTAGTATTTGTCCTTCCGTGACAGGATTATTTCACTTAGCATGATGTCCTCCAGGTTCATTTATGTTTTTGCAAATGGCAGGATTTCATTCTATTT
Organism: Macroglossus sobrinus; assembly: GCA_004027375.1. Lineage (NCBI taxonomy): Eukaryota > Metazoa > Chordata > Mammalia > Chiroptera > Pteropodidae > Macroglossus > Macroglossus sobrinus. The sequence goes on along the minus strand of PVKZ01000711.1, from coordinate 478,187 downwards.
AAGTCTGATTAATATTCCATTGTATGTATATACACCATTTTCTTTATCCATTCATAAAGCTAGAGTTTAAATTTACCCTTTTTTTGAACCTCATATAACTGGGATCATGCAGTGTGCATTATTTTGTGTCTGGCTTTTTGTACTCTTTTGTTCCATATTTTATTTCTTAAATTATATATTCTGTATCAATTAGTTGTCAATTATATGTATTTTAAGTATTTCTCTCACTGTATGTTTTGTCTCTTTACTCTGTTAATAGACTTGCTAAGCACACATTCTTAATCGTAAAGTGTTAAAATGTATTTATAGTCTTTCATGTTCCCTTAAATAATTGTGGGGATTGTGACTTGACTTTATAATATATTATTAGAAAAAATTAATATATTTACAATAATTGTCTTTCAATCCTTCAACAGAATATATCCCTCCACTTACCTGCCTCTTAAAATCTCCCAATAACATTTTCTAGTTTTGTGAGTGGAGCTCTTCCACATCTTTTGAGTCCAAGACTGTGGAAGTATTTGTAGATTATTTGACACCTGGACCACATCTATAACACTTTCTCTATGTGATGAGATTAGTTTTGGAAGGAATTACATAATAATTGGTAATAATAATTTCTTTTGATTTGGTCCTTAGTTTTTTTAAAAACTAACAACTAAAAGTAATAAACTGGTCATGGTTGCATAGTGTAGAGGTCAGCACGTCTGCTTTACAAGCAGAAGGTTCTGGGTTCATGCCCCAGTGGAGCCATAGTCCCAGGTCTGTGGCTATGCCACCCTGAACAAGCCTGATGTCTGATCTTGGAAGCTAAGCAAGGTTGGGCCTGTTAGTACTTGGATGGGAAACCACCTAGGATGATCAAGTGCTGTAGGCATACATAATAACTTTTTTTTAAAGTAATAAACTGTAAATGTAAAAACATTATTCAAATTTAATAAAATAGTTTATGAGTGAAGTAAATTGTGCACTTACCAAACTAAATTACACCTTACAGTTTGTGCCCTGTTACATTGTTTTAAATTTTAAACACAAATAAAAACTTCAAGTGGTAGAATAGAATAATAGAGTTGAAGTAACTCAAGTTCTAGTTCTTTGCCTTTACTATCGCTAAGCTACTACATTCTTTATTTTTAATCTATTGTTTAAATTCAGGAACAGGTGTTACCTTAGGGGTAGGAAGCACCAGCCACAAACTACCCAAAATAAGAGCAAAAGACTCCGAGCAGAAATTAACTATCTCAAAATAAAATGTGTCTAACTGAATATGCATGAATAGTTGTTTAATCTTTCCCTTCTTGAGTTGTAGGAATTCTGTATATGTTCTAAATACAGCACATATCTTCTACTTTTTCACTCCCTCAATTATCTTTTGATGAAAATATGCTTTTATTTTTAATGTAGTCCAACTTAATCTATTTTTACAGTTATAACATTTGAATTCTATTTAAGAACTCTCTATATGGAGTCTTCTAAAAACTTTATTGTTGTACTTTTATTTTAGTTAATAAACTACCTAGAAGGGGTTTTAGTCTATGACAGGGGGTAGGGATCATGGTTTTTTTCCATGTGGACATCAGTTGACCCAGCAGCATTTATTGAAGAGATCATTCTTTCTCCATTTTTCTGTGGTGTCAGCTTTGTCAAAAATCAAATGACTGTAAACACATGACCTGTTTGAGGATTCTGTTCTTTTCTATTGTGTTGTCTATCATGGTAACAATTCTGTGCTGTCTTTGGTCATTCTATATTAAGTGTTGATGTCAGGTAGTGCAAGTCCTTCCACTTTGTTCTCCTTTAGGCTTCTCTTGACTGCTTGTGGCCTTTGCTATTTACCAATTAATTTTAGAATCAATGTATTAGTTTTTTTTTTTAAATCAAACAAACCCTGTTAGGCTTTTGATTATGATTGTTTTGACTCTCTCTTTTCATGAATTTTCTTTCATGAAAACAGCAAATAAAATTTTATCTCTGGATTTGGGAAGAAAGTCATGTATTTTATTTTTCCAGAATCCCTAGAACTGTACAGCAATGAGAAATGTAAATCCAATGATCTCTTTTTCTAAATATTTACTTTGTAGCAAAACAGTTTATTCACATAAATAATACCTCAGTTTTGAAAAGGTTTCTAGTAAGCTTCTAAAATAAATTGTTTTCCTAAAACAAATAAGATGTTTTATTATTCTAAGCAGCACGACATTTCCTATTGCTTTGAACATGGGAGAAAACCAACAGCTTAGGATCCATTAAATCAAATCTGATTCCTTGGCAGAGAAAAGAGACTTTGTGTAATAATACATTTTTCAATTTTTGTCCTTGTCAAAGCATATAAAGCAAATCATACAATTTAATAAGTTAATTATAGTAAGCTCATTTAAATTTATTAAAAATAAAATGTTTATATAATCAATCATTATATGATATAATGATGGTGTATAAAAATTATTGACTTCTCAGGAGAACTAGATATGATTCTGGAAAGTCATGAACATTTACCAGGCCTCAGTAACTCACCTGTAAAATAGGAAAGTTGAGATGATCTCTGAAGTCGCTTTTGAAAGCAACATTCTATGCTTCATCTCCTTTCACAGTGCAAAAAACAACAGCACCATTATTATGCCATGGGTATGTTTTAACATTTAATTTCTAGCCTTTTATTATTTCAAAAAAATTTCAATGTTTTGTATATTGAAATATCTTTAAGGAAATCATCAAAAAGATCTTTCACCAACCTTGAAAAATCCATATATTATAATCATAGAAAATGTAGCATAACACAAACTTCAAGTTATAAGATGAATAAGTCCTGGGGATCTAAAGTACAGCATGTTAACTAAAGTTAACAGATACTGTATTGTATACCTAAAATTTGCTAAGAGAGTAGATTTTAAGAGTTCTAACCACACACACACAAAGGGTAACTTTGTGAAGTGATAGATGTTTAACCTTATTGTGGTGATCATTTTGTAATATATACATATATCAAATCGTCACTTTGAACACCTTAAGTTTATGCAATGTTATATGTCAATTATTTCTCAATAAAACTCAACTGAAAAGAATGTAGCATAATGTTGAAACAATAGATGTCTTTAATATAATATAACATGTAGTCCTGGGGATCACTGGAAAAGAAATAAAGATTGGTGAAAATAAGAGGCATCCATGCTTAGATTCCAGTGAAATTTAGATTCTGAGTGCACTGTTAGTGGGACTAAAGTATTCCTGAAAACTTGCCCTCAACTCAATTTCCCTGGCAGCTATTTTTTCCCAACTCAGAAACATCAGATATATTTAATAATATTCAGCCCATTTCTCTAAATTCTTTTTAATTCCAACTTTCTCTAGGTCCCTAGACATGGATCCTATATTCTTATAGCTTTTTGTCTTCCCGCCCCAAAGTCTACTAATATGTTAGTTATAAATATGGCAAAAGGCTATATATATTCTCAGCTAAATTAACTGTCTGATATTTAGATCTCTGACTGGAGGGTCATGAACAAGATCACTAATTCGAATAAAATGAAAATGCTAATTGAGTTACATCTCTGCTCTTGGCATAGAAAGATGGAATAAGGCCAACTAGCCATCCTTAAATATAGTGAAGACGAGTTCTTTGTTACAACCAAGGAACTCTGACTTCATGTAAATGTCAGCTTACTGATTGAAAGAACCACCCCACGGGCCTTCAAGATATGTATCCTAGATAAAGGTCATAGAAACATGGCTCATCTTTTAGCTGGCTAGAGACGTTAGGGGTATTTTGCTCCTAAAAAAGCCATAGAAACCTTAATAAAGTAGAGAGCAAATAGGGTTAACAAGAGTGGAGCAGCCAAGCATCAGTTTTCTCCTTAAAGCCAGATCACCAATTCTAAATTGAGATGTTTTCTCCTAGGATTCTAATTAAATATTTATAATTGACTCCTGGCTATTGGAGTCTAATATTTTTAGAACTGAGAAACAAAATGTATGCCTTGTCCATAAGGCTATAAGATGAAAGGTGGCGGATGGGGTGAACTTTATATCATTTTGATTTTATTTCCACAAGGTACTCAAGAAGAAAAAAAAACAAAAACAAAGAAAAAGATGTTTAGACTCATACTTAAACTTTGGAGAAAAAAAATTACTTACAATTAAATGAAGTTCAAATAATAGCTTAATTCCCAAAACCAAGATAAGAGGTGTGCTAATCTTTTCACAATTTTTCATTTATTCAAATTACCTCATTTAATATAATTTGTTAGTTGACTGTTAGAAGAGCTTTTAGAAGCACGAATCCCTTTTAGCTGCAGAACTTTTCTAGTTGCATTAGTTTAAGAATTTTTTTGTTTTTGTTTTGTTTTGTTATTTTAAGAATAATTTTATTATATTTAAGAATCCAATGGTCCTCAGCAGCATATCCCAAAATCTCTCATTTCAGAGATATTTAGATTCTAGTTATAAAAAGCAAAATTTTAGTTGAAATAAAATGCCTTTATTTATTTTGTGCCTTACAAAATATAAACAATTATGAGGGTGTGGATTTTGAATCTTAGAGTAATTACATATGTATGACTAATTTTATATAATATGTAACATATAATAAAAATTATATAATATATAATTTTTAAAAACTATGTACATATAGTGGCTTAGAGATGACAAAGGACTTTCAGAAATAATGTGTCATCTGCATCAGGCAATATTCAAGAACTTCAACTATTTTTAGAAATATTTCTGTGGAAAGGGCAAAAAAATTAAAAAATAAAAGTAATACATTAGCTTGTATAATATGTATTATCCAATACATTTGGGTATCCTAATCAGTTGTATATATTGGTAATGTTCCACTACTTTGAAAAGTTTTCCATGGACCTAATTATGTGGAAATACATTATTCCATAATTTGTGTTATAAATAATAGTCTAGCTCACAAAGTATGCCTTAGGATTTCTGTAGGTATTAACTTTGAACTGATAATGCTAACCATAAGTTTTAATTGAGAATTTACCTTTGACTATATTGAAATTTTAAGTGCTTTCTATCAATCCTATCAGCATTTATATTTTTCAAAAAAAGGTAAAAATTTTCCAAATTAAACGTTTCAAAATTATATTCATGAAATACTCCTGTTAGTTATATGAATATAGAACTAACCCTGGAGGGCCTGCTATTTAACATCAAATCAGAGAAGAGCAAATTGGTTCCAATTTGGGCAATAAAGGGGTTAAAGAGTAATGGCTGCCTGGAAGCTTTGAGAAGGGTTACCAGGATCAATCTGGTTTCAGCAAGGAAATCCCCTGATCTGTTGCTTGCCCTGGTGCTAAAGAGGCTGGCTAGTGGGAGTGTGTTGCATTTGATATCTAATCCAGAACTTTTACTTTGAAGATAAGCTTTCATATGAGCCATGTTCCTTACCGTGTTAGTTCTTAGTTTTGAGTCAGCATCTAAGGGAAATAGAAAGCCATTTCAATGTTTTGGATGATTTTTCTTTGAGATTCCTTACTTCTTTCAATCCCCATTATCAATACAGAACTGACTTTAGTTTTCCTCTCCAGCATTATCATAAAGAAAGCTAATTCAGTTCCTCTTTTCTTCCTAAATTCCTTCTGCATCATGCTTTAATTTTTTTTCCTTAGATACTTCTGGTTACAAGTAGACATTTATCTAATTGTCTCTTTTGATCAAATATTTTTATCTTCTGTTTTTGGTTTTATTTCTGATTACAAGAAGACTACCATTATTGTAACACCAAATAAATTAGATATTAAACTCTAAAAAAAAAAAGAGAAATATTTCATTTTTTCTCAACACAAATCCTGTCAAATAGATGTTATTATCCCATTTTGCTGGATGAGTATAGTGAGGTTCAGAGAGATTAAGCAAATTTTTGAAATCTATCAGCCTGTAAACAGCCATCTGGATCTCAAACTCAAGGATCCAAATTCTGAGTGGCATGACTTGATGAAATAAACTCTGTTTTCTTTTTAGTTTTCTTCTGCCCTTCTTCCGTGGCTGTGACGGAGGAAACTGGGACTAATTATATGTAAACAGATAATTATGTTTTCTCTGCCCAATGACAAAGCAAAACAGAAGCCAAAGAGAAGGTAAAGAGGTAGGGAGAGCAGCCCTGGAAATATGGAGAGAAAATAGATGTAACAGTATTCGCAATGCATTTGAATCCCCTTTTAGCTTGAAACTAGCCCTTCTAAGTAAGCACATTTGTTTTATATTTGATTGTAAGACTGATTATTTTTTTTTAAAGTTCTTATGTGAAATTTAGAAATTGGGATTTAAAACCAGGATAAAACTACATTACTGTTATTTATGAACTTTCTGAAACCTTACCTGCAAATTTCCATGGTTAACTGGTAAGAATAAACTGCACTGATGGAAGGTAATTCTCTGTGTGTTATGTGTGCATGTGTGTGTCTGTGTGTGAGTGTGGAGTGTGTATGTGTGTCAGTATGGTGTGTATGTGGTTATGTGTCTGTGTGTGTCTGCTATGCTGGGGGAACTTGGGCCAGAGGAAAGTAGGTGGTCAGATGACAGCTGTAAGGAATGGATAGTGGCGGCCCCAGATTCCAAAGTCAGACAATCAAATTAAGGAGGACAGATGACTCACAAGGAAGAGGATACAGCAAAGTCAGTAGATATAGCCTGGGCTAGGCCTTCGGTTTCCTTTGTTGCCTTCTCTTCTCAGGTAGAAATGTCTCATGAAAGCATGAGAGAGCAGCCAGTTGGAGAGGCCCTACTGATCCTGGTGATCAGTACGGGTGACAGACGTCACACTCAGATTGTCCACCAGGCCATCAGAAATTCACATGCTCCTGATAGTAAAGAGGCTTCTTAGAGTCTAGTCAAATATAAGACATTGAAAATGTAGTCAGGACAAAAAGCATGACCACAGTAGCTAGATAAGATGCCCACTCTGTGTCAGGTACTTTAATCATCTATATTCCCACAATAAAAGTTAGGGATCACTATTCTTTTATGATAGACAAAGTAGTAAGTCTCCAAGAAGTTAAGTGATTTTACCGTGTCTCCAGAGCTGTTTAGAGCGAACTTGTTCTCTTTCATTCCCAGCTTACTCAGAACTCATTGCCGAGGTTTGCTGATGAGAAATTAGATCCAAATTGGGCCTCCTCAAAAGCAGAGTGAGAATGCATGTGTCAGTGTAGACAGAAGAAAGACTTAAATATTTCATTTTTAGAATGGCATTTTGCTGAACCAGAGATTGTATTTCATCTGGTTCTTTTATGACCTGCATGGAGGATCAGCAAATAAGTAGGGAAAGTAATGGAGGGAAGGGAAAGAATTGGATCAAGTGATCATCCCTAAAACTATATTGTGTTAGTGGCTGGTTCTGAAGGGAAATCTGCTTTGGACAAGTTCAGCTAACTGGATAGGCTTGGGTCAAAAAGTCTGCAGCCACTTGATTGTTCTCAAGATGGCTCTGGCTACCCTCAGGAAGATGAGGCAGGACTGCATATGCTTAGGGCTATGGCCTGGGGCAGACTTCCAAGCTGTACTATGTGCCATTCAGGAGCAAGTTTATAAAAGAGGCCATTAACCCACTAACCCTATTTGAGGCTCACCCTGAAAATATTGGCCACGGTTCCAGCTCATCTCCCAAGTACACATGTATTCAATTCTCAACATTACTGAGGTGCAGTGGAGACCTATCCAAAGGGAGAACTTTGGAGCAGTAGAGGACCTTGAAAATGCAAAGTGCCCCTTTGAGACAAGGGAACATTTGTTATTCTGACTTGGTTGCACCTCCAGTTTGAGGTTCCATGATACAAGTCTTTTGCTGGCATGTCTTCCATAGGAAGCATGAACAAAACTATACTATAGCTCACTATTAAAAGTGTGGTCCTCAGACCAGTAGCATGAACATCACCCAGAAGTCTGCTAAAATGCGGACTCTCGGCCCTATCACAGACCCAACGAACAAGCGTCTTCATTTTTAACAAGGTCTTAATCTGTATTTCAAGTTTGAGAAGCATGGGTTTGCTGGTCATCGGTGCTATTACAGTGTTAGTAAAGGTTCATGAAGAAATTTTTAAAAACATGTTTTTCATGATTATACACATATACAATAGTTGCCATCAGAAAAGAAATCTTTCCAATTTTGTTTAATAGTGTTTTCCGAATATATTATAAAACTCTTTTTTTTTTTAAATGAAAAATATCTCAACAACTCATGGGACATTACTATTTGTTCCTGATAGAGATCTCCTGCTAGAAATTGTTAGGGGTGAGAGTGGGTGGTGAAAAATTTTATTGAGATCAACTCTAATGTAACAGAAACAGGGTAAGAAATTTATTAGAGCTTCCAGATGCCATTTCAGAAGTGAATTAGAAGACAGAAACTGGAAAAGTATCATAGTATGAAGGCTAACAACTCAATTGTGAATCTGCCACTGACTAGCTATGTGATATTAGGTAAGGATTTTAATCACTATGAAACCTCAATTTTCTCCTCTGCATAATGGTGATAATCATAGGTCTTACTTCATCTGCGATGTTTAATTTAGATAATGCTCATGAGAAATTAGCACACAGTAAGTGTCCATTAATTCTCAGTTATTATAACTATTCCTATTATCTAGGGAGTAAAATGATAAGAAAATTAAAAGATTGCATAACTTAGAACTTCTTCATATTTTTACTTTTTATTTTCCCTGTTCTGGTTCCTAAAGCAATAAAACTCTTAAAATGTCTATGGTCTGTGCATTAGTCTTCAGATATAGCAAGAAATTGGAGGAATATTTGTGAAAACCATTTCCTTTTTGGTGGTTCTAGGTACTTTTACCATAAGCATTTTTTGCTGTAGGTATTTGTGCCACAAGCGTTTTTGCCATATTTTAACTGAATAACTAATTGGCCATAAGGCAGTTTTTCCACACACACAAAAAGATAATACCAGAACAAATAAAAGAGGGACATTAAAAAGAACATAATAAAATGTGAAAAAATAAATAACAAAATTTAAAAGATTATATTGCAAAATACAAATGATTTGAATACATTTAAGATGTGAGTTGATTCATGGCAATACTATACAAATAACTGATTTTATATTGTGGATTGTGTTTAAACACTTGTCTTCATTCTATGGGAAGTGAGGGTTTGACTTGTCCCCATTCCCCCCAGCCTCTCTTTCTCTTTCCAATGTAGCATGTTTAAAATCATTGTCATCTAGAAGAAATGCTAACTACTTTAAGACCACTGTCATGTCTATTCATCACTGTATAGACCATTACAAGAACTAGCTAAAATTTATATATAATATAAAAATGGGAGAAACTGCAAGACTTGAATGTGAGAAGTGGCCTTCCTTGGTGTAATAGCAATGGGAATCTCTTTGAAATTCCCTGATGCCTTTTTAAAATTTTAACATGTCTTAAAAATAATTCAATTAAGAGAGCTGAATCGATGCTGTGGTATGAATTCTCTCTAATATAGTTTGTAGATAGTCAGAATTCCAGCTTCAGCTTTAGCTTTGTAAAATCATTAGGATTAAGAATTTTCTGAGCATTTACAATGGATTGGTGGAGAGGGCCCATCAGAAGTCTATATGCATGTAGCACTAAGGAAAGAATTCAGGAATTCAACTTAATAAACTGGACAGTTATAAAATCTCAATGTAAGAGAGACCTCCTCAGGCCAGCTCCAATAGAGATGGTCTAAATCTTAGGGAGGAAGGGATTTGGGGTAAAAATGGAAAATTCTGTAACACATTCTAGTGAGAGGCTTTGGTAGCTCTCCCACAGAGTATATGCCCTCTTCACCTGACTCTGGCTTTTTAAGGGCTCCAGTTCTCTAGCAATTGCTGGAAGGAGGAGTCCAGGCAACATGGGCTGTAGGACATCCAGGCACAGTGGAATTCAACGGAAGTGGTAGCTATGCTCAACATAGATAACTCTCCCTGGAAAAAGTGGCGCAACCAACGTAGGAAAGGCTATGAGGTCCTATACAGGCCCTACGGTAATGGTTTGGGAGCACATGTGCAACTCACTTGAGAAACTCCCCCATATAGTTTGGGGCAACCTTTGTAGGAGGGTTGGGTCCTGCAACATCAAGGAGCAGTGGGAGTCAGCAAAATATGAGCTCTTATGGCCAAACTACCATTTTTAAACAAGCTTAAGTTACCCTCAAAAAACTTGAAAGATAACATTGTGCCTCATAATAACATATAATAGCACATAATAGGCAACACATTTCTACAAGAGGCTGATCACAGGTAAATTTAGAATATAGAGAATGGAACAAAACACAATTTATCACACTGAGTCACTTCTCTGTGCATTCAGAGTCAGCCTCAGTGTGCTCCAGGGAGGCCCATAACATTCCTCTCCCTTGATTTCTGTTTTTGACCCTACTTCTCTCCTCCAAGCTCCATCATGCCAGTGCCCCATGCCATGAAGGTTGTGAAAACTTCATTCCTGGCTCCATTCTGGAGGATGACAGTGGCTTCCTAAAGACACAGAAAGTGCTTCAGAATTGTTTAGAGTAGCCTCATCTACAGTATAGGAACCACCTGTTTTCCTGTTAAAATGCAGATTTTGATTCAGTAGGTCTGGGGCAGGGCCCAAGATTCTGGATTTCTAATAAGCATCCAAGTGATGCAATGTTGCTGGTCCGTAATAATTCACACTTTGAGCAAAAGTGATCAAAAAGACAAGAATACCTTTCTATGGCTGACATATATTACTATTTACAGCATAACTTCAGGTCACCAGGGGCTAGGAAGAAACAAAATAAATGAAGAAGTTTGAGAACACCATCCTGCCTTATGTGTAGGGAGACATGTAGCAAACCTGAAGCAATGTTCAGATATAACGAACAAGTACTGTGTTATTCTACTGCTAACCATGCATCCCGCTCTCCTCTCACATCAGAAAGATAACAACGAAACCCACAATGAGAAGTAGTGGGAAGAAGCCAGTCCTGCCTCTGGCCTGGGCCCTGTGCTTTTGCAGTCTCTCTAGGACTGGTTCATCTGCTGATCCACAGCTTGTCTCACAATAGCTCTATCAGCTTGATCAAACTTGAATTAGTCAATACGCAAATTACAAAGATTTTTTTTTCCATGTTTGCAATTGTTGAGATTGCAATCTTTGAAATAAAGGATTTACCAACTGTATTTCCATTGATGTATTATTTTTGTTCATAATTGTTATAAACTGCATAATTTATTATATTGCTAAAGTATAACTCCACTTTATTGTAAAAGTACTCACCAAAAAAAAGGAAGCTTGATGTAACATGACTGCAAAGGCCCATAAAAGCCATCCTGTTTTTATGTATCAGGATGATCTGTGGCTTTTCCTTAAAAGCCTCTCACTCCGTGGTTGTTTTTTTTTCCTTGCTATAAACATGCTGATCCCAAAAGCAATTATAGTTTCAAAATCTATCTACTTGCTGTTGTTTAAACCTATAATACATTTGCTTGATTCACTCACATGTGTTATTTGGAGCATGTGAAGTAATAAGAGGAACCCCAGATTCTGGAAACTAAGATATTAGATTTTTGTCTTTTAATTTTTATATAATTATTTGAGCATGAAGTGAGGAACAGTTGATGATATTTCAATGATAATAGGTATTTAGGAGCTAATGGAGTGAGAAAAGAAAATTGGCGTAACTCTGTAAAGGTACTATTGATTATAGTTATTTAAGCTCAATTACCATACAGCTCAATAGCAAATAGGCCTATACTTATAGTGAACACACCATTAAATGTTAAGGTTTAGTGTGTATTGTATTTGTGCAACATAATTAATTATGTGCAAGTGCAGGTTGTGAGCCTAAAATGGTGAGAGTCATGCCACAAGCCTTGTGAGACACATTTCATATGCTCAGTGTCCTAGTTCTTTTGGTACTCTTTTCAATTATTTATACTACTTGGATTAATGGCTATTGCCCCGTTGCCCTCAGGAATGTGGCCTGAAAGCCCACGTTAATATTCTTTCTCACCACGTGACTCCACCATGGTTTTTGCTTCTCCCTCTGTCTATAGCCTTTGCACAGTTACAGTGGTTTGTTCCCTCTCTCTGGGATGTTCCTGCCCCTGTTCCTGTCCCTGGCTTCCTGTTAAATCTTCCTTCCGGTCTTTGCTTTAGATGCCCTCCTCTTTTCTCCCTTTTCTTCCTAAGACTGGATTAAATGCTCCTTACACTGGCTATTACATTCCTTATCTGTACATCTGCATTCCCTCTTAGACAGGCGCAAATTGGGAGAAGTGAATTAGTTTCATTCATTGTTGTATCCTCTGTGCTTAGCATGGTGCATAACATTTAATAAAACCCAATAAATATTTGTGAAATGAACAAGCAAGCTCTCTTCTGTTCTCCCTTGAGCATGCTGCTTCTTCTTGCCTCAAAGGAGAATGGCAGGCTGGCTGGAATAAGTCATTTTCAAAACCATTGTGATGGATGTCCACAACTGTGCTAAAATTTGATCAATTATTTTTTTCTTATAAACCAGTATCAGTATGGCTGTGTCCACAGTCTTCATTTCGTTGACATACTAAAATTCTTCACTATTGTTTAATTGTGAGTTTTTAAGTATAAGAGCTGCAACACAAACTGAAATGACTTCTCTTTATTTTAAAATGTTAGGGTAGATTGAAATACTATGAAGACATATTAGAAATTATTCTCATAATTAAAGAAAAAGTTACTTAAAAGACACAGGTCTAGAATTTCACTTTATTTCTCTCATGTCCTGGTAAAGCATCATCATCATATTTGGTCTATAGTAAGTTCCTAGTAAATGTGAGCTACTACTAATCTTCCCCAACCCACCCTTTCCCTTGAAGCACTGACTTTAGGAAAATGGACTTCAAAATCTAAAGAGGATAGAAGACAGAGCACTGAGTTTTAATTTATTTCTGAAAAAGGGTTAGAGGCTCTTCCCCTCTTATATGCGCTAAGTTTTGGGCCTTCTTCTTAATTTTCAGCTAAATTCAACAAGTTGATTATTGTTGAATTTGCTAGATGCCCAGAACTGCATTAGGTTAATCCAGTGTAGCTATAGGGATAATTATAAAAATCTATGATGCTGCCAGTTCTTAAACAGCTTTAAAGTTTATCTGTAATTACTCCCTTAGGGACTAGTACTAAGTGTTCTCATAAACTCATGTTCTTACCACTGGTTTCTATGCTTTAAATAGGCTATACACCCCTCTCTAATTAACTCTTCTCTTGGTTATAGAATAGGAAGCATATTCTCCTGGGCATAGGCATTCACAAGCTATAGAGTGATCGCCACACTGGAGTAAAAAGATATCCTACAACATATATAGAACACACATATACACTATTAAATAAAATTTTCAAAATATAATCCAATTTCATGAATTAACTAACCCACCAGCAGAATCAGAGAAGCCTGAGTTGATCTGTAACATTTGCGATGGAACAGTTACATTCAGTTCATTCTTTTGAAGTCTATTTGGAAAATCAAATATACATAAAAAATTAAGGCTTAAACTCACACAGCAAATAAATCACAAGGCAAGTCTGGAATTCATTTTTCTAATGTCTCCTGCTGTTATAAGCTATTGTGGAGGTGGCCAGATGGGAATTAACTTCAAATAATTTGCAATACTTTTTCACAGTGAGGTGAACTAAGGACACAGCTTTAATTTGTATCTCAGATTTCTTTTTGAACTTGATAAACCCTTTAAAGTTATATAATATCAGTATCCTTTTGCATGGGTGCAAAATGGGATCAGTTGTAGAAGGATAAAGAACATTAGGTTTCTGCTTGGTGGGCTTCTACAAGCACTTACTGAATTTATGCATGTTGTAGCTGCTGATTTATAGGCACTGAAGAGGGTAATAGGGGGAGGGGAGATAGTGCACACACAAACTGGCTATTTGCATGAGATGTTTATGAGCCCGAAGTTGTCTCTTATGTATTTATGGACATACAGGTTTTCTTTTGCATGTTGATGGAAATGTAAATTTGGTGAATGCTCCTTTATAATAGATGAGTTGGCAACTGGCAAAAACAGAACAATGGGGATTATGGGTCTCAGGAGAGGAGACAGTTGATGGGGAAACCAGGAAATGTGAGCCTATGGAAAAAAAGGTATAAGAGAAAATGATAAAATCAGCTAAAAGCAAAATCCACAGTGGTACACTAATAGTTAATAGATGTTAAACTATTCTGTAGACAGTTATTTGGTTAAAGATAAAGCAGAGAAGTGTCTTTGGAAACTTGATGCTGGTTGAGGACTTAAAAAAGAAAAAGAATGGAGAGGCTAAAAAATGCAGGAAAGAGCTCATAACTTAAGGGGCAGCTATATGTGGGGGCAGGGTCAATAGATTTGGATAAACACACTAAAAAATGTCATCAAGAACTGGGACCAAAAAAAGTACTTATTCAACCTGAGGTGGAACCATTTAGACCAGGAAGAGCCAGACTTGTGTCTGAGATGTACAACTGGATTGAACAGTTTTCATCATAGTTCCTACCAAGAAGGGCACATGAGCACCTTGGCAAAATGATAAATACATGCCAGCCTGTGCTGCTTGCTGAGAATACAATACGAATAGTAGTCTTCTGTCCATAATAGTCTCAGAGAGTGAAAGGGGAGATATATAAGTACTTTATCACAATGTAAGGTAAATACTATAATATATATGTATGCAAAGAGTTATGCCAACCCTTCAGGTACCTACTATCTTTCTGATTTCTAATATTCTTCCTCTTCCCAAAGAGGAAAAGATTGTATACTAGACCTTCTCAATTTAAGGGAAAATCCTCCAATTCAAATTCTTTTCTAGCCATAGTCATGTTTTTGTGTTTTTCATTTAAAATTGTGAAATAAAAGGTCCATTGTCATTTAAAGGTGTTTTAACTATTTGCAGATAGGTAAGAAAAGTTGGGGTAAGTAAGAGAGGATCAGATGGGCCTTCATGAAATCTTTAAAATTATACCATTGGTAGTTAGGTAACATTCACTCCACTTGCTTCCTTGCTGGCAGAGCATTAAATTTGGTTTGGAATCTATTCCTCCCTCATGTGAATCCCAACCCCAGTCCAGGTTTAGGGACAAAGCCTAACCCATCTAAGCCACCAGTAAGGTCCTATTTCTCCTGCCCATGGGTTGTTTAATACTAAGCTTATGGTCCATCGTGACCAATAAGTTGGGAGAGAAGTCTCCTGGGGGTCTTTCGGGGAGGGTTTCCTCACTCTTGAAAAAGACAACCCAGAAGACATGATCTTTCTCTGGATGTGTCTGTGTCTGTGCAGGATGCATGAAGAGGCACAGTCATGTTCAACCATGGGAAAGTTAGTCTGAGAATGAGAATAATACAACCAGGTTGGAAGAATAGTCTGGATTCTTGATGACCACTTTTTGAGCCAACAAATTTAGCAGTCTTGGATGCTTTCTTTTGTGGAATACTAAATTTCCTTCAGTTTAAGCCATTTTCAGTTTTGTTTCTGTTTCTTGCACTAAAAGCATTTGACTGAGACATTGTCTAGAAATATCTCTGAAGAGTATTCTGCTTTAGTAATGTGGGTGCCCGGTGATGTAGGTTATAAAGAGGTTATGTAGTGGGCATGTTTATTTTATCCTCGTCCCAGTCTAGATAATTCCTCTAGTCCTTGGAAGAGGATGATTTTTACAGCTTCTGATCCATGCCAAAGATTGTTGCCCAGGCTTTGCTGATGAATCTTGGAAACAAGAACCACCTTGTGTGAGCACTTTCTTTTCATTGTGCTACTTCTCATTAAGACCAACCTTTTGCCCTCCATTCACCCTGACTCCTAGATGCTAAAGGTTCAGGGCTCATTTCCACTATGCTCCCCATCCTCTCCTGTGCACCCTCCATGAGAGATCCCTCTCTCCAATGTGCCACAATATGGAATAGTAGCCCTCTTATCCACGATCTTGCTTTCCTCAGTTTCAGTTCCCCACTGTCAACCATGTTTCAAAGATATTAAATGAGAAGTTCTAGAAATAAACAATTTAGAAGTTTTAGATTGCATGCCATTCTGAGTAGTGTGATGAAATCTCATGCCATTCAGCTCTGTCTCACCCAGGACATGAATCATCTTTTTTGTCAGTGTCCAATGTATACACTACCTGCCCGTTAGTCACTTAATAGCTGTCTCAGTTATCAGATTGACTGTGTTTATGTTTAGGTGATCCTTGTTTTAATAATGGCCCCAAAACACAAGAGTAGTGATGCTGGCAATTTGGATATGCCAAGAGGAGCTGTAAAATGTTTTCTTTAATGAAAAAGTATGTATGCATAGGAAAAAACATAGTATATATAGGGTTCAGTACTATCTGTGGTTTCAGGCATCTATTAGGGTCTTGGAACATTTTCCCTGAAGATAAAAAGGAACTAATGTAGTAAGTCTGTGGCCCCCTTTGCAGACAGAATCCATCAGCAGCAGAATACTCAGGAAAAGAGAAACAATATATAAATATGCTTTAAAACCCCATGGAGAAGTGAAAAGGGAAGGATAAAGTAATGTGAGAGAGATCTGACGGAATGAGAGTGAATGGAATTGAGAGTTTGGAAAGTTGTAAATTATAAACAAGGGAAGTTCAAATTACATGGGATACAATTCAGGGCCTTCATCCTTAAACACAGGGGTTGTGATGATTAAGTCATATTAGGGACAATGATCAATATTTTTCTAGTTTTAGATGAAAAGACTAACAAAATGAGAAGGACTAACAAAGTTAGAAGAGAAAAACTTTTATTTAGCTGTATAAAAATATAAATTAGAGTAACATATGCAAATAGCATGTTATTTGTGTCTAAGTGCCCTATTACACTACAGCCAGCATACGTTAAATACGATGTTGGTTTTGTTTAGTAGCCCATGTCTCCAGGCTTCCTAGGATTACTCTGAATCACTGTCATCAGCTAATGTAGTACGTGGTGTTGATTCACCACTTTACAAAGTTGGAGAGGCCACTGCCTACAACTTGGCTACCTGCTTCCCAACATTTATAGTGTTTCTTCATAATCCGTTGTGGAATTTATTTAAATTTTCAACTAGTACTGTCTTTAGAGATATACAGTTTCAACAATTTAATTTTTGTTGTGCTTATTATTCTTTTCTACTACTTCAAAAGATGCCCACTCTTTATCTGACAGTCACTTAAATGGCACTTATTAAATGCTAAAAATTTTTTTCTAAGTGCTTCTCAAATATTTATTCACATCATCTTTATAACTACCCTGAGAGGTAGTGTGGCTCACTCATGATTTCTTGGTCCATCTCAGCCACCCCTACATTTACGGTAGATGGTTCCATGTGGGTTGGCAGTGAGGACTGCTTATTGATGGTAAACATCCTAGTTTCTCCATCCTACACAATACCTTCCTTGCTCTTAAGAATGACTCACTCTTTAATGCCCCTAAATGAACTTCTATTCTTTACTATTTAATTTGCCCTGACTTATGCTTCCTGGGAAGCCCTCTCAAAAAACTATGTGTAAGTCCTTCTCTCAGGATCTGCTTTGGGACATACCCATTTTTATAGGTAAACAAAGTGAGGCATAGAGTGGTTTAATAATTTTCTCAAGGTCATCTAGTTAGTAGGCAGTCTGAATTCAGGCTTCAGTGTCTGTGTTCTTAACGATTACCCTATGCTGCCTCTAAAACTCGTATTCTATAATCTGGTGAACACATCCATCTTCCATTATTCACATCATTCTCAATAATATAAATGGGGGTAAGGAGGGGTTTGGCAAACTATAGCCCTCAGCCAAACTTAATGCGTGAGCTGTTGTTTTACAGTTTTATTGGCACATAACTATGTCCATTTGTTTACATATAGTCTATGACTGCTTTTGCACCACAACAGCAGAACTGAGTAGTTGTAATAAGATCATATGACCTGCAAAGTGTAAAATGTTTATTATCTGGCACTTTACCTGTTGGGATACCTTCTTGATGAATGCCCTGCAGACAGGGTTGGAGTTGCCTGCAAGCTAGAAGTTTGCAGAGTAGGTGGGCTCATTAATGGATAGCTTGTTACTGAAGGAGGAAGTTTGGCTTAATAGATAGCTCATTAGTGAAGGGGGAAGTTTGGTTTAATGTTGAATGTTCCTTGCCCCAGGGAATAAGAGACATTCTTTGCCCCAGGGAATAAGAGAGGAAAACAGGAACAAGGATGTTTTGAGAGAACTTATGTAAAGGTAAGCAATCATTTGCATATGTGTGGGTGTTGCTTCTCCTGCTCTTCCAAGGGTATATATATGCTGTGCTAAATAAACTCAGGGCGCAGTATTCACTGTTAGCACTCCTGACTCTCTCTGTCTCTCTCTCTATCTTCTGTCTCTCTTTTTCCCTTTTTCTCAATCCTCACTCTCCCTCTCAGGAACTGTTCGAACTTAGCTGGCTGGCTCTGGCATTCACCAGAACGGTTGTTGACTCATACTCTTTCTCTTTAAGCTGAGATCTCTTCCAGCTGGAATTATTTGCCAGATTGCACTTGACTTTGGGTTGGGTAGCCTCAGGGATTCTAAATGTCTAATCAGTAAGCATGTTTCTTGTTGTGCTCTTCTGTTGAACCCAAGGATCTGTCACATACCCAAATGCTGATCCTGTGTCTTAACTTTTCTCTCAGCTGCCAATCAAATGGCTTGTGACTATTTCTCTTTTTTCCAAACTTGTCTCATTTTTAAGAGATTCAAGGTACCATTACTGAGTGTACAGCATTGGCCATGCTTCAACAAGTGGGTTAGGCCCGAAGGAAGCATCTGTGGGAGATATGATTATGCAAAAGAGGAGCTTGACTAATTCCATTCAGGCAAAAGAGATCTCATCTCATTTTAGATGATTCAATGCAAACAGTATGATTAGATTGGTAGAGTTGTTATGCTAAATGTTTGTTTGGATTTCTGTGTCTGTGGCAATTTCTGCTGGGCCTGGCACCACAATATTTGCTTTATGCAAGTGCACACAGGTGTCAAAAGAACATTTACAGACATTCACATCAAAGGCACCCATTTGTTATCCTAGGCAATCAAAAAGATATCTCATTATGCCAATTTATGCCAATCTGCCAATTTAGAACTTTTTTTCTTCTTTCCGGAAACCATAGTAACACTATAAATCATGAGAGTGTTGAAAACATTCTAGAATACACCTGTTTTAGTTTAAGATACTGTAACAAAGTACTGTAGACTGGGGGGCTTGTAAACAACAGAAATATGTTCCTTACAGTTCTGGAGGCTGGAAGTCTGAGATCAGGGTGCCAGCAGGATCAAGTTCTGCTAAGGGCCCTCTTCTGGGGTGCAGACTGCCAACTTCTCATTGTCTCCTCACATGGCAAAGAGAGAATCTCTCTTGTGTGGCAGGATACTCAGTCAGAGAGATAGGACACTGAGGCAATAAGCAGGAAGTAACGTTTATTGGTGCCGGCACTGGCTTAACAGATTTACATCCAAAGGCTGAGCCCCAAACAGGCTTTGCCTTTGTTCCTTTTATATAAGGAAAGTGTATTTTGATTGATTGGTGGGCCATAAGGGGAAGTGAATACCTTTCTTCCATCCTAGGAAGCGATTAGCTCAGGCCTTGTTACCACAGTGTCTCTTTTTATTAAGGGCATTAATCTCACTTGTTAGAACCTCAAGACTTTATCTAATCTTAATTACCTCCCAAAGGCCCTACCTCTTAATATTCCTTTTGGAGTTCAGGTTTCAACATATGAATTTGGGGGGTTCGTTACACTACCATTCAGCCTATCACACTACCATTTTATAAAGCAGAAAAAGACACCACTTTGGAGTGAATGAAATTGTACTAAGAAGGGATAAGGATCCTCTATGCCAACTTTTCCTTTTTAGCCAGGTTCATATAGTAACTATGTTTTCTAAATTTACAAACAGGGTCTTTAGACAGTGTAATGAGCTCTTCTTAACCTAAACTCCTCTGTCTTCTCAAGAAGGTTTTTGCAGGTCAAATAGGTTGAAGTAATGAATCACACACACATCCCACTTCCAATACCTGAGAACAAAATTCATCCAAATAAGCACCTGTCCTGCCCCAGCTCAACTGCCGTTTTATGGAGGTCATTTATGATAATTAATTGATGATGAAGAATCACCAGTTCAAACAAATAAATTTTTCATAATAAGGTCCTGTCTTCAGTGGACTGTGTCTAACAGAGACTGTATTATCCTTAAACCACACAGCAAGTAAACTGTCACCATTTGATAAACTATTTCAAGTTCACAAAACTTTCATTCATAGCCTTCATTCATTCCCTTGCTGGGAATCCACCAGAAGCAAATCTCAGAGAATTTATCATTTGTCAACCAAAGGACAATGATGTTCCTCCCTTTAATTGGATTTGGTGAAAACCATGACCAAAACTGTGGTCAGTCATAGAGTGAAAATTATTTGAAATCACTATCTGCCACTCCTACCAGTTTGTTCATTCACTTAATTGCCTGGGAAGTGCAAACAATGTGCTAAACACAAAGTTTCTAATTTTTTGGAGACTTTGGGGTTGCTGGACACATAGCTAAGTCCTTATGAAGACAGTAATTTTTAGAGGAAGGATAGAGGAGAGCAAGGGAAAGGGGAGGGAAGGAGTGTGTCTAAATTACCAGAGCTTTTCATATTAAGCAAGGCCTCTCTCTTCTCTCTGTCCCCTGTAGGTTCTGATACACTTTTTCCTACACCCTGTCTCTGAGCTGAGGGAAGCCTGAGGATAGTGCTACTGCATTTATACTGCTCTTTACATGCCGCGGTCCAGCCGCGACAGGATCCAGGCGGGGCCCAAAGGTGTGCAAGACTTCGGAGCGGGATATAGTCTACTACACAGCTCAGAGGAGGTGTGACACTGTTTCGTTTTATTGTGATTTGAGTACAACTTTTATACTTTCTATTTTGGCATTTGATTGTACTTTGTTGTTAAGGTAACAGAGTTAAATTTCCATGGTTAAGCAAAACAGAAAATCTTATAGAGTATATTATTATTCATGATTAATTAGTACATTATTTTTTTCTCAGTCATTGGAACAGAACTACCTGATGGAACAATCTAAACTTTTAATTCTTATATCTATTATGTAAGATAAAGTTTGACTTAAGTAAAAGTGATAGATAGAGGTGTTCATAACAGCACATATTGGCTTGTGGGCAGACATTGTTCTTCTTTTTGCCAGAATAAATCTTTCAGTTGCTACTTTATTTATGCTGTTATCTAAAGTTTAAGCTGAAACTTTTTCATAGCTATTTGACAGTTTCCTTGGTGCAGTATTGAGGAAAACATTTAAAAAATCAGTTTTACAAAGCTGCTTTTGTAAGCTAAGTTTTCGTTCCTTTGTTTTTAAGCACCACGGAGATCCTGACCCAACCAGCCTTTTCATCAAACTTAAGCCACTAGTTTTTTAGATATCCAGTAGGCCACAAAAGGAGGCCCTTCCATAGTAGGCACAGGCTTATGAGTAAATTTCTTATCTTTTACTAATTTTTCTACTAACTGCATGGGAATAGGAGTATAAGCTGGTTCTAATAATTCAGCTTGTTGTAATTTATTTATAACATCTTTAAGAGGTGCGTCAAAAGGAATTTCCCTTAATAATTGTTCAAATAAAGGGTTTATGCATTCTGGATAGTCAGTGACTGGAGCTGATCCCATACGTGGGGAATTTACCATGTTTTCCTCAGAGCCAATTTTGAAATCCACTTGTACAGCGTCTACCCTTACTAGAATTTGTGCTACCCAAATTCCCCTTATTAATAGGATCGTTCCTAAGAAACCAATTATCCCTAAACACATGTTACATCCTCGTTCTTGACGATGCATTCCTTGAAGCATCTGTCCCCATCTCTGGACCTTGTCACACAGTAGGGTAGAAAGAGGTCATGGCATTTACAGCTTCCCTGATCAGTCCTGGACACGCTTTGAAGACTCAGCCATGACTGTCCTTCCTGAGAGGCACTGGCAGCCTGTCAGTCATTTGTAAGAGCTGATATCCTTTAGGTATCCCAGGTACTTATTGCTCTGAAGTTTCAAAATGTCAGGATTTCTTCCATTTGTATTCAGACCCACAGAGCCTTCACAAGTGACCTTCTTATTACATTTTCTTGGCTTTGCTTTCTGCCCTAGTTCTTCCAGCTCTTCCCTTTTTTATATAATTTATGACTTATATTTCTCACTTAGTAATTTATTTTAAATTTTATTCATGCTTTTATGCCTACTTAATCCTGATTCTTATCATGAAAAATGACTGCCCTCAATTGACCAGAGAAGAAAGAAGTAGCAAATTATCAGTACCTAAAAAAAAAAAAAAGTTCCTAAAATTATTGTGTTTTTATTTTCAACAGCTTGCCAGTAGACAGTGGTTCTCAACCTTGGTTGCACATTGGCACCATCTGGAATGCTTTAAAAAGTACTGATGCCTGGACCCACTCCAGAGATTCTGTTTTTATTGGTCTGAGGTAAGACCTGGTCACTGGTAATTTTAAAAGCTCCCAGGTGATTCTAATGTATAGCCAAAACGGTGAGTCATTGCCAGGGGCAATGCTGGGAACAAAGCTGTCTTTGGAAGTTTAGAATCCCTCTACCTCCTCTTCAAGCATAATTAATTTCCTTGCAATTCCCTCATAAGTCAGAAAAACTGGGCTTAAGTCCTAACCCTGGGCGAGTCCCTCCATTAACCCAAGCCTCAGTTTCTTCATCAGTAAAAGCTATGTTTCCCACCTGGATGAGGCTATGAGGTGGTACCACCCACCAACATTGCAAACCAGCCTCCTGGGTTAGAACCCAGGTCTGCAGGGTAGTGTGTAGAGTCAGCCTTCAGGGAAACTAATGACACTGAACCAACTAATGTTTCCTATGGCCATACAGGGATGCCTTCCTGTAGCCAATATGATCTTGCAGTATGCACTGAAGAAAAGTCACCTCCTGGGACCCCAGATCTGTTCTTTCTAGCTTCTCACTCTCAGAACACCTGTACCTCCCACTGGGTACCAGGTAAGTATCCAGAAAACCTTCACTGACCACCATCATGTGCATCAGCAAAGCTTTCAAATTCATGGTACAGGCCTTGCAGGGGTCCAATGGAATTCTTTCCCCTGCCAGTCACTCCCTGCAGCCACAGAATTGGAGAGGAGCCAGAATGCATGGAGGTAGCCAGCCAGGGAGCAGAAGCTCGCTTTTTTTTTTTTTTTTTTCCAATTTAAGAACATTCAAGTTGGTGCCTCTTCCGCCATGATGCAGAGGGTCAATGAATACAAACAAGAGACTGGAATATGTGGATCCCAATACCTATTTTGTAGGTGAGAAAATAGAAGCGGTTCCTCTAACTACATCCCATCAATCTCTTTTTTGATGTCGTGCTATCTCTCTAATTATAGGACGTGATGCCTTGGTTTATGCAGGTCCTGAGAAGTATTATGTGTTTAAAAAAAGAAAATAAGAAAAGTGGAGAAGAAAAAAAAACATAATCACCCATGAACTCACTGTCCTGTGACACTTGAAGCTCATTCTCACTCAGGGCATTTGTTCCTGCTTTTCTCCCCTCTAAAATACTCTTCACCCAATGGCCATTGGTTTATACCTTCTCTGTTCAGTCATCTCTTCACTACCCCTATCACTCCATACCCTCTTGTCCTGATATTTTTCTCCATTACTATGATTGCTGCTTAGAACTATCTGTTGCTTGTTTACTAAACCATGAGATCCCTCAGGGATGGATTTTGCTTATCTTATTTATAGCTCTGCTCCAGTGCCTTGATAGTGTCTGGCAAAAAAAAAAAAAAATTGAGTAAATGAAAGAACTAATGAATGAATGAGTGTGACCAAGTAGTGGTGTCTGCTGAAAGCATGAGACAAAAATGCCCCCATGTCATAGACTCTCCATGACACCTCACTTCCTGGCCTGGTTCTATCTTCTCCATAGTATTTACCACCTTCTGGCTTACTTTGTTACTTCTACTTAATCTTCATCACTAGAATGCACATTCCATGAAAGAAATAACTTTTATTTTTGTCTGTAGTTGTCCCTTCTTTCCCCGCAACTAGGAGAGTACCTGGCAACATAGTTGGAATTTAGTAAATATCTGTTGGTAAATAAATGAATACCTCATTCAGGAGAAGGTAAAGGTAATCAATCTTTGGCAAGGGTAGTATTTTTCAGGTGTGTTTCCTTTGTCATCAGTCTCTAGTTTTTAACTCTCGTCTTCTTGGTGAAATTGCTGTCTTCCTCCATGGTCCCTAGTGATCTTTCCTCCCAACCAAATATAGCAGGTTGCCTCATCACCCTCTAATTACTGACCCTATGTTGCTCCTTCTATTTCCTCTTGCTTTTTTGCCCATCTTCCCAATGCCTTTCTTTGCCACCCATCAAAGGCCTAAGTATCCCTCAGCGTCAGCTCTGTCCAGAAGCCTTTTCTGACCCATAGCCAAAAGTGCATTTTTCTTTCTCCAAATCTCAACAGGACTTGATATTCAAGTGGTACTCGGGACTTCTGAGAAAGGTGATTGGTTCTTTGGAGATTGTGTTGGCCATACTGGAACCCAAAAATGTGTTCCCCAAGACCTGGGAAGGGGTCTCAGTGGCAGGGAGTTGGCGGCCAGCTTATTCTCATGTTGACACAAGAATCTTTAAGCATCACTAACATCATTCTCCCCACACTGTTAAGGCCACTTTAAACTCTGGGCAGCAGTGAAATTAGGGGTCTCCAAAAGGAGCTTTTAAACATCTCCATGAAATTAGGGGTCTCCAAAAGGAGCTTTTAAACATCTCCCCAGTATTCTTGCTCCCCTGCTTGTCCTCCCCCAGTTTTTATAGGAAGCAAAAGGCAATCAGGAATGTGGGTGTTCATTTTTATTTTCTCAAGAGAAGTCCTATCAGGAGTGGGAAACAGTGATGCGTGGCAAGATTTTAATAGATGAAATGTTTTTAGACTTAAAGTTTTTTCAAAGTAGACTTTCTTTATATTTCTTCAGAGGCAAATTTAATATCTCTGTATTCATTTCCACTTTTGATGCTATAGTCCATTTTCACCCTTATATGTAGTCTCCTGCTCACCGAGTTCCATTCTCAGGAGGCATATTTTCCAGAGAAGTGACAATATAAATGTAGTAAGACTTATGTGCTATCTCATAATATACCACTTTGTTTATAAAGATATATTCAATGTTTTCATTTATTTACTAACTAATTTACTCATTCCTTCATTCACTCAGTAAATGTGTATTGAGTAATGACTATGTGCTGAGCATGGCACTGGGCAGTAGGGTTACAGCGGTGAACAAGAGAGACCCAGGCCTTGCTGTCATGGATCTTACATGGAGGTATGGGAGTCAGATAGTAAATGAGTAAACATAGATCATTATAGATTAGCATAAATGTGACCACTAAAATGAGGGTGCCTATTTTAAATAAGGTAGGTAGGGTAAGTAAAGTAGTCAGAAAAAGCATCTTGATTTTTGAGCCAAGACTCGGAGAATGAGAATGATCAGGCTTTAAAAAAGCTGGGGCTGGAGAGTCTTTCAAGTAGAAGATACAGTAAGTGCAAAGGCCCTGAAGCAAGAGGTTACTTGATGAGTAGTTAGAAGGCAAAAGAGGCCAGTGAGATCAAAGCCTGATGAGCTGGCTGCCCTGGAAGAAGGAAAAGCAGAGATCTGCAATTGCTTTCTTGAGTCTAGGCCTCTGAGGAGCCTTCCTATTTTCAACCTAACTCCCTTGAGTTGCTTGAATGCATGAAATATTTATTAATCCACGAGTGCCTGTACACATGAGATGTTTCAGACATGAATAGGAAACTTTTTTGAGAAAAAAATTACAAAAGTTTGCTCAAGATGTCTAAAATCTTTGCCTCATGAAAACTCCTTCTAGCCAAAGTAACATTTTTTTCAACATAGGAGATCTGAATTCATTGATGGTATATTACTGGGTTCCATAAAGTACAAAGTGGAATCTGAATTTATAACGAACACAGCTTTCTGTTCTTCAATCATGTGAATTCTAAATATGCCTGATTTTAGAGGAGTAATGATCATATTCACAAAAGTGATCTTGCACTTCAGATAATCACCAGGAAAACAGTGAGGCCACAAAATGCATTAAGAAATAGCCTATTTTCTTTCTTTTGTATATCTTGATTCTTTTATCATGCAATAAAATGTTTGTAAGAAACACTAGAGCAATGTAAAATTTGACTTACCAATAATGCCCTATATTTCAGATTAATAAGATATAATTTATGTCACCATCCCTAGCAAATACTTAATTAATGTTAGTCATCATTATTATTAGATAGAAAGGATAAACCCCAGCTAAAATCTAAAGATTTTAGGTATTCAGAAGACAAAGCCCTTTTAAGTTTTATCTGAACAAAATCTCAAATCATTTTATCGAAGAAGGAAACCACAATCTTCAAAGTGTAAATAAACATATTTCCTTTTGAAGCTCAGAATGAGGTATTTAGGGTACCATCAGTGGACATGGTTTTGTTAACTTGTTTGATTTCTTGGCAGTCAAAAGTTAATATCCTAATGGTTGACTAAAACAAAAACAAAAACAAACAAACAAACAAACAAACAAACTAAGCCGGATTGGGTCAATCTGTCCCATTCTGGACTTTTTCAACAAAAATCTCAACTTAATTCAGAGTGGAAATTTCAGGCTTAAGAAACTGCTTCAATGAAAGGAAAAACAAAGATAATAAGCCCACCTTAGGTGTTTGGCTCAGAGGAAAACTGCTCTACTGTACCCTGCTTTCTCTCTGACTGCATATCTACAACTCCGGTATGACAGAAAGTGGCTCTCCTGCTCTGTGGTAAAACGTGTCAGATACTGTGGGACCCTCTAGAGACTTGGACCTGAGGCCTGCAGGTAGGATGCCAGGATTAGCAACTTAATGAACCCATAATTCTTCAATCACATAATAAACAGTTATATCACATGGAACTATGACCCAGGAACCCAAACCTGCCAAGAGGAGTTTACTGAGATCGAGGGTCCTGTTGCTACACTGTGCTCATCTCTTGTTTGGTTTGAGAAATAAAGGAGAGAATAGATGTTCCTTTATGAAGGCCAGAATTGTGTATTGTGTGGGGGCCTTTCTTCATCACATCATGTTGTGATTATTCATACACACACCCATCTCCCTCTCAGGTTCATTGGGGTAGGAGTCCTACGTTATCTATCTTTGTGTTTCCAGAGTTTATCACAGTGTCTGTGCTCAACAAATATATGCTAAATGAATGAATTTAATTTTTTTAAAACTCCCACATATTAGGACCAGCTGGATTGTCTTAGAGAGGACTGGGTCAGCAGCTTGGTGAGAGTGAACCCTTAGACTACCCGGTCATATTAATGTCCCTGTTTACTGTGATCAGAACAAAGAATGCATTCTCAGCAAAACATGCCAGAAGATAACAGGCAGAGGGAAGCATAAGTCATCCATACCCCATAACATGGCCCCTGGTGATCCTATGTAGCTACACAACACCAATACTTCTCAGCATTTTTTTCACATAGGGACATACATAGCAAATGATAATATTTGTACAGCAAACTGGGATAAACTACTAAGGCTGCTTGGGGCAAAAAGAAACTGGCCTGAAGTCTCCATGTGCCTAGGCCCCACCAGCCTACAGGGAAATTACAGAGCATTACCTCAAAGAACATGGCAACTATATGGCAAGCCTGATGCCTGAGACAGACTGGTGGCCGTGATATCCCACTGTGCTTGTTGCAAAAAGCAGTCTGTAGCCAACTATAACTCTAAATATAAAATCCATAATCCAGGTGCAATTTCTTCCTATGCTACCAGTGCCACTGTATTTGCTCAGTCATGTAATAGCGATAACTTGTCCACCAGCATGTAAACAGGTATGATCAGTTCGTGCCTTAAGAAGACTGAGCATCGCTGACTGGCATGGTCTAAATGTAGGTTATACAAAAATCTCTAAAGATATTCATACTATCTTATATTTGTACAGCTCTTTAGAGTTTATGAAAAGTTTCAATGTATTGAACATCAGTTGATAACAAGGTATAATCAAGAAGCAGCAGAGTAAAAAAAAAATATAGAAACAAAAACAAATCTTTGAATAAAATATATCTTATAAAGTCTAATCACTAAGGCTTATATACCTTCCTCTTAAAACTCCCTTCAGAATCATTTACTCCTGCCTACAAATAGCTTTAACAAACTTAGATCTGACTTACCGATCACTAAAAGAAATAAGGATGGAGAAAGAAGGTACTAGAGATGGACATATGACAGAAGTGAGAAGTGACAGTGGATAGCAAGGGAAGATATAGACAAACACACAGAAATCTGGAACTAATAAAGAGGCAAACAGTCTCATGTACCTAAACTGATTTTGAGAGAATCTTTGTATCAATGCTGGACTACATAATACAGCTTCCCCCTGTTTTTTGCAGTTTCAGTTTCTGTGGTTACTCACAGCCAACTGTGGTCTGATAATGAAAAATTCCAGAAATAAACAATTCATAAGTTTTAAATTACACACCATTCTGAATAATGGAATGAAATCTTGTGCCTTCTCATGCCATCCCACTAGGGAGCTGAATCATATCTTTGTCTATACTGTATACTTTCCCACCCATTATTCATATAGCCTTTTAGGTCATCATATTGACTGTTGTGGTATCACAGGCAGTGCTTGTATTGAACTAAGCCTGATAGCCTAACATCATATCACAATGCCTACTTCATTCACCTCACTTCATCTCATCAAGTAGGTATTGTATCATTTCACATCATCATAAGAAGTGTGAGTACAGTACAATAAGATATTTTGAGAGACTACCTTTACATAACTTTTATTACAGTGTATTATTTGTTATAACTGTTCTATTTTATTATTAGTTACTGTTGTTAATCTCATACTATGCCTAATTTATAAATTAAACTTTATCATAGGTTATGTATATATAGGAAAAACATAATACATATAAGGTTCAGATTATCGCAGTTTCAGACAACCAGTGGAGGTCTTGGAATGTATGCCCCACAGATAAGGGGGGACTACTGTAGTTGATATTAATAAGGATTAATTGAGATCCAAGTCGGGAAGGTGTTAAATTGTGTTCTTCATACTCTATTTAAGAACGCATGGGAGAGTGTGATCTATTTTAGAGAGCTTTCCATTTAAAGTCCTAAAAGATCATTGCTTGAAAATATAAATCCTGAGCTACATAGAAAACTCAGCCATCAGCTCCTTTCTAAAGGGCTCTAGATAATCAAAATTTTACAGTATGTGGTTTTATATTTTACCATATTTGTTGAAAAGAGTTTTATGTTCTGTATCTTTTATTTTAATAGCCAATACAGAAAATGATTTCTATTTTTTCTCTTTCTTTATATAAGCTCATTACATTTAGTTGTTATTTTTTTTAAATAGACCTTGATTGACTTTGAGTGCCCCTCAGCTATATTTTTTTAAAAAGTCTCCTCACCACTGCTCCAGATAATGAAACCACAATATCCAGATATTTTTAGCATCTGTTGGGAAGTTAGAAGCAATGTTCTGATATTTGTTTAACATAATTCGATACTTGCAATAGAAACAATGAGCTCTGATATGTTGATAAGCTTGAATACTTATCTGACTGAAAATCATTTTTCCTTCTGAGAAAAATCAAGACTTCCCTGTATTTCTACTAAAGGGAAGTCCAAAAATTCAGAGCTCTTAAAAATTAAGAGGGATGTATGAATAAGCTGTTTTGTGGATGGCCTCAAAATAATAAATTCCATTCAAAGCTTCCAGTGGGAGTTGGGGATGAAGGATACACTCAGCCATTCTCCACTCCAGCAGAGATAGCAAGAAAGGAAGAAAACACTAATGATCACACACTATGTGCCAGCTGCTGAGATTTATGTTAATTCCTACATTTTCATGCAGAAAGTATGAACGTCCCAGGAAAATAGAGGTTGATGAGGTGATATAACGAGTCTGAGTGTCTCCGGCGGCAGATAGAGGGAACCATTCATAATTAAGTGACCAGAGGCAGGAGCACCCAGCCAGGGAAGAGCCTCTTCGGTGGTTTCCTCCACGAAAGGCATTTACAGATAGCTTTTTAAATTTTTATGGCTAGAGAATGAAATTCAATGACGGCATGAGGTGCCAAAACATACATGGAAGAACCACTGCTGAGACTCCCCGCTGGGTCTATGTCCATAATTACCCTAGAGTGGTGTCCAGCTTCCCCAAGGACATTGTGAAGGAGGAAGCAGAATAAAATTGAGTGAAGCGGCAGGAGCTGCTGAGCAGAGCAGCACAGCATGGTCTGTCTCAGAGATGAACTAGTGGGAGGTTGGGGGTAACTGGAAGATTGTGAAAGTCCAGGGCTGAATCTCCTCAAAGGATCCTTGATAAGTCAATTATTTCCTCCTTGGGAGATCCTTGTTTGATTAGGTTTCTATCTAACTGTTTAACCACAAATATATATATGAGTACCCGCTTAAATACTATTTGATTAAATTTGTCCACTAGTAAAAAAAATTATTCATAATAATGTGTAAGAAACCTCATAGTAACTCTATTCACTCACGTGAGACCCTCCCAGAAATGACATCTTTTTCTTACTGTTTCATTCAGGTGATATAAAAAGAAGTTCTTTTTTTTTTTTTTTTTTTAATAAACTGGGTGACATACAATTTTGTAGCAAGTTCAGACTTCTCAGGCTATAAACTGAGGTGTGCCGCATATGGAGAGGTTTTTTTTTTTTTTTTTTTTTTTTTTTTTTTTTTAAGCACAATTATACTTAGTTTTTATCTTGAGCTTGAGGGCAAAAAAGGAAACTTGGCAATCCAGAGCTCTCTGAGTCATTTCAACTCTTTAAACTGTCAATTCAGGACTTGTCCTTCCCTCTCCTTGGGATGCCATCTAAATTCTGTGAAAGTTATGAAAAACTGTGGCATTAAATGGGTCAGCTGATCCTTACCAGTGGTCCAGGGACACATTGCTTGTATATGTGCACCGCCCTCCAGTCCTCTGTCACTCAACTGCACCCTTTACTCTAGGACCTTTGAGAAAATATTGCTGCCCCTGCACCCCATAGGTCTGCAAGGGGCTCGTGTGAGACCACCTCAGGCCCAACTCTCTAGGTGTCATCTCCTCTTCTACGTTACAGAGGAGCAGGAGAGACACCTTGGGTGCCTACCATCATTCAGAGCCCCAAAAGAAATTCAGGGCACAAAATGCCCAAACTGGGGTTCTGTGGCACCCTGCCCTCCAGTGTGGGCCAAAGGCAGCAAGCAGGGTGCAGGCCCTCATCACTGCTTTCCTAATCTCCTCCCTGACTCTCCTTCCTGTCCAGACAGAATGTGCTTAAGAGCTGAGCACATTGGCTCTTATGTCCTTATGATTAAGCATTTTCCCCGTATCTGTTGCTATGGCAGAAACATTTGCTTTTAATACTCAGAAGCCAGGTATGGAGACACAAAAGCCCTTTCTGACAAGCTATGCTGAGAGTTCGAAAATCTATTTTGAACCTCAAAAGCTGAAAAATGATAATTGTTCTGCTGTGGCCTTTCCTCCTCGAAGCTGTAAACTCAGACAGCCTGAAAATATCTCTCCCTAATCCCGGGGAGAAAAAAGCAGGATTGCTTCATGAATAACCCAGCAGAAGATATTATACCTGAGTCCAGCCTACATTTGCCCAAGCTTCCAGATCCTGGAGTCCCCAGCTTTTTCAGCCTCACCATCAACAGTTGGCATGAACACTCAGACTCTGGCTCCAACAGTCAGTGTGTTCGTGGGAAGACGGGGGAAAGCAGGGTATCCCTCTGCTTCATGTCATGTCCAGGTATGCCCGGCCCGAGCATGCTGCTCTTCAGGACACTGGGAGGACAGAACACACATCCACCTGGGGACATGTCTGCCCATGAGTTTCAGTCATGCCACTGAGGCTCCCAGTCCCCTCTGCCTGATAACTGCATTACACCGCTGCTTCTACACTAATAAGTAACCTCTCTACCAACATTGCAAATGAGAATCACTGGCCCATGATTATTTGAAGACCATTTAAACCAGTGGGCTTGTGGACTAGAGCTAGGAGCCAAAACTGAGTTACAGTTTGAGAATCATCAAAAGGTTGATGCAGCTCTTCAGTTACCTAGATTACAGGTTATGTCAGAGACTGCTGGCACCCCCTTCATCCTTACAATAGAACTTCTGCTTTTTAAAAGGGCACAAGGCTATCAGGAATCAAGACTATATTGCCCTACCTCCCCTGCAATCAGGTGTAATGAAGTAATTAAATGCTGGTCAGTGAGCTGTTAGTCCAAAAGTTGTACAGCCACTATGGTAAAACCTTGTAGAAAGCTAGTTGGCACATACCCTTTGCATCATCTCTTCCTTCTATTGCTACCTGAAACGGTGTCATGATGTCTTTTGCACCATGAGGAATAAATGGTGTTTCTCCAAAGTCTTTGTAGAGCAACTGTGGATGCATAAGGTGGCTTACCTCCAGTGGTTTTATGCATAAGAATAAAACCTGGAGTGTTTTAGCCTTTGTTCATTTGGAGCCAAACCAATTTCTAGTATATCTAAATTATAACCAAGTCCAATTCTGTTTGAGCACAAGGTGGTAGAGAGTGTCAGAAAGCAATCTGAAGTTGTCACTTACAAGTAGTGATATTCATAAATGTCTCTTGAACTTGGCAGCAGCTTCAAGAACAGGCTGGGTGCAGAAAGGTCTTTATTCGGCAGCTCTGGAATGCGTGTTTGATGGTGTCTCCTTTTCTAGCAGTGAGAGAAATGGATGTGATATAAAGGGTCTGTCTGTTGTGCTTCAAGATGTCAAGTGCCCTCTTCTTGTGACTTGTGGGGATTCATTCTGGTTGCCATAGAGACCAAGTGAATCTAAGTTCAACTACAATAGCTAGGCCTTTTAATCAGAGACATATTTTGAAGAGGAAGCCAATATGCAAGACAGTAAGGTGACTCATCTTTCATTAGTGCTGCGAAGCAAGCCAGAATCTTCCTTCAGGATCTTAATGGATGTTATCCCAAGAAGCCCATATTCATGAGTGAATCATAAAATGATTAATTAAATACATTTTCCCCACCCACCCAGCACCTGTTTTCAAAGAATTCTCTTCTTACATGCACTTTTCTCTCTACCATACACTTCAGAATTGTTCTCTGAACCTACGGGTTGTGATGAAGATAACACCGGATCTGGAGTTCAAAACCTGAAGCCTATTTTTGACCCTACATTAAAGAGCTGTATGGCTTTAAGTAGGACTGCTCTTGCCTCAGTTTCTTTATCTGCACAATGAGAGGTAATGTGAGATAACAGCTAAATCCTTCTAAATCTAAGAACCAATAATCCCTCCTGATTTTAATTCTTCTCTCAGCCATGACAAGTACCTTTAATCGGGTTTCTCAGTTTCTTCCCTAACTAGAATGCAAGCTGCTGCTATACGTACTTAATTCATCTTTATCTGATGAATGAATGAGTGAATGAATGAATGAATCTGGCTTCGAGACTCAGAAACTGATTGTCCCACCTGAACTCAGTTTTTAGTGGAATCAACTTTGGAACCAAGACCAAGGCTTACTTTTGTTTCCTGTCAGCATCCTGGCCATTCTATATATCTCAGTTATAGATACCTTTGGTAGTCCCAAGAACCAGAAGGTACTTTTGTGTCTCTGCCTCTTTTTGAGACTAAATTACATAAATAAAAAAACAATCCCAGATCTGGTCCCCAAACAAATCTAAGCTGATCTCAAAGATTTAAAAATCTGCAGGCTCTTTTCAAAGCTCATTTCTTTCCCTGTTGCAGACACTGAATCACTTTTCTTAGTCAATGGTCAAAAGAAATCAAAGAAATCCAAGGTCCCTTACAGCCTTGCCTGGGAAATTTCAGAGAGGAAGGGAAACCACAGTGCCAAGGAATGAGGAAGCAGACAGTGAAGCCAGAAGTGAGGGCCTTTAATTTCCACATCCCTGAGCTAGTGTTCTTGGAACCGCCCACTCCTCACAACACACTGTCCTGGAACTGCCTCTCGATGCTCTCTGGAAGAACTTTCTGTTTTGTGTTTGCAAAATCTGGGAAACTGGAACCTAAACAGCTAGATATGCCATAAAGAAAAGTGTGCTTTCCTCCTGGGTCTCTCCCCTCCCTAGACTACCTGCCTCCTGACTTTGTGGTCACGTCTTGTTCCTGAGATTTGTAGTTCCTGCCACAAAGAGGAGGAATGGGACTTATTTATTGTAGGTCAGGTAGTACAATGTGCAATATTTCACTTGAGCCCTACAGTATCCGTGTGAAAGGTATTATCACAAGTTCTTTACAGGTAAGAAAACAGGCTCAGAAAGATCCAGTCACTTCTTTCTTTCTTTTGTTTAAATTGAGATATAACTGACCATTGTGTAACTTTGAAGAGTACATGTTAATTTGATACCTTCATATATTGCAATATGATTATCACCAGTTAACTAACAACTCTATCATGTCATATAATTACCTTTTTGTGTGTGGGAAAACAATTAAGATTTAGTCTTTTAGTAACTTTGAAGTTCATAATACAGTACAGTTGACTCTTGAACATCGACCCCCACCATGCAGTTGAAAAGCTGTATATAATTTATGACCCCTTAAAAACTTAACGACGAATAGCCTACTGTTGACCAGAAACCTTACTGATAACATAAATAGTCAATTAACTCATATTTTATATCTTATATGTATTACATACTGTATTTTTACAAAAGCTAGAGAAAAGGAAATGTTATTGAGAAAATCATAAAGAAGATAAAATACATTTATAGTACTGTACATATTTATTGGAAAAAATCTGCATATAAGTGGACCTGAGCAGTGCAAACTCATGTTATTCAAAGGACTACTGTATTGACAACAATAATCACTATGCAGTGCATTAAATCTTCAGATCTTATTTATATACTAGTTGCAAGTCTGTACCTTAAACAACATCTCTTTCTTTCTCACATCCTCGCCCCCCTGCCCCTGATAAACACCATTCTGCTCTCTAGTTTTTCTTTTTCTTTTTTTTTTTAGATTCAGATATAAGTGATGTTACACAGTATTTATCTTTCTCTGTCTGTCACTTTTCATTTTCTTGTAAATGGCAGAATTTTCTTTTCTCGTGGCTGAATAATATTCCATATGTATGTGTGTGTGTGTGGGTGTGTGTGTGTGTGCGCGCACGCGCGTGCATGTGCACACACATGCTGAAACCTCTCTATTTATTTGTTGACAGTCTCTTAAAAGTTGCTTTCTTAAACTCACCTCCCAGGAAGTGGCAAGGAGCAAATTAAACCCAAGTCTGCCTGTCTCCAGAGCCAGTAGTCTTTATTGTCCTATTTTTCAGGCAATTTTAGAGCTGGCTGTGAGCCTGTCACTGGGCAACTTGGCTGAGTGCTCTTTCTTCATATTTATTAATATTTCCAAAGATTGCTGAATGCCTGGGGTGGTATGTGTTGTTTATCATTTATGGAGAAAATTTCAACTCAAGAATTTCTCTGATGGTTGTTAATGACCTAGTTAACATGTTCATTTTTTTTTTCTTTTTTGGCTTAATTTTATTTTTCACTGCATAACATGTTTTCATGGTTCAAAATCCAAAATTAATATAAAGGCTTTCTAAGCGATATCTCACTTCCATTTCTATTCCCTATACTCCACATCTGTTATTAGGTGACCATAATTTCTGGTTTATCCTTGCAGTGTTTCTACAAAAGAACCAGAAGGTATATACATATGTACATGCCTGAATGCATAAGTAACATATTTATATATGTACATTTATAGTCATTTCTTCTTATCTCACATACAAATATAGCATAGCACATCACTGTGTTACACCTTTTTGTGCTTAGCAAGGTATCCTGAAGAACATTGTGTCTCTAGAACTCCTCCTTATTCTTTTTATATGGCTTCCAAGTACCCCATTGTGTATTAGTTCTTTACTACTGGCTTATTAACCAAGTCTTCGCTGATGGACATTTGTATTTCCAGTCCTTTGCTACTACAGATAATTCTGCAATTAACGGCTTTGTGCAAACTTGTTTTTACTGGTGGAGATGATTTTATGAGTTTTCCAAGAAGCTGGGTCAAAGAGTAAATGTCTATGTGATTTCGTCACATGTTGTTAAAGTTCCTCTCCTTAGGAGCTGTACCATTTTTCACTCCCACCTGCAATATGTGAAGTGCCAGATGCTCCAAATGTAGCCAACAGAATGTATTGTTCAGTTTTTGGAGTTTTCACCAGTTTGATAGGTGAAAAATACCTCAGTATAATTTTAATCTGAGTGTCTCATAAGTCTGGTTGAAGATTTTTTTATATGTGTAAAGGTCATTTCCTTTTTTTCTGTGAACTGTTTGTGCATTTTGCCCATTTTTCTGTCAGTTTTTCTTTTGTTGTTGATTGTTTATTAAGAGTGCTTTAACTATTAGGAAGCTTAGTCCCTTATTAAATAAATTGCGAATATCTCTGACAGTTTGTTATTTGTCTTTTGACTTTTGTTGTTCAAAAAGTTGTATTTATGCTTAGATGTGTTTGTCAATCTTTTTCTTTATTTCTCCTGAATGTTGAGTCACAGAAAGACTTTCCAGCTCCTAGGTTGAAAATTCACCCAAACAAGTTTTTTCAGAAAAATAAATGGGTTCATTTTTTCCAATGAGATTACCAAACCCATTTGGAGTTTTTGCTGGTATTTTATGTATGGCTTTTCAATTGTCCCAATGCCCTTTATTAAGAAGTTCGACTTTCAAGCAACAACCTCTTCTCTTCCTCTCAGCCATCCACTTGGCATCTGCAAAGCAGCAACCATGCATGAGCGCATCTCCATCCACATTGGCCAAGCTGGTGTCTGGATCAGCAATGCATTCTGGGAGCTCTACTGGCTGGAACATGGCATCCTGCCCCACGTCCAGATGTAAATGATAAAACCATAGTGGGGGAAGTGACTCCTTCAACATCTTTTTTAGTGAAACAGACATTGACAACCATGTGTCAAAGGCAGTGTTTGTAGACCTGAAACCCACGGTCATTGATGAAGTTCGCATTGGCATCTACCACCAGCTCTTCCACCCTGAGTGGCTCAACATAGGTAACAAAGATGCTGCCAATAACTCTTCTCACAGGCACCCCTCCATTGACAAGGAGGTTGCTGACCTTGTCTTGGACCAAATTCGGAAGCTGGCTGACCCCCAGTGCACAGGTCTTCAGGGTGCATTAGTTTTCCACAGCTTTGGTGGGGAAATCAGTTCTGGCTTCACTTCCTTGCTGATGGAACTTCTCTTTGTCAATTATGGCAAGAAGTCCAAGGTGGAGTTCTCCATTTACCCAGACCCCCATATTTCCACAGATGCAATTGAGACCTACAACCTCATCCTCACCACCCACACCACCCTGGAGCACTCTGATTATATCTTCATGGTTGACAAGGCTGTCTACAACATCTGACGTAGAAACCTTGATATTGAGTACTCCACCTATACTAATCTGAATAGGTTGGCAGGTGAAATTATATCCTCCATCACTACTTCTTTCAGATTTGATGGAGCCCTAAATGTTGATCTGACAGAATTCCAGACCAACCTGGGACCCTTGCTCCGCATCCACTTCCCTCTGGCCACCTATGCCTCCTTTATCTCTGTTGAGAAAGCCTACCATGAACAGCTTTCCATAGCAGAGATCACCAATGCGTGCTTTGAGCCAGCCAACCAGATGGTGAAATGTGACCCTTGCCATGGTAAATACATGGCTTGCTGTCTGTTGTATTATGGCAGTGTGGTTCCCAAAGATGTCAATGCAGCCATTGTTACCATCAAGACCAAGCATACCATCCGGTTTGTGAACTGGTGCCCCACTGGCTTCACAGTTGTTATTATCAGTCTCCCACAGTGGTACTTGGTGGAGACCTACCTGAAGTACAGAGAGCTGTGTGGATGCTGGACAACAACACTACAGTTATTGCTGAGGCCTGGACTCACCTGGATCACAAGTTTGACCTGATCTATGCCTTTGTCCACTGGTATGTGGGTGAGGGCACAGAGAAAGGAGAGTTTTCTGAGGACTGTGAGGAGTTGGCTGCCCTTGGTATGAATTCTGTTGAAGGGGAGGGTGAGGAAGAAAAAGAGGAATACTAAAGTTAAAAATGTCGCAAAGGTGCTGCTCTTACAGAAAAGCTTATTCTGTTTTAAAGATTGAAAGTTGTAATCCGATGAGTTAATTTGCATGTAGCTGTGCATACTCTCATATACAATTGCTGGCCTATGCTTTAAAGCATGATGCTTTGTTACAGACCCAAACTGTCTGTCTGATGAGTTTGAATGAAGCATTCATTTCCTGTCTTTAAAAAAAAAAGTTCAACTTTCCCCATATATTTGAGATACCACCTTTATCACACCTTACGCGAATTCTTATGTCTCTTTCTGGACTTTTAATTTTTTCCTATTTGCCTTGCTATTCATTCTTAATACAGTCTTAATATGAAGATAATAATTATCCATGTTTTTAGGTGAAATGCCACTTTTTACTAATTTGTCTCCTTGCTGTTGTCTTTCTGTGTACATTTTGTTTTATTTTTATTGAAGTCAGATTTTTACTGAAGTCAGATTTTATATGGCAAGCAATGAGGACCTGCTACATTCCAAATACCAATTGGTTGAGGGTAGGGAACTGAGATTCCTGAGCCCCTCAGTGCCCAAGTGAGGAGACACATGGCTTGTCTCTGCATAGCAATTATTCAACCTTCCCCAAAGACTCCTTGATTATTCTGAAAGCTCTTATGATGTTCTGTGAGTTGAGGTTCTTTATTCACCAGAGATTTTTGACCAGGACACACATACCTGCAGTTGTTCAGGATAATTCTCCCACTAAGTCTTTTTATAGATACCTTTTCCATCAGGGCTGGTTTTGTAACTTGCCTTTAGGGTTCACCTTGAACCTTCCAATTATGTCATTGGATATGCTAGAAGAAATCTCTTACTCTAACCCCAAATAGCAGCTAATCTCTTTCAAATATTCTCTTTCCAACAAATTGTATTGTATACCCTTTTCCAGATTCTTCCTGTTTGTCTGGGCTCCTTCTTGGGGTTGAAGTAAGGTGGAATTGGACTCTACATGTCTTTACTTTGCTCTGTGGTCATTATATTAATGACATACTTGAGAACTGCCAAACAAGTACCCTTAGCCATCTGGGAGTCCCACCCCTCCTTCTCCTTTCCCTCCCTCACTTTCTCCCAGCTTTTGTACTTCATTTATTTTCTCACAAACCCCAGAATTTCAAAGAGATTTGTCAGGAAAGCATTCTTTTAGTTCCACTTGACACTACTTTTTTCAAGGAGCTGTAGTCTAGGTCCCACTGCTCTGGATGATACAAATAGGCGGAGTCAGTTTCTCTGAGTTGTCTCATCTTTCAGCTTGTGAAAGTTTCTTTAGCTTCCTAGGAAAGAAATGGACCAGTCACCAAAAGCCTCTAAAGGACAGAGTTAGTTATGTAGACAGAAAGGAGAAACAAACTAAATGTTGATACTGAAAGCATCTCTGATCCAAGGATACATAAAGGGACACTAAGAAGACCAATTTTCCCTTAAGACAACCTGAGGAGGTCCTTTATTAGAATAATGAAAAGCCCCACCCCGACAAAGGATCAGTTTCTTTCAATCCCCAAAAAACTGAATTCTCTTTGTTTTTTGATAAGCAGCAAGAGAGTTGGCCCTTTCTGCCAAATACTGAGACAGTCCTATTGTCTAACAGGTGATATATCCACCTCCTCCAAAGGGAAGAGAAGGTGTCCAGAAAATAGTAGAAAGATGCTCTCCTCCAAGCCCAAACATTTTCAGGTTTTAATAACATAAACTGTATCATCTTTCCATTAAAGCCAAGCTAAACAGTCCAGTGCTGCTATGAGTTGAAATCAATTTCCTTCACCAATTCATATGCTGAAGCTCTAACACAGGGGTCTCCAACCCCCAGGCCACTGACTGGCTCTGGTCCATGGCCTGTTAGGAACCAGGCCGCACAGCAGGAAGTGAGTGAGTGAAGCTTCATTTGCATTTGCAGCCACTCCCCAGCACTAGCATCACCACCTCATCTCCATCAGATCATCAGGCATTGGATTCTAATAGGAGCACTGGTTCCTGGTGCCAAAAAGGTTGGGGACCACTGCAGTTTAGTCCACTATGACTGGTATCCTTAAAAAAAAAAAAAAAGAGAAAAGCACAGGGAGAACACAGCCATTTGACAACGAAGGCAGAGAATGAAGTGTTGTAGCTGCAAGTGAAGGAAGGCCAAGGATTGCCAGTAAGCCACCAGAAGCTGGAAGGAGGCACAACTCTCCCCCATAGGCTTTACAGGAAGTGTGGTCATGCTACCACGTTGATTATAGACTTCTGGTCTCCAGAACTGTAAGAGAATAAATTTCTGTCGTTTAATCCATTCCATTTATGGTACATTTTTACGGCAGTCTTGGTAAACTAATATAACCCCAGAGTTTTATTTCAGGAGGATTTTTGGCCACACAGTTCCTGCCCTAAGGTGCAGATACCAGGGACAACATAATACATAGAAGTGGCCTTTTCTCCCTTTTTGTGAGACACAATTTTTTATTTCCCCAAAGACACATGATTGGCTTATATAGAATGAGGTACTATTATTGGGCCTACATTCCCTTAATGAAATGGGGTAAGCAGAAAGTACTTTCACACTTGCCAGTAAGGAATGGTGTTAACAAACACATGCCCTCTTCTCCAGCCAGGTGGTCTACTGTTTGCCTGTTTTCCCGTTTGAAATGATTCTCACTTCTCCCTTCTCTTACTCAAAGCCCCACCTGTCCCAGAAACTCAGTTCAAGCTCCTCTCCCTCCACAAAGCCTTTCTCCACTGAATCAGAGGACAGTGACCTCTCCCTCCTCTACATTTCTGTAATACTCTGTGTTTTTCTCACCGGCATATGTAGTGTGTGTTCCTTGCAGTCTTTTACAGATCATCAGATCCCCCTCATTCTGGCCTGATGATGGGAGTCTTAAGGGCAGGGATTATGACTCTGGGGACTTAGTACAGTGTCTCGCACCTTGAGAGAGTCTGAAAAACTCAGTAACAGACAGAGCAGGTCTGAAAGTAGGTTATCAGCCACAAACTAAAGAGGACCCGATGGCCATGAGCCGGAGAGTAATTAATGAGAATTTTTATTGAAAAAGATGA
Source organism: Macroglossus sobrinus (assembly GCA_004027375.1). Lineage (NCBI taxonomy): Eukaryota > Metazoa > Chordata > Mammalia > Chiroptera > Pteropodidae > Macroglossus > Macroglossus sobrinus. The sequence goes on along the minus strand of PVKZ01000711.1, from coordinate 437,035 downwards.
AGTCAAACAAAAATACTTAAGAGGGAAACATCTAAAATGACATTTTTTTGCTACAATAAACTTAGGAAAAGCCAGTGACTGGTGAAACCTGACTGACTCGTTAAAACTGATCTGTCTTTACTCAAATTTTCTGTTTTGTTTGTACTTAGAGTTCCTCCTCTACCTGGGTTTTGGCCCGGTGGTTATTGTTTTGATCAATTTTGTACTCTTCTCTTTTAAAGTGCCTTGAATTGCCAGAAAAGAGCTTAGAGATTTCTCATTCTTTTTGAGGCAGGAAAAAGACAGAGATTTGGAGCCAGTCGTGAGTGAAAATCCAAATGCTGTTTCTTAACTGTGAGATGTTGTATTGCTCACATCCTTGAACTTTGGTTTCCTTAATGTAATAATGAGATGGTAAATGTCTTCCAGGCATGGTTATTAGAATTAATACTGTTGAGGATATTGGCTGAGTACATAAAGAAGGCACTTAAAATAGTAGCTTTTTCATAGAAACTGGATTACTCGAGCTTGGAATAAGTCAGGCCAATGGTTTTCAGACTCTGTTCCCTGTGCCCTAAAGGTATGGCGATAAGGCCCTGCAGCCACCATGCTGGCAGCCGCTGAAAGCAAGGGAGTTGCCCGACAGGCAATTTTAGGTCCCTAAGCCCTCTTCAATCAGGGCAGCCCCCTCTTTCGTCTATTTTATTTATTAGAGTTCTTTATATGACCGCCCTATTTAAACAAAAAAAAAGTTCAAAAAGTTTAAACTTAAAGTAAGACAGTACTTTCAGTCTACCCTTACCAAAGCACATCTGTCTTAGTTACTAAAACTAGGGATATTTATCATTCAGAACAAAGGCTCTAGTGTCCGAAGAAATACATTTGATTTCAGTGGGTCATTTGAAAAACTTGCGTTAGTTGGGAAAACTATTACTGTCTCCCACAGTAGATGCCCAGAAAAGTAACTTGCTCAAAAAAAAAAAAAAATGTATTGAATAAATATTCAATAAATACCTAAACTACATATATCATAATGTTTTGAAAGAACAAATGAGATAAATGCTGGAAAATCTTTGCTAGAAAAACATGACATTATTATTATGTTCATGCTGTTTCATCACCTGTATTAAATTTGTACTCCCTTATCTTTACAATGCTCCCTGCAACCAGGAGATTAAAAGAGAGGCAGGATTGAAGGTCATCCAAACAAAATCCAAAACCATAAAGGTCTCATAACTCTGACTAATTAGAGGAACAATATCTAAGAGAAGATAGAAAAACAGGGAGAATGTGTCATAACAAGGATGATAATGCTACTATTATAACTGTTGCTGCTGCTGGCTACAATTAATAGATTAGTACCAGGCACTATGCTAAGTACTCAGAACTTCGTAACTCCTTGCATAGAAGGTAACGTTATCCCCAATTTACAATAAGAAGACCAAGGCCCAGAGAGTTTAAGCAATTGCACGTTGTCACCTAGTTAGTAAATGGAGTGAACAACAGTCTACCCTAGATTGTCTGACTCAAAGACCGAGTGTTTAATAATCATTAATGATTAATCCTAATCATTAGGAAGGTGATAATGGACAAGGTAATTCTGACGTTTTGACATTTCATTAGAAGAAAAATTAACATAATTAAATTCTCTCTGTTTTAGGGAAATATCAAAAGACTTTTTTGATTGAATAAAATATTTTTAGGCCTATAAGTACAATTTCAGTTCAAGAAGGCAGACAAAGTATATGCATTTACCTACCCTTCTACCAAGATCCTATTGAAATGTCAATAAAGATATACGAAAGATGAATAAGTCTATCAGAATGCTGAAAACAAAATGCAGAAAATTGGATAACTTAGGTAAATTTTGAAGGCAGATGGGATTGTATCAATGTACCAAAGCAGAGTAATACGCAAGTCAAAGAGTGCAAGTGAGAAGGCTTCAGCTAAGATCTTCACCAGGAGAGACTCCCAGCTTGGGGCCTGGGGCAGAGATCAGAGGAGTTAATCACTGAACAGACAAACCACACAACAGCTGGGCCACTTAAGCCCTCCCTCCCCATTCCACCTATAGAGCAGCTGTTTAATCTCAGCTGGAGCACCAATAACTGCTTTCTGGAGAGAGTAGAAAATCTTCCTGAGAAGGGGAAGGGGCTTGTGTGGAGGCAGAGGTATTGTCTAATCTGAAGGGCTTTAGAGCCTTCACAATAAATATAAATCCCAGCTCCACTCCAAAGTGGAATTCCACCCCCAGATAAAGCCCTTCGCCCTTTAGCAATTGTGATAGTTCTGAACTTTCTGGCTAAATGGAAGCTTGTCTGGGCAGATCCATCCACTTACACAGAGCTACAATTAGCTGTCCCATTCAGAAAATGGCCTTATGAGTAAACTTACCTATTCGTGAAATTCACTCAACTGACCTATATTAATTAATATAGTTCTTCATACATATCGATAGTCAACAAAGAATCACCAGGCATTTAAAGAAAATCAACAAGAGGCAAGATATAGGCTTCGATAAGCACAGAGTGGCCTTTGAGGAAACAGAAAAAATAATAAATGATAACTTGTACAATGTCGAATTATTGTCACAGATTTTAAAAGTTATTGCATCCTTAAAACAAGTTCTGGTTGCTATTGGGGCAAAGGGAACAAATTAGAAACAAAAACGAATTGTTGGATATTTGAAATAATCACCCAAGTTTTTTTGTTTTTTTTAATTCAATGAAGGAGCCTAATAGTGGAATGGATGTACTTAAAGACCAAATTAGGGACATGGTTGATAAAATAAAGAACATCTTTCAGAAAGCAAGATAAAAAAATGATATGGATAAGAGAAAAAATTAAATCAGTGAAAACAGAAACAAAAGGCTCAGTGTTTATCTAAACACAGTTATGCAAAAAATGGAAAAGAACGTAATCAGACATAATAAAGAAAAGTGCTTTGATCTAGATAGAAATAAAAAAGACTCTGCTCTTCAAACTAAAAAAGCTTAGCTAATGCCAAGCATCTGAACAAAATAACATTCAGCTATACATATGTACATGCAGAAATTTTAGAATGTAGGGCTTAAGAAAAATCTCAGCATTTTCAAGAGAAAAAAATAAGTTACCTCCAAGGACAAGTGTAAAATTTATAACAGACCTCATCTAATAACACCAAAAGCCAGAAGACAATGTTTTTAAGATACTGAGGAAGAATAATTTGGAGTCCAGACAATAAAGACAATCTTAAATATGGCATAATTTTGAGTAGTTATAGAAAGCAAGAAGAAAGAAGTGATTAGAATATTTTGTTTTGAGGACAAGTTTTAAAAAATTGAACTGTATTCATTTTGTCTAAGGGCCCAATCATACCTACTGGTTTTATAGTAATTGATTATTCTAGTTTTCTTATTGCTGTGTAATAACTAATTACCCCAGAACTTAATGGCTTAAAATAACAACAATTATTATCTTCCATGGTTTCTGTGGGCAAGAGATTTGGGAGTGGCTCAACTAGATGATTCTGGCTACAGATAAACTGGAGACCCAGGAGGGCCAATAGTATAGTTCCAATCCAAAGTTTGGCCAAAATACTTGAGTCCCAGGAGAAGTTAATGTTTCAGTTTGAGTCTGAAAATAGAAAAAAGCTGATGTCGCAGTTGGAAGCTCTCAGGCAGGAGGAATTCTCTCTTACTCAAGGGAATGTCACCCTTTTGATCTATTCAGGCCTTCAACTGATTGGACAAGGCCCACCCACATTAGAAGGGCAATCTATTTTACTTAGTTTACTGATTTAAATGTTAATCTCATTCAAAAACACCCTCACAGAAACACCCAGAATGTTTGATCAAATATCCAGGCAGCCCATGGCTCATTCAAGTTGACATATAAAATTAATCATCCCAGGCCTAAAACTAGAAACAAGCAAACTATCAATAATAAAATAGATAGCCTACTGGTGGGCATAGTCACCCAATGAAATTAAAGCAATGATAATGGATGGAATTAACTGCACATATTGCTACAAATGCATTTTTAGAACATGGTCAGTGAAGAAATCAGACACCAAGGGTTCATACAGTATAATTCTATTTATATAAAGTACAAAACAGAAAAAAAACTAATCTATAGTGTTAGAAGTCAGGATATGGCTGTGATTAGGGAGGAAAAGGGAGACTAAGAATTGGGGCAAAAAAACAAGGGGAGTTTGGAGTGCTGGTAACATTTTTTACTTGATCTTCATGGTGTTTCATTGGTGTGTTCACTTTGTTAAAATCCACTGAGTTGTATACTTATGATTTGTGCATTTTTCTGTATGGGTTATACTTCAAAACTTTTTTAACTTTAATAAAAAAGTATGATTGGAGAGCTGTTTGAACCATCTAAAAAACATGAGCAAAGATTACTTTCCTAATTTAAAAAATAACCAGAAAAGCAAATCCTTGTCAAGTCAATATACCAATATGCAACTCAAAGTAAGCAAAACTATTCTTGAATTTGTTCTTAATAAAAATAGCTATTTAAAAGATTTATTATTATAAACACTCAGAAGGAACAAAAAATTTTCAAGTGAATGATGAATTATTTACCAAAGTATTATTGCTTTGCATAAACTCATTAACAAGCAATAAAAAGATTACCAGTATCTGGGAATTTGCTGAAACATTTATTATAAAATAGAGTGGCATGTATACAAGTTTTACTAAAATATGTTCTTTTATTTTCAATCTATCTTCAACGAATATTCTTTCTCCAAATTAAACCAAATTAAAAACTACAAAAGGAAAACTTTGGGATAATAACATAGAAGGGAATTAACTTTAGTCGGCAGATACACTCATGCAGCAGAAATATTAAAAAATTCAGTAAACTCGTTGAAAAATACAGTAAATTAGCAAACACAATGTAAACCACTTTAATTTTTAAAGAGTAGGATGTGTTTATTTGGACTGAATATTGTCTTTGTTTATTATGTTAACATATGTTTTTGGATTTCAAAGTTTTAAGAATATTTAATGTTGGAAGTGTGTGTTTAGTTTATCAAAACATTTTTAAAGGACTGGAAGAAAAAAATGACAAAACAAGTCTATGTGTATATATATGACTCATTTTAAGTCATTTGGAATCATGAGAGGAAAAGCACTGTACAGACCAAATTAATTTTTGTCCTGTTATTTAATGTAAATAATATTTTGTAGCAAAACTAATGTATAATAAATGATCTTCATAAGCATAACTGGAAATCGAAAAACAGATATAGGGTATTAAGGCACTCTTTCTAAAACTTTCTAAATCCACTGCTAGCTTGTGAAAGTGGCAATACACTGATTGGTTCATGTGGAAGGGAAATATTGTAATGTCCTATAAAATACTCTGAACAATAAACAAAAACAAAGATTTCCCTCTTTTAAAGACTTCTTTGATGGACTTGATTTCGTAATAGTGTCAGGAGACCGACCTAAAAGGTTTAAATCAACATTTGCTCAATGGAGCAGTTTTGCAGCTGCTCACAGAATAATGGAATTCTTAGCCAGATACAAAGTCAAGAGGTCAAAGCACTTGACCAGTAAGGGAGGAGGATAAGACTGTGAGGTCCATCCTTTGGCTTCCAGGTCCAGGCTAATAAAATAAAATAAAATAAAATAAAAGACCTGGACTCTGATCTTTTTATTTGTGTGTCATGCCAGAGAACGGCACAGTATATCTTCTTTGCTTTCTGTTACAGGGTAAAAGGTGAGCCTTGGACATGTTTTCCAGTAGCAACAAATATACAAAAGCATTAGAGGAGTACAAATAAATTATAATCCTTGGGGATAAAATTTTGAGCAAATTAATTCAAGGTGGAGCAGCTCTCATCTTGCTTCCATATTAAAGTTCTGGGGTCATATCTGTTGTCCCCTATCTGGTGAGGTGGAAAAACATTTACTAGGACCTCTGGTCTTGTCTGTTAGGAGCCTCAGTTCTCTTATTACTCCAAATAAGCCAATAGCAATAAGAATATGAGTTTTCTTTCTTTTCTGTCCATGGATCCTTCTTTTGGTTCTCTGGTTAAATCAAGGCAGGGGAGGAATAAGAAGAACTAATATTCTGCCAGTGAGGCTCGAACTGATTGTTTACCTCTGCCAGTGATATAATTGGTCAGTGCCCCTGCATGTTACATATTTTTAAATATTACCCCTGAGAATAAACAACCTTTTAGAGAGGCCACTCTCCTTTGTTTTCTTTTCTTGAGTAGCTGTGAGATAAAAGTGTTTGCTAAGGAAAAAGAAAAAGAAAGCTTTATCAAAACTTTTGAAATGGAAAATTATATAGTTTTCTATAGTAGTACAAAGTGGAATTGTAGTAAGTGGTACATACAGGTAAGAACTACCTATGACACAGATGCCATCCATGGGAGGATAGCACCCAGCACTGGTTCTCTACCTGGGTTGCACCTTAGATGATAGAGACCTGGGTGGAGCCTAGGCAACAGGATTTCTATGGCTTACTTACTACTTGTTACAAGTCTGCACCCTTAAACAACATCAGTTTTGCCCCCCTCAGCCTCCATTTCCTGATAATCACCATTTTACTCTGTTTGTGACAACTTTGAATTTTTAGACATCTCTGTGTGTTTGCATCCACCAACCAAATGCATGGAACTTGTTCCCAGTCCAGCCAGGCTTCCGCGGCTAAGATGGGGGCTTTTTAATGTTCTCATACCTCAGACGACTAGAACCCAAATACCTGTGACTCAGACCTAACTGCTGTGTGTTAGACTTTGCTGTGGTCCCTCGGCAGCCCCTACAGGCCACAGTGGGAAATCCGGGGTTCACAGGAGAACCAAAAAATAACCCCCCCACACAAAAAAGCTATAGAAAACACTTGTTGAATTACGTCCTTCCCAAATTTGTATGTTGAAACCCTAACGCCTAGTACCTCAGATTGTGATTTATTTGGAAGTAGAGTCTTTGAAGATATAATTAGTTTAGATGAGGTCATACTAGAGTGGGGGAGGGGTCCCTAATCCAATATCTGGTGTCCTTATATATAGGGAAAATTTGGACACAGAGAACACACACAGGGAGAACAGCATGTGAACATGAAGCAGAAATCAGGGGGAATGAATCTATAAGCCAAAAAATGCCAACAATTGCCAGCAAACCACCAGAAGCTAAGAGAGAACCATGGAAAAGATCTCTTCCTTGAGATTTCAGAGGGGGTGTGGCCTTGCTGATAACTTAATTTCAGATTTCTGGCCTCTAGGATCATGAAGCATAAATTCCTGTTTAAGTCACTCAGTTTATGAAACTTTATTACGGCAGCCCTAGAAAAGTAATACACCTTCCAAAAACTCTCCTCTTCATTACAAAGAAAAAAACTCATTGAAAGACCTTTTGAGCTCATTAAAAGACCAAGCTGAATTCAACAGACAGACACTCGCCTTTGTTGTGTTCAATGAATGTTTACAGAGCAGCTGCGCTGTGCTCAGAACTCATGAGCTCCTGAGAAAGAGTAGAACCTTAAAGATCCAGCCATTATGATGGAGATAATGCAGGGACATGATAGCTTTTCATTTTACTACCTGTAGCTCTAAGCATTTCAGATATTCCATCTTTAAGGGTGGTTAATATATTTCTCTCCTACATATCATGAAGTCGAAGAATGTGTTAGATCAGGCTCCCTGGAAAACAGACTCAGGTTTGTGTGCGGGGGTGATGCTTGCAGGAACAAGACTTGTATGAAAGTACAGGAAGCAGAACTGGAAAGAAGTCTCACTATCATACAGCTGCAACAAAGGTCTCAGTCGATCTATAGGGAGCTCTAGAGCTGGAATGATCCTTCAGAGACATCTGAATGAGTTAAGGGGATGGACCTTTGTACTTCTTCCCTGACCACTCATTAAATACATTTTGCGCAAGGCACTTGCTTCAGGCAAAGGCAATCCCTGGGGAGACCTTCTTGGTGGGCTCTCATCAGCCAACATTTCCAATAGCCTCAGTCCTAAGGGGAATTCTGGGTAAGTCACTACAGCATTCAATTCAAAAGACATTCATTTCTGGATGAAAAGTAAAAATCTCTTAACTAATATTTATCGGCCACCTAATGGAATTAGTAGACAACATGTAACTAAACTGGTTCCCTGAACAATCTTCGTGGCAAGGCATAAACACAGAGATAGGCAATGTTTGAAACAGAAATGTCAGAATTAAGAATATAAATTAACCCTAAAGATAGTGTGCAAAATCAGATAGGCTAGGAACAGGCACTGGGTAAATGAAGAAGACTTGACAAAAAGAAGAATTGACCTGTTCTGTTTTTTTTTTAGGGAAATGGCCCTAGGCACAACTGTGCAACAGACAAAGTTGGGCCATCTCCCCTTTCTTTAGAAACCTGTACAAGCATCTGATATTTTGTAAACTGTGCAGCTCTGCACAGTGATCTCAGGATCCCCCCAAAGGTGATACTCCAGAGCCTTAGCAGAACTTTGGTTGGCTGGCAGGACTTCTCCCAGGTGGAATGAATCGCAAGCCGGAAAGGTACCCACAAAAAGCTGTTGGTGGTTCCTGTCTCTAACCAACAGCATCAATGAAGATGGTGTTCTGCTTTCTAGTTCTAGAGATACTCACTACTTCTGCAGTAGGGCCAGCTTCTCCTTCCTGTCTGCATTGGTTTCTTAGGATTGCCTTGACAAATTACTATATCCTGGTGGCTTCACACAATAGAAGTTTATTCTCTCACAGGTCTGAAAGCCAAAAGTCTGAAATCAAAGTGTCAGTAGAGCCATACTATCTCTGAAGTCTCTAGGAAAGAATCTGCTCCATGTCTTTCTCTTAGCTTCCGGCATTGCCAGAAATCCTTGGCTTTTTTTGGTTTGTTGACATATCCAGACACATTCAGTCTCTGCTTCTGTCATCACATGATGCTCTACCCATATGTCTCTGTGTCTCTTCTTTTTTTTTTTTATAAGGATACCTGTCATATTAGATTAGTACCCATCCAACTTCCATATGAGCTCATCTTAACTCGACTGCATCTGCAAAGACCTTATTCCCAAATAAGGTCACATTCACAGGTACTGGGGATTAGGACTTCAACATATCTTTTTGAGAGACACAATTCAACCTGTGACACCATCCAAGGTCATGATACCTAATCTAATTACATAACATGTACTAGTAGAGGAAATTCTGACAATATTCTCAGAGCCTCTCAACATAATGTTTCCATCTTTACATTTAGGAGAAAATTTGAAAACCTGCAGCTGAATGTCTGAGATCTATTGTATAAATAAGCAAATGGTCATTTTAGCTCAGGTAAGAGGGGCAAGATGAGCCAAAATGAGATAAAAGTGTAACGCTAAAAATAAAAGGCCAAAGTAAGAGGCAATAAGTATTTATTTGAGATCAAAAAAGAATAGCTATTCTGAATGCACTTATTCAGGCAGAACCCCAAATAGTGTTTCAATTAGAAGACAAAAGCAGTGGGTATTATGATAAAGGGAAGTGGAACAATAACATCAATAGAAGGAAGGCATTTCTATTGGTGCAGAAAAGCTAACATAGTGACACTAATTCTAAACGAAGTTTTTAATTTTCAGTTCAGTAGTCATCAGTCTTGTAGTCATGACATCTGCTTTCTTGTTATCCTTACAAACACTTATTTGGGAAACAATGTTGTTTTAGTCCCAGTCCAAATGTTATTTTACCCTGTTTTAACATTCCAAAGGTTTGAGGAATAAGACGTGCAAGGCAGTTCCTTGGGAGGCAGCTTTGTCTCCATTTGAAATTGGCCCCATTTATATTATTTTCTACAAAAGGAGAGGTATTTTGAGGCATCTGGGGCCTTAGTGGGATCTCTCAAATAGAAGGTACCAACTTCACCTACTCTTGGGCAAACTGCATTAATTACTTCCATTGGTTGAACAGCTCATATTGCTAATGAGGCCAAGATTTGTCTTGATCCAGAATTATTTTCTCCAAACTACAAGCCAAATTTTCACTGACCTTGTGACAGAGATAGCAGAAACAATAGTGCAGAGGAGACCAGTCAGAGAAGCCAGTACAAAATCCATTTCAACCACAAGCTAAGCCAAGCGAATTATATTTTGATGATATTGAGTTGCAAAGTCCTCTATATTGATAATGGATCTTATCTTATTTAAAGCAGTGTGGCTTTGAGACTGTGGCATTTTAAGCCTACAGCCATGCCACCCCGAACAAGCCTGATCCTGTCTGATTTTGGAAGCTAAGCAGGGTCAGGCCTGGTTAGTACTTGGACAGGACACCACCTAAAAAGACCAGGTGCTGTAGGCATAAAAAAAAAATTTAAATAAGAAATCGTAAGCTGACAAGATCTGTGCAATCTGTGAGGTCAACCAAAGGTTGCCTTGCCTTAATAATGTTCTTAAATAGAAACGATGATGAACTACTGTAGAACTCCAGCCATCCATGTGTTAGCATGCATCACGGTGAAGCTGGCACCAGAGGTTGATAACAGTGTGCTGTGAGTTTTAGAAAAAGAAAAAGGATTCACATTTATATTTTGTTGCTGGAAGAGAGAGAGAAAAATTAGGTTTTTCTTTAAGTCCTCTAATTTCACGTGTATTTTAGATCTGCCTGATTCCTGAAAAGATCTTCAAAGGAATTAGAGCAAAGAAGGGATCTATCCTAAAGCCATGCAATGACTGGAAATTCCAAGAACTAACCCCTCAGCCCTATCAGAATCCATAAATGGTGAGATACCTTCCACCCATGATGAGGCTCCTGGATGTCTTGAAAACAAACAAACCAAAGACCAAGGACAGAGAAGTATGGCAGCTGAGCAAGCTGGAAACTGTTTCTGTTAGAAACTTCCTGCAGGTTAACTAGAGCCTAATTTCTTCTCTCATAAAATAGAAATGATTAGAATTTTCCTAGGAGCAATGAAATGTAATGGCCAAGCCATAAATCCCAGTTCTAATACTGCCAAGGCCTTGGGCAAAGAAATTACTTAGAATCTCAGAATCTCAGTTCTCTCATCTGTAAAATGAAATTATAAAAATATCTATTCTCATAGGATTGCTATAAGAATTAAATGGGGTACAATACGTTAAATGTTTGTTCTATACTAGGCGAGGATATGCAATTTCCTGTTCTCATCATGTACAAAATAAAGCACCTCTAAATTAGAGATGTTTGCATCTGTCAGATCTTTAATCTATTTCATAGACACGTCTATTACCTGGATATACTGCTTCATGGAGCACGGTAAAGTCAGGCATTGTACATCTGAGATTGGTGAACGGGATCAATAAAATATAAAAGTAGAAAGAGATTGAGTCACCAGAGTGTTGGAGTTCTCTTGTTCCTCAGGTTATGGATAAAAAGGTAGCCCAGCTCCAGAATGCTTAATCCCATTCCAGGAACCCATGAAGTGCAGTGTGACATGACAGAAGCCATGAGGTTTAACATAGGTAGATAAGCATAAATACAAATTAAACAAATAAATAAAGGAAGAGAAGATCATTCTTTTGCTTCAGTTTCCCTTTTAGCATCTCAATTCATAATTTCTCTTTGAGAGCCATCTGACCCTGGTGACTTGAGGTAGGAGAGGGAACTTAGAAAACTCTGAGGAGAAGTAGAATAGAAAGATGTACCCCTGGGGAGGCACTGTCTACCAAAATAGTAAATGCAACTCTGTGCTTTTAGAAGAAATTTGGGCTTATGCAGAAGAAAGCAGAAAATGAGATTTGTATTGATTAGGAGGCTGACTCTGACAAATCCTTCTTTATTTATCAAGGTTTGGAGTTACTCCACAGGGCCTTAGTTCTCACCTAACTAAAAAGGCCCATTCTACAGCCTGGCGAATTCTTTAACACAGCCTTTGAAGATTCGTTAACATTTAATAACAAAGCGGACAGGATCTCCATGGTAGATCAGAACTTTTGCAAAAACTTAATGAGACCACATCTTGTTCTTTAGTGACTCTGTAGTGAAGGCTTCTGTTTTCAACCCCTTCACGCACCTACACACATAAAGACAGCTGTACTCTTTCCCCCAACACAGAATAGACACTGACCTAATCCCCTTTTTGTCCCTAAAATGTTTACTTGGAGCAGTGGTGCTCAACCTTAGAATCACCTGGGGAAGTTTTTTTAAAATCCTGATTCCCAGGCCACACTTCAGACCAATTAAGTCAGAGTCTTTGGGGGTGAGACCCAGGCAAGAATATTTTTTAAAGCTCTTAGATTATTTCAATGTACAACCAAAGATGAGATCCACTGATTTAATGAAAAAGTAAATTGGAGCACAATGGCATTGTAAAGTACAGTGTGGAGAGCAGCCAACCTATCTGGGCTTAGAAATTGTCACTTGTCAGGTCCTAGAGCACAGAGGAGTCTTTCTGGTTCTCCAGAACTCCTAAATGTTATGGTGTCAGAGCATTTGGGATAGGCACCGTAGTGCCTATATTAGTCTGCTCGGGATGTCAACACAAAACTCTATGCACTGAGGGGCTTAAACAACAGACATCATTTCCTCAGTTTTATAGGCAGGAAGTCTAAGACCAAGGTGCTACCATGTTCACTTTCAGGGGAGAGCCCTCTTCCTGACTTGCAGATGGCCACATTCTTGCTATGTCCTCAAATGGTCTTTCCTCTGGGATCAAGTTGGGAGGGAAGGAATGGGATGAAGAAATAGAGAAAGAGGGAGAAAAAAAAAGTGAGAAGCTCGTGCTCTAGTGTCTCTTCTAATGAGCACACTAATTCTATTGAATCTGGACCCCACCCTTATGACTCATTTAGAATTAATTATTTGCTTAGAGGCCCCATCTTCAAATAAAACCACACTGGTGGTTAGAACTTCAACTTTTGGATGGGGTAGGGGAGTGATGGACACACAGCATTTAGTCTATAACAGTGGTCATGGCCCATATAGACACCCATTAACAATTGTAGCTTCTTCAGGTGTCATATATCCTTGCTACTCATAGTGTGGTTCCTGACCAGCAACATAAGTGTCCCCTGAACATTTGCTGGAAATGCAGAATGTTGGGTCTCAACCCAGAGAGATCCACTGAACCAGGATCTTCATTTTACCAAAATCCTCATATGATAGTTATGTACATTAATGCACGAGAAGTTCTGGAATAGACTTCAATTCTAGCAATTCTAATTTTCAGATATTTTAGCAGGTTAGTTTGCTAACACTTGGTATCTGAATCTCAGAGAAGGGCTCAAACTTTCTCTTTTTGTGGGTGATCAGAATTGTATCTCCTGGCTGTTGAGTTTAAGAAGACAAAAAGTTCAGAGAGGCTATATCCCATCTCCTCAACACTCTTCCTCCTTTAGCATGCTCCCACCCTCTTTCCCTTTCCTTTAGCCTCCAAGGATTTTTTTCTAAGAGAGAAAACCAAGATCAGTTTTGAGCCAGCTGCAATAAGCACTTGTGAGAAATCTTACCTAATAACCCAGTCAAGTCCCACTGGTTGAGCAAAAGTCTGGTGGTCAGGGTCTCATTCCCTCAAAGCAAGAGGACCTGAAAAGGGCCCAACTGAGAGAAGGATGGGGTTGGCACAGGCACAGCCCCATAAGCTCCAGTGCTTAAACTGCAGTGAGTGAGGACAACTGGCCCTGGGTCTTGGGGGTGGGTGAGGCTTTTAAAATCAGGGTGAGCAACAGATCAGGGCTAAAGAGTCCTTCATCTTTCTTGTCACAACTGTTGACCCTAGAAAGATGCCAAGCAGATTTCATCTCTTTAAAAATTCATTTTTTATTAAAAATGAAAGCACAAGAGGTTTGGGCAGTTAGCATCAATGTCATGAGGGAGACATCCAGGAACCCCATACACATACCAAAACTCTCCAACCTGGTATGAATGTCTGAAATCCTGCCAAAAGAGTCTTTTCTCTCCATATCTTGAAAGTTAAAGATCTGAAAAAGAATACACACTTTAGGTAAATAAGAATTTTAGGCTTCTTGGAGGAAAACAAGAAGATTCTGAGGATCAAATTCACCTACCTCAGAGTGGATTCTCCTGGTTCCTGCCTGATCCAGACATCTGTACTTGGGTTCTCAGGGAGATCTCCACCCAGAGGACTCTCTCATTAATTTTCTCTCTCTCTCTCTCTCTCTCTCTCTCTCTCTCTCTCTCTCTCTCTCTCTCTCTCTCTCTCTTTCTCTCTCTCACTCACTCTCCAGGTGTCTGTGTCTCTTAGGGACTCAATTCCAGCCTTGGTTTGCTCCAAAACACCCAGATTCTTCAGAGCCTTTGGCCAATTCTGCTTTCTACTTCCTACTCCCAATACCCATGCTCTGCCTCACATTAGTCATACCCAGGGAGATAGTGGTGGTAGAGTCAAACTACTGAGTGGGATCTGCCTTACCAAGGTGAATTTTATACTATATACACACATATGCACACAGTGCCCATATATACATACATGTACAGTTTTGTTGAGATTATAATAAATTGTGTAAAGGGTAGCCTAAAAGGGAAACAATTGTCACAGAAAGGAAGTAGGCAGCCAGAAGAGGATATTTGGATATTTGTTTCATGGCCTTCGTAGTGTGGTGCTCCCATTGTTGAAGAAGAAGCATTTCTATATTAGACTCATTTCTGACTCTTAAGAGATATGCAAAGAGCTTTGAGACAATGAGACCACATCATTCTAGATTTTTTTCCATAGATGCTCCCCCAAAAAGGAAGCACTGAGTTTCATTCAGAGAGATAGTGAGTCTTGTCCAATAGCTTCTGAGGGGGTGTTCCAGAAAAGTTGAGGTTCCAGAGATGTGCCAAGGAAGACAGGGAGGACATTTTAGCCATAATCAGAGCTGGAAGAACAGAAAGAGTGAGGCTCACTGCTTGGTATATACAGTATAACGTTAACAAGTAACAGAGAGAAAGCAGAATAAATCCATCTATTCACTTTCTGTTTTTTCTACCAAAGGAAATAAAGTCAAAGTAGAAAGATGAGAATCATTAAGAAAAAAATACATAAGGTAGGAGGAGAATTTTCAACTGTCTTAAAACAGTCGAAGTTTTCAAATTTGTGTGTCCACATAGCTTAACTGGAGCACATTTTCCCAAATCCCTTTCCCTGCAGGGTTCTAGGAAAGGGAGGGCCAAAGAGATTTTTCATATCAGAGTTGTAAGGTAAAAGGAAAGCAGCAGTCACATTCTTTTCACAAAGGTGGGAGCAGGTCCTCACAGCAGCTTTCCCTTATCCCTAGTGTGCTGGCTCACTTTGTTGGCAGTGAGAAGCAGCTAAAGTCCCGCTCCTCCAGCTCTCAGACCTGCAGCCAGGGCAGGGTTAGGTCCAGACGTGAAAACAGTGAAAGACAGAAGTGGGTTCCAGGCTGTCCTCTCTTCCACTTTTTATCCTCCTGGCCATACGGATTTACTGCCCTACAGAATTCAACTTTGTGTGTGCAAGACAACACACACAAATGTCCAAGTCAAATCCCTAGAGCGAATCTCTTATTCTGTGTCACTCTGGTAGTTCTGTTTCTGTTTGAACCCCAAATGATACAAATTATAGCTCAAGAAGCTGGGGAAATTTACAAATGTAATTATAAGCTTTTTGTTGATTTAATTTAAGAAATCAGCTTCGTATAGAATAGATGAGTATGAGTACTTTCCTGAAGGGGGAGCAGATTTAAAAACTGCTTAATTTGATGTTACCTCTCCAAAATTCTAAAATGGATTTTAAACTTATGGGTTTTGAAAAATCAAGGGAAAAATGCAAGTGATAATCATTAGACACAAGAATAGATTTATTGAAAATAATTTTGTCTAACTAATTGCATTAGATTATGGATAAGATTGCTAGCATGGTATACCATAGGATCAAGGTAGTTACAATAACCTTAATACCTAAAAGGGACTTAACAAAATTTCTCTCATCTCCTTCTGGAGAGAGATGTTGGCTAGATTTCAGTTAAGGGAAATATGTATCCTGACATGGGAAGATACTGCCAGTTGCCCAAACCAACATTCATTAACTTCATCTTCTTTAGCAACAGATACCCAATATATTCAAGGGGAAGGTGCCTCTTTTGCCTCTGTCTTTTCTTCTTCCTGTTGGCTGAATTAAGGATGTAATGGCTGGAGCTCTAGTAGCTATCTTGAACCATTTGGTAGTCTTAAGGTTAGAAGCCACATATGGTGAAGCTGAAAGAAAGAAAACCCTTAGGTTCTTGATACCTTTCAGTGTTGCTATAGCAGCTCTGTACTGACTCTTCTTAAATTTAAGTGAGAAAGAATGAAACTATCATTTTTATTTATTTATATATTTTCTTCTTTTGTATGCAGCTGAACTTAATCTTAACTGATACTGAAAATAAAGAGTGCTATTATCTTTAAAAGTGAATATATATAAATATAAAGGAGGATTTCTAATGACTTCGTATTTCAACTATTTTTATTAGCTCATTGAATAAATTCATGGATAACCTTTTTATATGTGTAGATGAAAAATCTTGGAGGGGCAATTATATATTGGATAATAGGTAAGTATCAAAAGAGATCTCAAGAGAGGGAAACAATAGGTAAAAACTAAAAAGATAAAATTTATTAGGGGTAAACATGAAGTCTGTCTTTGGGCCAAAAAATTTCTATTGTTTATGTGCGAAATGAAAGTACCTGATTGAGAACTATAAAGTTCAAAATAAAGAGTATTGATACAGAGTTCCACTATCCTCTGCACTACTATTATGTTAACACAGTCCTGGATATTACATTTTCTAAAAGGTCATTGTTGGGTCAGAGCTTGAACATATGTGTTTATCACTTCTTCCTCCAGATCGTGCAGCAGTGAACACAGCTACGCATATTTTTGTTTGTCCTTCCTGTCATCGTTTGCCAATCTGGGCACAACTATAAATTTACTGAGTTTATTCATTCATTCGTTCAATAATTATTGACTACCTACTATGTGCTCTGGTATGAGACCTTACATAGATGTATATATCGCATGGTCACAGAGGGTATCGATGACCAATAAGACTCTGTCCTTCCCCTCTAGGCACCCCTCCACCACCCCTGATCCTGGAGGAATCAGAAGGAGCAGAGCAAAGAAAAGAATTCACAGTGAAGTAACAATGATGCCTTACTCCTCTGCCACTTGTCTCCAGTCTGATGATTCAGTCTGAGCTGGGGAGAAAAGTATTGTATTGAATTTAAGACCAAAGCATCCTTCTTAAACTAGAATAAACCTTTTAATGCCTAGAGGGTCTGAGCTGATATGCTAGTAAGAAGAAAAACTTCTTCTGAATGGGTCTAAAGATAGTAATGAAAAAAAAATAAAGCTATTTCTTCATTGTACCCTATATGTTCAACCCGCTAATGAACATTAAATATATAGAGACTGTTTAGAAAAAAGGACAAGAAATAAATGAGTGACTGGAGGAAGGGTGTGGTGGCTGGGGGCTGAGTGGGAAGGAAACGTATTTATGTCTTTTAAATTTTGTACTGTATTACCTATTTAAAAACCAAATAACTTTTCTTTAAGGATTTGTACACAGAGATGGACAAGATTGTACCTTTTCAAAGGAGGATAACTAGAATAGTAAGGGGTCTAATCACTGTGTCTGAAAAGGAGGAGCTAACGAATGGGAAAATGTTTAACCTGGAATAAGGAGATTTGGGGTGTAGGAAGAAATTTACTGTCTTAGTCTATGTGTTTTCAGAGGACAAGACTAGGACTAAAGGGAAGAAATCATAAGTAGGTGATAGTGTGTCACTTTCACTTTTCTTTTTAGGCATAAACTTCCATCTCGTTAATGACAAGAGGTTCTTAAAATGTTTGCCACATCAAGTGGAAAGTGGCCTAAATGACTAAAGTCACTTTCAATCTGTGCTTCAATGACAATGGAGTTTCAATTTGGTACATACATGGAGCCTCAAGACCTTTTTTTTTTTAAATTAACATCAGCCAATGCTAGGTTCCTAATTCCCATCTGTCAATTCTAGTCACTGCTCAGATTCAGTGATTGTAGCAAGGGAAGCATGGAAAGCAAGAGAATGGTGGGAAGATTCTAAGAGGTAAATTCCAGTCAGCTGGCTGCATTCACTCAGCACTGAGTGGGGTGGGGAAGGTGTATAATATGCTGGTATGTGTTTGATATCAGGAATTGTCAAGGTTCTGACATTTTACCTTGCTTGCAAGGTAATACATTAGCCTGACATGGCTTATACGCTGGGAGAAGACACAAGACTTTGGGTCAGAGATAAAGGACTTTATGACTCATGGCCACATCAGTTCTATGGAATCTGTGTGCACAGTAGGTCTGTGTCATAGCTGAGGAACCTCAAGCTGAAACCTCCAATCATATAGGGGGACACTAACAAACCTGCCCAAACTTTGCCCTTGAGGGAGATATTATCTTTTTCTATCCTAGTCAGGAAACAAATTTGCCCTCTGCCCTAGAGAGACCTCCATCTTTGCTAAACTAACATTTCAGAAAACATAGTCTGGGCTAGACACTGTCACAAAATATCACACTAGAGAATTGTCTCTCAACAACATTTCTTTGTAGGAGTAAAGTTTTGGACTAATCTCTTCATGTTGTTGCCAGATGTAGAACTACCAGCTGGATGCACAACTCCATGCCCCAGTTAATATCTTTCTGGACCAGAAAGCAAGCAAAGGTCTTAGAGTTGAACAGACTTGAATTAGAATCTTAGCTCTGTCATTTAACAGCTGAGTAAGTTATTTGCTTAGCATCTCTGACCTTCAATTTCCTAATTTGGGAAATGGGCCAATAACACTTACTTCAGATGAGAATTAATATGCATAATAGGTATAATTATGAGTTAATTTTTCACCTAACATTCGTTAATTTTTACTTAGAAAAAATAACACTCTGAATACTCAAATTATAAAAAACTTATAAACGCATGTACAAAGTCAGCTTTGTTTTCCTGTGATTTGGTTCTATATATTATAAGGGGGTGGGGAATAGCAAAGAAGTCTTTGAACTTCTCTAATTCAAAAAAAAAAAAATCTGTGCCTCTCATTAACTCTTGGAGCAGAAGGTCTCAGATCCTAAAATTTCAAAAACTCTCCAGAATACAAAACAAGCTATCTTTGCTTTCATTTCTCTTGGCTCAGATTACTGCTGATCATCCTCTTCTCTCCACCTTCCTACTTCTTTGCCCTCTGGTGGGTACCTCAACTGTGCTTGCTTAGAGTGAATTTAGCCTCTCTGCTCTCAAATCGACACGATAAACACCTCATCCTGCAATACCATAGATCTCCCTAAAGAACCCCAACCCAGTATCTCTCTAATTAAAACTCTTTGAAGCATGTTTTTTCTAACAGCTCCAAGCTTGATAGATGAAGAAACAATAAGTAAAGACTATAAAGCTGCACCTTATAAAACAATACTAAAGCAAATGATAATTATAGGAGATCAAATAATTTGCCTCTGTTGCTTCATAGGATTATTTTGCTTTGTTGGTTCCCACTCCATAAATAACAGTAGGAACCCAGGTGTGTCTGCTGTGTTTTTTCATCCCAGGTGAGCCAGGACTCATTGCTTTATGACTGAGAGTCACCAGAAAGAATTGGTTTGCTTCAGACAAGGAAACTAGAGGCAACAGTTAACAGTTTAAGCATCTCAGCAAATTTTGTAAAAATACATCCTTGTCATTTACACTGGTTCTCAAACTTAACTGTGAGAATCACCTAGAAGACTAGTTAAAACTGATTGCTAGGGCCCATTCCCAGAGCTTCTGACTCAGTAGGTGCAGTGTGGGCCAGAGAATTTACATTTCTAATCAGTTCCCAGGTGATGTTCATGCTACTGATTCCAGGCCCGCACTATGAGAACCATTGCTCTAAAGGGTGATTCTCACCCCAGGCCCTACATTACAATCATCTGGGGAAGCTTTCAGGAAGGACTGCCTGGGTCCCGACTACTTAAATTCTGATTTAATTGGACTGGGGATGGGCCTTAGCATCTGGATTTTCAAAAGCTTCTCAGGTGATTGAATATGATACCAGGGTACTTCTAGAAGTTTCCAGATATGCATGCTCTTCTCGTACTTCCAGCTCAGCAACTAAGGAGGATGGATATAAACAAGTCATTATAAGGCTTGTTGGATATAAATAGGACATTTGAAAGCCAACTGGAAATAAATTCTGCTTGGAATTTCCTGCTGGTTAGGACTGATGACTCCAGCTTATGGTGACACAGTTTGGAATGCTGGGCTCCTGAGCAAACATCTCCCGCAGAGTCTTCTTAAAATATAAAATAATCAACTTGGCAGCCCCTCCCCACATTGACAGAAGGACCCAGTGTGTGGATTTCAGCCTAGTCAGAGGAGAAAATAGGCAAGCTTCTCCCTGGGTATGGTGACCCTCATTGAAAAGAAAGTGCCACTTGGCCAGGACTTCTCATTTACAAGGATGATGATGATGATGATTTAAAAAGAATCCTCTACAGAAGAACAATATTTTCTCATCATAAGTGACCTCTCTTCACTGTGTGAATTAAAGTTTAAGAGTTTACATCAGTGGTTCTCAACACTAATTGCACATGAGAATCACAAGGAACATTCACAAAGAGCACCTGTTTTCACTGAGGGTGACCAACTAGTTCCAAATTCCCAGATGTTCTTTGTTTTAGCATTGAAAGTCCTACATTCTGAGACGCCCACAAGTCCTGGACAAATAGGGACAGTGGTCACCCCAAATCAGAACCTCTGGGGATCCATCCTGGGGGGATTGTAATGTGTGGCCATGGTTGAACAGTGGTCATTTTAGGTTAAATGAAATTGTGTGCCATGCAGTGTTTTGGTACTTTCTGGAGCTCTGATACCCTCAGGGGGTGGATGTGTTCGTGCCTGTGCATGTGTGTGTGTGTGTGTGTGTGTGTGTGTGAGAGCACCTATAAACGTACTGGGAGGTTTTCAAGTGGAGAGGAAATGTGCTTCCTCTAGGCGCATGTGATTTCAGTATCATTTTCTGGGGACCATGTAAACAACTGATATTTCAAGTCTCACAGAGGCACTATCTTTAGCATGCACATCATGTATGAATATATAATAATGTTTACCATTTGTGGAGTATGGCACCACACGTTCCTACTGCCTAACTTACTAGGCACTTCAAAAGTGTCAGAAGTGAATGTGGTCAGCTATTTCAGTCCTGTTTGCAAGGACAGTGGAGGTTACCCTTGGTGATTCTAAGAGTTTTTCATAAGGACAAGACCTTTCCAGAACTTCTAGGAAGTTTAAAACTGGTGCTAAGGTGTAATTAAATTTTTTTAAACCCTAAAAATAAAGTTAGGGAGATAGTCAAGTGGGCAAGATGAAATATGTAGCCCACAAGATGGTGAACGATGCTCTTTCAGGGACAATTTCAGGAATGTATTTCTTTTGCAAGCCGATAATTCCATTTTCATTGGAGCAAACCAAAAAGCCTTAGGCCTGAGCAACTTTTCCTCAGAGTAAGAAATGTCTCATGCTCTACTGGCTAAAGGAGAACATTCATCCAGTTGTCCTGTGTATGACATGCTGTGATAGTACATTTCATTCCATTGTCCAGATGAGAAGAACAGCTGGGTGAAGAATAGAAGCAGTCTTCTGGACTCATTTCAGGGTCAACCAATACCCCAAACAAGCACCACCCCACCCAGGCAGGCTAAGCCTATGGGAATACGGGGCAGGGAGAGCCCAGGCAGTCAGCACCTACAGAGAGTAGGAAGTAGGCTCTGCCCTCAGGAGTTAAATACACTAACGTCCAAAGAAGAGCTGGCCAACTGGTAGGGCAGGAAGGTAAAGCAAATTACAGCTTATTCCCCTCTGGATAAAAGAAATAAGCATTTCTATGGAGCAAAGTGAAAAATAATTTTTAATTAGTGACTATCTAACACTCAGAAGCTTAATTACAAAACAAAGTTGGCCTCTGCCTCTTCTGACATTTTCTGGTATCCATGTTTTGAATGCTGAGACTAGCAGTGACAGCATAGTATACTGAAAACAGCAATGAATTTGGACATTAACCATTGAGAAGTGGTTTTCTCAAGAGGTCACTTGATGTTATGTAAAGCCAATGGATTTCAACTTGGCTCAACAAACCATGTTTCTCAAGTTGGGTCCAAGCTTGACTGAAAGGAAAACCATGGTCCATTAGCCACATGGTCCAGTGTGGTGATGAAGAACACGAGTGCTGAGCCAGACCACCTGGGTTAGATTCACAACCTTCTACTTACTTAGCTGAATGCTCCTGGGCATGTCACTTAACCTCTTTGTGCCTCAATTTTCTAATCCGAAAACAAAGATAGTAATTTTCCCACTTCATAGAGTTGTCATGACGATTAAATGAGAGAATGCCTAGAACTTGCTTACAGCAGAGCCTGGCACATAGGCATGCCCTGTGAGTATTAACTGTTACTAATTAGAGTAATTTGGCTTATTCAGAATAATATAGAGAAGTACCTAGATCATAGAACATCTCAAAAAACATGGAAAAAAAGATGGAGAATATTAAAATTAGTTTTAAGAAGCAAGGTTTTTTATAGCAAGGAACTATGCAAAAATGTCACCCTAAGTCCCCTGGCTAGCACATAAAATGCATTCTGGGCAAAGCAAACCTATAATCTTTTTTGTTCTTTTTGGCTCTCCTATTTCCACTGCTCACCCTACCTGTACTGCACATAAAACAATGCCAGGTTTATAGAAAGATGTCAATAAAAGTCAAAAGTCATTGTGACTTTTATATGGTGATTGTAACTTTTAATATTAATACTGTTCGTCATCTGGATAAAAAAAAACACTCGAAAGTAAAGAGCAAATTAGATGATATGAGGGAAAGTTCTTTGCAGACTAGAAAGCATTTACAAATCTAAAATATTATTATTTTCCTGCCCTAGTGAAAGTGATTAATTAGCCAAATATTCCTGAATTACAAACCACAGGCTCTCATTTATGTAGAAAAAACTGATTGGTGTTACCTTATCTGAACTTCGATTCTAACAGACTCTCCTGCAGTCTAGTGAAGAACGACTGGCAACAGCTTTCCTCAAGCTTGAGAGATTTTAACCTCGTGGGGTACATGATGTCAACTGAGATCCCAACAATTAATTATTGTAAGGTTCACTGAATCAGGCATTTGACATAGTTCTGTTCTTAACAACCTGTTTAAATATTTGGAAAAAAAAGGAATGATGAAACCTGAGAAGTGTGAGGACCTGCTTGTTTTTGATCAGGCAACGAAAATGAGAACCCATGCTGGGAGTCCTGGCAGGCAGGGCCCCTGGGCCCCCAGCCCATGCCCTTCCCCCAGGGGTGGGACAAATCCAGGCTCAGACTTGTGCCAAGCAGACACTTGACAGCATGCCAGACGCTATCTAGGCAGCTGAGTAATGAGACTTGGTTTACTGGGAGCCTTTAATTACCAGTCTAATGTACAAAACACATTTCTCTCTAGAGACGTTAACACAAGCACAGTCTTTGTTCCCCAGGAAAAGCAAGCTGCTTCCTCCTCCTGGCAGAGAAGACATCGCTTCAGAGTGATATTTATCTCTGATTGGTGAGATCCACCCAGCTCTAGCCGTGATACCAGCACATTCTTGCTCCCCTACCCAAGAATCCACTTAGCTGAGTCTTCATCGATGTCTGCTAGGTGACTGTCCCCTCACTTCATCTTTATTCTGTCTGTGTGATAGATAGACATAATGACTATATTTAGAACATTGTCCTACTTACTAAGAAAATTGACAATGCAAGAGAAACATGAATTTATCATGTTTTCAGAGCACTGAGTCTAATGTGGAAGGTAAAACTGTCTGAACACGTTTCTGTTTGTTGATACAATAAAAGATGTTTTTTTTTATGCAAAGATAATGGGAAGAAATAATCATACTAGTAATAGCTAACATTTATTAGATACCATTTGCCAGACACCGTGCTAAACCATCTTCTTGAAAGGTCCCTGAATCTTCACAAAGACCTACAAGATGGGAGCTATCTATTACCACTCCTATTAAACAATAATATTACTAAGATTATTTAGCAAGTAATGAAGCTGGACTCTAACTCTCACAGGAAGGCTTCACATCTATGTTCTACTGTCTCAGTTTCTTGACATTAATTCATTAGTGCATTTGGAAAACTTTTGAATGAAAGTTTATATGTGCCAACGCATTAGGAATAAAATATTAGAAAAAGCAAATGTGTGCTGTGTGTGTGTTCCTGTCCTATTAGAGTTTATATTACTCACACTATGTCAGCCACCCCTGTGTGGTGACCCAGTGTTGGGGGCAAAGTATACTGCTCAGCAGTCTTTCGAAGAGAACCTGCTTGGTGGACAGCCTCCATCTGCTGTGTCTTCAGATCTACTGCATTCATGCCAAAGCCATGACTGACAATGCAGGGATGCAGAGCCTGGCCATTCCTGTCCTCTTGGGGATTCCTTTGATGGGCAGTCTTTGCTCTGAAGCACCTCCATCAGTTTGGCAGAGACTTTCTCAAGAGGGACACTGCTCTCCAAAGCTAGTCTTACTCAATCCTCCTTCCTGCCTTTCTCCTTTCCCAAGTTTCAGACCTGCATTGTGGTCTGAAGGCTCTCCCTACCTACTTCTATGCCCCCTCTCTTTGCTCTTTCAATGTTACCCCAATAAATCTCTTGCACATCAAATTCCATCTTGGCATTTGCTTTGCAGAGACTCCAACTGATGCACCCTTTAAGCCACATCACCGGGAGCTGTCACACTTCTGAAATCAGGGGTTCAGAAGTCCCACTCTCTGACCACACTGCAAATCTTATAGGATTACATGTTCAGTCTCTCCTAACTAGATTTTTTTTGGTCTTTATCTCCCTGTCTATATGGTCTCTCAGTTTCTGCGTATATCAATGAGAGCACTGGGAGAGGGGAACAATGATTTACTATACCCTCCCACACATTGCAGGACTTTTAGCATCCCTGGCTTCTGCCCAAAAATACCCCTACCTGCTACATATAGCAGGGCTGGCCAGTACCACTCCTCCCCCATTGAGAACCCCTGGTTTGTTCCTTTGTCTGTTTCTTTTGCCATTGTCTTTACATCATCCCTACCTGAAAACACCTCAGCCCTGGATGACTGGAGCTGACAACCTGCTCCTTGCCTGTGAGCAGATGCCTGAGTGCTGCTGGGAACAATCTCACATTTGAATGGGTTGATCTCATTGTCAAATCCTCATCATTAAACCCATGTAAGCTCCTGACACTGATGGCAAGCTAATGAGCTTGCTCTTCCATTCTATAGGATAATCATTAAGACCTTCTTTACTCTCCTGAAATCTCTAATCCTCAGGTCTTACAACCCCCAAAAAAGAACATCTACTACTGCACAAAGAGAGGAAATACATCAGACCATACATCCTGGACTTCCTGCCCACAACAATTAATTCCTGCTGTATCTGCTCCCTTTGCTCCATCTTTCTTGTGTCTAAAACCATCCCACTATCAGGATCCTACCCCCTTCTATATTTCCACAGCTATTAAAGTCCATAAGTATTTCCTCTTTTTTATCTTCACTCTCTCCCAGCCCTATCTTTACTTCATCTTATCACCATCAAACCTGTGCTTTTTTCAACATAAAAAAATCCATTGTTTAAATAAAATATTAAGTGCAATCTCACATAACATCTTATTAATGCTTCTTCATAGAGGGGTGACTTAGGCCGATTAAGGATTTTAAAAACCTTCCCTCCCTCGATTCTATATCACTCTCTTTAAAAGATTACTTATCCCCATGGTATCTATTCCCTTTTCTTTCCCTTATTCCTAAGTCTTTCTAATTTGAATCCTATTTCCAACACTGTAATCAAAACTGCTCTTGCTAACATCACCAAAGACCAGATCTAATAGACATGCCTGACATTTAGGAAGAATTTGCCATATTGATCTATTCTTATAGACCCATTTTCTACCTTGTTTCTATGACACTGACACCTTCTAGTTTTCCTCCTACCTTTTGGCCATCTTCCTCCAATGGCCAACTTACATTTCTAACCATCTTCTTAAAAATGGTATTTTCAACATTTCTGTCCTTGCTCCTCTTTTTTTTATCATTCTTCAAATTTTTTCTTGGCAATATCTCTCTGAACAATCTCACCCATTATAATCTGTATGCTAACAAATCACAAATTGGCAGCCCAGTCCTCTCTTCTAAACTTCAGACACATGTATCTAAGTGTCATTCACATATTTATATCTGGTGTCTTGCAGATTCTACAAATTCAGTGTTTCTATATTTGTTAAGCTTCCATTGCTGATAGCATGAGCCATTCAATAAATTTTAAGCAAAAATTGGTTTCTACAGGGAATTGCATGCTTAAAAATTGTTGGAAAGATAAGAGAAGGCTCTAGGTAAGGTGTCCAGGAATGACACTCAGAATAACACTGCAGAATTAACACTCTAGGAGAAGTGCTATCTTTGCTATAGCAGGAAGCTGAGGAATTAGATAGCAGATGTTCCAAATATGCATTTGTCTCTGATATACCGGCAAGCAGCTGTGGCCAGATAACTGGATGCATATACTCTTATATCTGCTAAATTTGCATCAATAGGATGGATGCTTCAGGTTCTGCTGTCTCCATTCTGAATTCCAGACTCATGTGACTGTACCTGATTGATGAACCTAACTGCATTTGAAGACTTAATTGTAAAGGGGTATGAAAAATGTAGTTTTGGCTGTCTAGACTCTAGAGTATAGGATGGGACACAAGAAAGAGTATCTAAAGAACTCATTGTTTCTCCAACAGAATACTTCTCTCCTAATGTCCTGTATTTCTGTAAATTGTACCCCTCTATTCAGTAGTAAGGTCTGAAATTGGGAGTAATGCCCCTGCCCTGTTCTCCTTTATCCATACCAATTCTACCCCCAAATATCTTTTAATTCTATTTACTACTCTCCCATTTATCATTGTCTCTTACCTAAACTACTATAATAGCCTCTTAACCAGTAACCAGCATCTCTGCGTTCATCTCTGCCCTTTTCCAATGCATTATCCATAACACAGCCCAGAGAAATCTTAGTAAAATATAGATGTGAAGATGACACATCTCTCTTTAAAAATTTCAATGGTTTATTTAATGTATGTATGTCATCTGCTCTAGCCAGGAATCACCAAGAAGGCAAGCACTGGGTCTTTCCAACAGCCATATGCATGCACAGAACGTTGCACAGTGCCTAGCACAGAGTAAATATTGTCATTATGGCAAAAGATTTTGCTCTTCCTTCAGCCAAACAATCCCATCATCATGTGATAATTAACAAGGTTTCTTTCTGCCTTGTCATAAGCAATAACTTAGCAAGAAAAGCATAGTATAGAACAATATGAATCAATAGCAATATAAGCATTCTTACTTTTTGAATTCAATCCCTCAGGTTGAAGTTGCCTCTTAGAGATGTGCTAAAAAAAAAAAAAAAAAAAAGGAAGGAAGGAAGGAAGGAAGAAATAAAGAAAGAAAGAAAGAGAGAGAGAGAAGAAAAAAAGAAAGAGAGAAAGAAAGAAAAGATAAAGTTTAAGGAAGGCAGAAGTCAAACTTTTCTTTTTGCCATTTTATTTTCTCTTGCTCTCTAACACTCATTCTCTCTTTTAGCCCTCTCTTCTTACTCTTTCTTACTCTTTTTTCTTTTTTACTTTATTTGGTCTCTTTACTTACTCTTCCTTCTCATTTAATAGTCATCTCTTTACAAGCCTAGTAAAAATCTACAAGGCCTTCCTATTGACTCTGGTCTGCTGTAAGCAAAACTTTCATTGCATTGGTAAGGATTCCCTTAGTGCTTCCTCTATAAAACATTCTTCTCTCAGAAGCTGTTTTCTTTTGGAACCCATACCACAAGATTTCACTCAGAGCTGAGATTCTGCCAGCCCCATACAGTTGTGTGCGTTTCTGCCAGTTCTTCTCTGCCAGTGTTTTTTGGAAAGTCTTTGAATAATCTCAGAATATATTTTTGGAATCAGATTTAGAGTTTCTCAGAAGGAATAAAACAGCTTTTGAATAGGCTTTAGAAGAAAGTAGCAATTTTATTCAAGATATTCCTACTCTTAGTTATATCAAAACAGCCTCATACCAGTATCATAACAGGAAACACACAGACATGTGAACCGCAGGATGCCTGGGTGAGTGGTCCTGAGATGCACGCATGGTGGCCTCCAAACAGTGAACCATGTTTATCAGTTTCCTGCAAGAAATCAATGACTATTCCTTTTTACTGTTATCTCTTGGGCTTTGATTAAATGTTGCCATAGGAGGTAGTAAGAGCAAGCCAAGAAGCTAAAGGATGCCAAAGGACCTTGGAGCTTCTGTTACCTATTTTTTTTTAATAAATGATCTATTTGCAAGGTGAATGCTCCTCATGGCTAAGAGGGATACTGCTAGAAAGGGACTCCCTGGCCCATAATTCCTCTTTCTCTCCACTTTTTGGAGCAGGAAACCATGTGCCACGAGCAGAGCCATACATGCATTGTTTGAAGGTCCTATACCTCCTTTTTAATATATGCTATGTTTTTATGAGCTTTTGTGATCTATGACACACCTATTAACTTGTTAAGGTAGTTCATTTACTCAGAATTTTATTATTTTGTTTAATGAACATTTACTAACTAGCTACTGTGTGCTCTGCCTATATCATTTTTAAATGCTATACAGTTTTAAATAGCAAGCAAGCACTCAAGAAATGTGTGTTCAGAGACTTCCAGCCTACATGGCATAGTAGGTAGACTCTATGCTCTCCTCCTTTCACAACCACATCAAAATTTTAACTAAACTACAGAACAACTATCATTGGGAGTTATCTGAGGTCTGACTGAACAGAAGTCCTACAACTGAGGACATATATAAGGGAAAACCTCAAGACTTATAGAAGGAGTGGAGCTGCTAAATGAGCTGGTCACACAAACATGTGTGGAGGTTGAAAATTGGAAAGGATATCTTAGCTGCAGAGGTCCCCCTCCCACCGCCTGGAAGAGCAAGGTGTCCCAGCTCCACACTCAGGGTCCCTTCCTATTTCAGGCTTCCAGTGCCAGAATGAGAAGTCTCCTCTGCTTGTAAAACCAATGGAAATTGTGTGTGACAGAGGGCTGCGGGAATCACAGACATTCTTCTTAAAGGGCCTGCATACAAACTTATTTGCTCCAGGACTCACTCTTTCTGAGCTCCAGTGCAGGAACAGCTGCTCAAAAAGTGCTAGGGCTATGTGGGAAGAACTGAATTGCCTGGCTTCAGGGCAAAGGCTGGAAGGGCAGCTTTCTCCCAGACAAAAGTATGGCCACAATCCATTGTTCTTTTGATGAGCCTTTCTCATTCTTGGTGTGCAGATGCAAGTAGTCACCATGTCTGAGTCTCTATCAACCTGGCTAACACAGATTGCCCTGTGTTTCCTTGAAACCCTGTCCCTTCCAATTTGTGAGCCCACTGAAGCAGCTGCAAGTGGCTTTTCCATAAAAATGGTTTGTCTTGGCTCATGCTGAGGACTTTCCTAAAATCTTGCAAAGGTTCACAAAACCCAAACAAGCAGCATTGGGCCTTGGCGCGCCCTGTACCTCTTACTGAGCCGCCCTAAGCCTGGCACTACTAGCAGTTGTCATCGGTCCACGGCTTGGCCTCTCAAGGCACCTCTAGACTCAGCACGGGTGGTGGCCATTTGCAGATTGCTTGGTAGCCCATGCCAGGTGGCCCCAGGCAGTGCACAGGCAGCAGATAACTTAGCTGCCAGGAAGGCCCTTCCCAAAAAGCCCTGAGGCCAGCACAGCTGGTGGCCAGCTTCCACCAAAGCTGGAATACTACCTGAGGCTATACCCAGGAAAACACACCCAAAGGGCAGACTGAGTGGGCACCAGAGCCCTACTAAAGCCAATTCTGCTCTGTAAGGTTAGCCCCTCACAAGCCAGTCCTCACAACTAATCACCCAAAGGATAAATCCCTCCCATTTAATAAGTAAACAGCAACAAAGGTTCGACTACAACAGGAGGCCACACACAAACCACATAAAGGACATACCTGGAGCACCTGGCTCAGGTGAACAGGGAAAACTGTGACACTGGGTCTCACAGAATAGCTGCTAAGTCCCCTCTACTAAAATTGGGAGATTTTACACCTAATACATAGGAACAAACATAGGAAAGCAGCCAAAATGAAAAGACAAAAAAAAATATTCCAAATGAAAGAACAGACTAAAGCTCCAGAGAAAGAACTAAACAAAAACAAGCAATCTACCAGATGCAGAGTTCAAAACACTGGTTATAAGGATGCTCAATGAACTTAGGAAAAGAGTAGATGAACTCAGTGGGAACATAAAGAGATAGACAACATAAAAGCGGAGATAGAAAATAAAAAAAAAAAACAAGTCAGAAATGAAGACTACAATAACTGAAATGAAGACTACTGTAAGAGGAATTAACAGTAGATTAGATGAAGAGGAGGACTGAGTCAGCGATTTAGAAGATAAGGTAGCAGAATACACCCAATCGGAACAGCAACAAGAAACAAGAATCCAAAACAATTAGGATAATTTAAGGGGCCTCTGGGACAACATCAAGCATACCAACATTCCCATCATAGAAGGAGAAGAGAGAGAGCAAGAAATGAATGAAAATTTCTTTCAAGAAATGAATGAAAATTTCCCTAACCTAGTGAAGGAAATAGACATACTAGCCCAGGAAATGCAGAGAACCCCAAACAAGGAGCCCAGGAAGTGCAGAGAAACCCAAAGAGGCCCAGACCAAGATACATCATAATTAAAATGCTTAAGGTTAAAGATAAAGAGACAATTTTAAAAGCAGCAAGAAAAAAGCAATTAGTTACCTATAACAGAGTGCCCATAAAACTGCCAGCTGATTTCTCAGTGGGCCAGAAGAGACTGGCAGAAAATATTCAAAGTGATGAAAAGCAAGGGTCTACAATAAAGATTACTCTACTCAGCAAAGCTATCATTTAGAATCAAAGGACAGATAAGAAGCCTCCAGACAAGACAAAGCTAAAAGAGTTTATCAATACCAATACCAAACCAATATTATAAGAAATGTTAGACAGACTTCTTAAAAAAAAAAGAAAAAAGATAAACAATATGAATAATAAAATAGGAATAACTACATTTTTATCAACAATTACTTCAAACGTAAAAGAATTAAATGTTCCGATCCTAAAACAGGGTGGCCAAATTGATAGGAAAACAAGACCCGCACATATGCTGCCTATAAGAGATTCACTTCTGATCAAAACACACACAGAGACTGAGAGTAAAGGGATAGAAACAGATTTTTTCATAAAAATGGGAAAAACAAACAATATGGGATAGCAATACTTATATCAGACAAAATAGACTTTAAAACAAAGGCTGTAACAAGAGACAGAGAAGGACCCAGTTATCCCACTTCTGGATATTTATCTGAAGAAAAATGAAGGTAAGAAGACCAGAATATCATGGTACATAAATGTCCCTCAGAGTCAGAAATCAAGGTGGTAAATAACCAGGGCTAGACTTTAGCTCCAACAGGATCGACAGCAGCTGAATCAGCCAAGATATATTTTTGAGCCCAATAGCATGGCACTACTGACAGGAAGTAAATAGACATGATCTTCAGCCTGTAGCAGCCAGAAGTCAAAGACAGACAGTATTGATCTGCACAGGTGACCTAAGAACAGAGAATAGCTGCCATGCATTAACAAGGGATGGCAGCAGCCACCGCACATATTAAATGGAAGCTGGCAGTAAGGAGTATCTGAGAGATTCGTATATTGTGCAAGAACTGAGTTTTTTCTCGGGGTTAGGACTGAAATCAGAAATGGGATCGATGATTATTTCTGCCCCAGCATTTCTGTCATACCTTCTTCCAAAGCAGTCTATACAAGAGTGGTGGGGATTCTCTACTTCATAGAGAAATTAATAAACCATATTTTTGAGTATCTGCTTTGAGTAAAACACTATTCAAGCTAGAAAACATCAAGCAATATAGGCTTAGTAGCCACTGAGAGGTCCTGGTCCCCAAATCTATGTCATCAGGCCAGTGGCCCATCCACTTGACATGCAACTAACACCAGAGACAGCACACCTAGGCATCTCAACCTCATGTGTACAGCTTGTGCTATATCTGTGTCATCTCTGCCTCTGAATTAAGTAGTATCATCCCCACCTTAAAGATGAGGCTATGAGACTCAGAACGATCCTTAGCACTAACAATTATTTGCTGAGCTCATACTATGTGCTAAGCAACTTAGTCTCATCAGGTTAGAAAGCTGTGTGGTAAGGAAGCAGTTAAGAGAACAGACTCAGGGTGCCAGACAGCCTGGTTCAAATGCCATCTATGCCCTTTAACAGGGGTGTTACTGTGGGCAGGTTATTCCTTCCTTGTGCTTCAGTTTCAGCATTATAAATGGAGATAATAATACTACCTATTGGTAGTAAGGGGTGAAGAATATGAAGCACTTAGAACAGTGCCTGTCTCATGAAGAACACTTGGTAGAGGCTGGTGAGCTCAGAAAGTTGGTATTTTATAGATGAGACAGCTGAGAATTCTAGGGGTTTATTAAAGCCCAAGGTAATAGGCAATCACAGGAGGAGCTAATTTTTAGTCTGTTTTATTCAACTTGCTATTTAGAGTAGCATTTTCCATGTTGCTACATAGTTTTTATATTATTTTAATTGGCTACAAAGAATTTCATAAATGATTGCACTCAATCATTGTCCTTTTGACCAACAAAAACTTTGATGTGAATTGTCTTTAATTGTAACCTTTTAATTATTGTTCTAAATCAGGGGTCGGCAAACTATTTCCTGAGAGCCAAATCCACCCACCTTATTTTTCTACTGTATGCTGGCTAATGATAGTTTTTGAAGTGTTAACTGACTGCGAAAAAATTTACAAACCCAGGAAGTCTGGCCTTTAGAGGACAAACATTTACCCAGTGCATCAGCTTCCTCTCTCACAGCTAGCGAATAGGAGAGCCAAGATTCAGGTTCTACTATGCCATACAGAAACATCTTGCCAGTATCCGACAGATTGTCAGTAACAAAACTAGGATTAGATCAGCTCTAAATTTTACTCCCCAAATCCCCGCTCTCAAATTTCTTTCTTATCTTGGCCCACTGTGGCTCCTGTTTGCAGCAGACATCCTCTGCCAAAACAAGATCTTTCTAGAAGGGTGAGCCCTTGAGGCCCTGTGTTCTAACAAAATGTATAACCAGCACCCTCATGCCCAAAACTGGCAGCAGAGTCCTTGGGGACCTGTTCTAACTTCCTGCAGCTCAGCTTTGATGTTTTTAAATTACCAACTGTTTTGAACATTATCGCATGTAAAACAAAGTACTTAATATTTTTTAATATAAAGAGAAATACGACAGTTACTTGCTCCCAAAGGAGTTTGTTAGCTAGTGGAGGAGATAGGCAGGTACACAAATAGCACAGAAGCACAAACGAGGTTGGAAGAAGAACAGAAAGGGACCATGACTCTGGAAGGAGCCTCCCTACACTGGCTGTCCAGTGGAGGATGTCACAGAGCCTCCCAGTTACAGGTGGGGGTGGGGAGACAGGCTCCTTTCAATCCATCCCTGTTCACCTAGAAGCCAGAGCATTCTGGGATCACTGGAAACCTCCCTTTAAGGCTTCTGAACACAAGGACACAAGGGTCACAGAACAATGCCATTTGGCAGATGGCAGAAGTTGCCTCGGGGAAGGAGAAAGGTTGGCTCTGTTGCCAAGCCAGAGATGGAAAACATTTTCTCTGAATTAGGGAAAGGGAGTGTCCTTTTCTGTTTAGAAGCAGCAGATGGACCCAGTATTCCAGTACTTCCTAATTATTTTTTAGGTCATAGACCCTTTTGAAACTAGAATGAGCACTGCAGTCCCATGCCTCAGAAAAAAGAAATTGAGCTTATACAAGTTGCATAGCTTCTGCAGTTTCTCAGACACTTTGGAAGCTATCCATGGATTCCCAATGAGTCCATTAAAAATCCCTATTTTCAGTGGCTTTTAAAATGGCTGCAAATTCTTTGATATTCTTCTAATCTGGAAGTAAAGCCTATGTCCTTCTCTTGAGTCTGGGCAAGTGTGTGACTGCCAATAGAGTATGGCTTCCAAAGCTAGCTCATAAAAGGCCATGCAGTTTCTACCTGGTTCACCTGGAAGGCTTGCTTTAGGGATGCTCCTCTCAGAACCCAGCTCCCTGCCATGTGGACAGGCCATGTGTAGGTGCTGTGGTGGATAGTCCAAGCTGAGCCCAGCTGTGGTGGTTTGAATTGCATCCCCTAAAAGATATTGACATCCCAATCCCCAGTACCAGTGAGTATGACCTTTTTTGAAAACTAGTTCTTTGCAGATGATCCAGTTAAGATGAGGTCAGTAGGGTGGGCCCTAATCAAATATGACTGATGTTCTTATAAAAACGAATTTGTACACAGAGATAGACAGATCCACAGAAGAGGTCCATGTAAATATGAAAGCAGAGATAAATATGATGCATCTATGGGCCAAGGTACACTAAAGATGGCCAGCAACCCATCAAAAGCTAAGAAAGAGGACTGGAATAGATTCTCCTTCATGGTCCTCAGAAGGAGCCAGCCCTACTAATACCTTGACCTCAGACATCTAGCCTCCAGGACTGTGATATAGTACATTTCTGTTGTTTAAACGACAGTTTGTGCTAATTTGTTATGGCAGCCTTAGGAAACTACTACACCATCTTTGGTATCATTCCTGCCCAGACTTTAGGTAGAAAGTGAAGAAGCCATCTCAGCAGTGGACCCTCCAGCCCTCAGCCATTTAAGTCATTTGCAGGCATTTCGGTCTCCCCAGATAAGGCCACAGACATTGTAGGGTAGAGACATGCAACAGCTGCTATGCTTTGATTGAGTTTATGGCCCACAGAATCTGTAAGTATGAAAAAATAATTGTTGTTTTAGGCCAGTAAGTGTGAAGTTGTTTGTTTTGCAGTGATGACTAACTAGAACACTCCTTAAAACTCTCATGATCTCTGACCAATGTAAATTTTGTCCTCTTCCTTCTTTGTCTGCAAAGGGAGTTCACACCGTAAACTAATGTGAGCTAAATGTCCATGGTAATGACATCACAGAACCTGAAAATTAGAAGGAAGCTTTATTCTCACATTTAGATAAAAACAAATTACCCTTAGTCCCAACTTCATACAAATCAAGCAGCTTTCATTTTCCTTTTCTATCTTTGTGCATACATAATTTGCACATAGTTTATTCAAGATTCATTCAACATAGTTATAATCAGAGTAGACATAATTTTTGAGTCTGCTTTATTCAACTTGCTGTTTATCATAGTATTTTCCATGTTGCTACACTATTTTTATATTATTTTAATTGGCTTCAAAGAATTTAATAAATGATTGCACTCAATCATTGTCCTTTTGACCAACATAAAAACTTTAATGTGAATCATCTTTATTGCAACATTTTAATTATTATTCTAAATCAGGGGTCAGCAAACTGTGTCCTGAGAGCCAAATTCACCCATCTTATTTTTCTACTGCCTGCAGGCTAATGATAGTTTTTAAAGTGTTAACTGGCTGTGAAAAAAATTACAAAAAATAATATTTCATGGCACATGAAAATTATATTAAATTCAAAATTCAGTAATCATCAATAAAGTATTATTGGACCACAACCATGCCCTTCATTTACATATTGCCTGTGACTTCTTTCACAATATAATGGCAGAGTTGAATAGTTTGGACAGAGATTGTATGGCCCACAAAACCTAAAATATTTACTGTAATGGTTCTTTATAGAAAACATATGTGGATGAACCCCTGTTCTAAATGTATTATCAAGCCACTCCCTACCCCTCATAGCATTCATGTCTATGTTCTTTTTTAAAAAAAAATTTGTCAGGAATCTCTTTCGCTCATATTTTGATCATTGTTAATTTATTCAACAGTGATTTGTCAAATACCTACTCTTTGCTAAGTGCTCGTTCTTGCCAGAACTTGTGGGGGATATAAAGCTAAATAAGGCAAAATTCTTGCTTTCAAGGAGTTTAGAGTCTAATGAGACATTCAAGACAGAGACACACACAGCGGTATTACAGGTTTGAAAGTCCTGTGAAGCATAAGAGAGGCAAGAAGAAATGCTATGGAGTACAAATGTGAGATAATTCCTGACAGCTGGGAACATGACATTTGAGCTTCAGAGAAGCAAAAGGAATGGCAATCTCAGCAGAAAAAAAACAACTACAGCATGGGAGACTATTTAGCATGTATGGCTGCAGTAAAGATGATTTAAGAAGCCACAGTGGGAGATCAAATGGAAGTAGGGAGGGAGTGGAAGAAGGGGAGTGGGTGGTGGTGGGGGAGGAGAGGAAAGAGAAATTATATATATATATATATATATATATATATATATATATATATATATATATATACACATACAACCTAGTATGAATACTTTTGGGATTACTGAATGCAGCTAACACACCTACGCAAGAGGTGACAGGATACAAATCTACAAAAAAGAAAAACTTTTTAAACTTTTCAGTTCAGTAAGTTCTAATTTATCATCAATACGTTTGCCACTTTAAGTGAAACAACCAATAATGAAACCAACCTTACCACAGGTTAATTGATATAAATAAGAGTTAAGTTCCTGTAACATCTCATCAACATTATAATGAAATAGTGAGTAAAATGATATTATTTGAGATCTTTAGGTCAAGATGGTGGAGTAGGTAAACACTGTACTTGCCTCCTCTAACTACATCAAAATTACAACTAAACCACAGAACAGCCATGATAGGGAGTTGCCTAAAGTCTGGCTAAACAGAAGTCCCACAACTGGAGACACACAGAAGACATCATCTCAAGACTAGTAAGAGGTTTGGAGATGCGAAACAGGTTAGTTCCACACTGGCATTGGCAGTTGAGAATCAGGAGAAATGTCTTAGCTACAGAAGTATCCTCAGAAGAGCGAGGGGTCCCAGCTTCATACTAGAAACCCCAGCCCAGTATTCTGGTGCCAGTAAGAGAAGTTCTCACAACTTCTGGCTATGAAAACCAGTGGAAATTATGGCTGAGTGAGACAGAGAGCTGAAGGAATCACAGGCGATCCTCTTAAGGGGCCCACGTGCAAGTGAGTTTGTTACTCGGTAACAAACTCACTTTCTCTGAGCTCCAGAGCTGGGGCAACAGCCCAAGGGGTGCCAGAGGCATACAGGGAGAAAATGAGTTGTCTGGTTTCAGGGAGAAGACTGAGGGGACGGCTTTCTCTCAGAGAGAAGTGCTTTCAGAGGACATTGTTTCTTTGTTGGCTTGTAGACCCAGGCAGGTACCATATCTGAAGTTTCTTACAGTATAGCTAACACTGGTAACCCTGCCCAGGTTATTTCCCTGAGAAACCACCCCTCCCAAGATGCAGGCCCACCCAAGCAGCCTCCAATAGTTTTCCAAGCAAATGGCTCGTGCTGAAGACTTTCCTAAAATCTCTCAAAGGTTCACAAAATCTAAATAAGCAGCATCTGGTCTCGGCATACCCTGAACATCTTGCTGAGCATCCCCAGCCCCGAAACTAGTGGCAACTGGCCTGATTTTGGGGCTTGGCCTCTTGAGGCACTTCCAAGCCCAGTGTGGGTGGTAGCCATCTGAGGATTTCTTGGTGGCTCATGCCAGGTGGCCCAGGGCAGAGCACAGTCTGCAGCAGAACAGGGCTCCTTCCAGGAGGCTCCAGCCTACATGCCCAGTGGACAGTTTCAGTCTGAGCCAGAGCACTACAGGATTCACATCTGAGGACGACACACAAAGGGCAGACAGGGCAGGACCAGAGCCCTGCTAAAGTAAATCCTGCTCTGTAAGGTCGCCTCTGCTCAAGAGCTCTTCCACTGGTCATGGCTAGGCATCACAACCAATCAGCCCATGGGTCAACCCCTCCCATTGACAAGGAAATAGCAACCAAGACTCAACTATAACAGGAGTGCACACACAACCCATACAAGAAACATACCTGGAGTACTTGGCTAATGTGACCAGGAAAACTGGGACCCACAGAACACCTACTACATAAGGCCATTCTACTAAGACTGGGAGACATAGCTGCCCTACCTAATACAAAGAAACAAACACAAGTAGGCAGCCAAAATGGGAAGACAAAGAAACATGACCCAATGAAAGAACAGAACAAAACGCTAGTAAAAGAACTAAACAAAATAGAGACAAGCAATCTACCAGACGCAGAGTCCAAAATACTGGTTGTAAGGATGCTCAATGAACTTAGGAAAGAATAGATGAACTCAGCAAGAACTTTAACAAGGAAATAAAAAACATAAAAAGTGGAGATAGTAAACATAAAAAACAGTCAGAAATGAGGACTATAATAACTGAAATGAAGACTACTATAGGAGGAATTAACAGTAGATTAGATGAAGTAGAGAATCGAATCAATGATTTAGAAGATTAGGTAGCAGAAAACACCCAACAGCAACAAGAAAAAAGAATTTTAAAAAAACAGGATAGTTTAAGGGGCCTATGAGACAATATTAAGCATATCAACATTCACAGCATAGGGGTACCAGCAGGAGAAGAGAGAGAGCAAGGAATAAAAAATCTATTTCAAGGAATAATTTCCTAACCTAGTGAAGAAAATAGACATGCAAGCCCAGGAAGCACAGAGAATCCCAAAGAAGATGAGCCCAAAGAAGCCCACACCAATGTCATAATTAAAATGCCAAACGTTAAAGATAAAGAGACAATCTTAAAAACAGCAAGAAAAAAAGCAGTTAGTTACCTACAAGGGAGCTCTAATAAGACTGTCAGCTGAGTCTCAACAGAAACTTTGCAAGCCAGAAGAGATTGGCAGGAAATATTTGAAGTGATAAAAATCAAAGGCCTAAAACAAGATTACTCTAACCAGCAAAGCTATCATTTAGAATCGAAGGACAGATAAAAGAGCTTCCCAGACAAGAAAAAGCTAAAGGAGTCACATCACCATGCCAGTATTACAGAAAATGTTAGAGAGACTTCTTTAAGAAGGAGAAGAAAAAAGATAAACAACATGAATAATAAAATGACAATAACTACATACCTATTAAAAATTACTTTAAATGTAAATGGATTAAATGCTCCAGTCAGAAGATAAGGCAGCTGAATGGATAAGATAATGATACCCTTACATATGCTGCCTACAAGAGAATTAATTCAGATCAAAAGACACACACAGACTGAAAGTAAAGGGATGAAAAAAGATATTTCATGAAAATTGAAACAAAAATAATTCTGGGATAGCAAAACTTATATCAGACAAAATAGACTTTAAAACAAAGGCTATAACAAGAGACAAAGAAGAATCCAGCTATCTCACTTCTGGGTATTTATCTGAAGTAATCCAAAACACTGCTTTGAAGGGACATATGAATCCATATGTTCATTGCAGCATTATTTACAATAGCCAGGGTATGGAGGCAACCTGAGTGTCCATCAATGGATGAACGGATCAAGAGGCGGTAAATAGATATAATGGAATATTACTCGGCCATAAATACAAATAGAAAAGAATAAAATCTTGCCATCTACATCAACATGGATGGACCTAGAGAGTATTGTGCTGAGTAGAGTAAGTCAGAGAAAAACAAATGTAATATGTGGAACCTAGAGAACAGGATAAACAAACAAACAACAGAAACAAGTTCATAGATATACAGAGAACATCTTGATGGTTATTAGATCGGGGAGTAGGGGAGATAGGTGAAGGGGGAGGGGATTAAGAGGTACAGATTGGTAGTTCCAAAATAGTTGTAGGGATATGGAGTATAGCATGGGAATATCGTCAGTAGTATTATAACTATGCATGGAGTCAGATGGGTATTGAATTTGTTGGGTGATCACCTCTTAAGGTATGTAAATATCTAATCACTGTATTAGACAATGTCTAATCACTGAAACTAACATAATGTTGTATGTCAACTGTAATTTAAAAAATAAAAAAATGAAATTACTAAAAATGATATTATTCAAGGACCTGCTATATCTACCAGAATCATCGATATTTTTATTTCCCTTTGACCCACAGCAGAAAAAAACATACAAAACTTTAAGTTCTTCTATCAAACAAAAGAATCTATGCCCTATGAAACTTTAGGAGTTAAAGATACCAATTATTAACAATGAGAGACAGTTATCATGAGTGTCTTTGAGATGAACTGTTATGTTTCATAAGTAATGAGATTAAATTTAAGAAGTCTGGATATTTCTATAGATTAGATATAGATATAGATATAGATAAATAGAGATAGAGATAGAGATAGATAAATAGAGATAGAGATAGAGATAGATAGATATAGATAGATATAGATATAGATATAGATATAGATTAGATAGATATAGATATAGATATAGATATAGATATAGATATAGATATAGATATAGATATAGATATAGATATAGATATAGATATAGATATAGATATAGATATATGCACGCATACATATATGTATAATCTTAGCAAGAATACTTTCAGGGTTACTGAATCCAGAGCAATATGGTTACATATATAAACTTTCCTACAAGGGTCTACATTCAGAAAAGCAGGTAAGGTTTTATTTTTGTATTTTCAGCCTTCATATCTAGTACCTAGTTGTTCCAGATGACATTACACTTTGTAATTTCGTCTTATTTTTGCATGAATACCAGTACCCCGCCCCCCACCTTTGTTCAGGCTTCCTTTTACTAATCAGAAGGGCTTTCCCTATCAAAGCTAGAATGAGGATTCCATTTAGTAAGACTGAAATGGGATACTAGGCCTAAAGATATCTAACACCAATAAATATTAAGCTTCTATAAATCTTACCCATTCTTTAAAGCTTGACTCATGAACCAACTCTCCTAAAGTAGTTCTTCTTAAACTTTGTAGTACATATAATACACTGAGGAACTTGTGAAAATGTAGATTATGATCTAGTAGGTCTTGAGTAGTGACTGAGATTCTGCATTTTAAACAATTTCCCAGTCACACTGATGCCACTGGTTCAGGGACCACACTTTGAGTTGCAAGGGTTTAGATTATTCCAGCTGGCATTTATCATCCTTTCTTTAATTCCAATTAAACTTAGAGTCTATTTTATTTAGTATTTTAGTCTTGTATTGTCTCCTGTTTCATTAAAATTGGTCTTAGCTTTTCGGATTGTGAACTCTTAAAGGAAAGAATCTTATCTGTTATGTATCTGTCCCCTCAACATGCAAAACAACTGGGTGCTAAGCAGAGGAGGTACTCAAAAAGTATGTTGAAAATTAGTGAACAAGCCATTTGAGAAAGCACAGAACAATCTCCAGTAAGAGAACCAGAGCCTCGGGCAAAAATAGCAATTTAATGCACCATCCTCACCACCACCCAGTAGTGGCGCCTATGAGAAGTGATCGTTGTTTTGATATACAGAGGAGGTACAAATCTGCAAGCCTTATACTTGGATGAGCAAGAAATGGAACCTATCTTTTATTCCTATAACTGAATTTAATCAT
The DNA here is from genome assembly GCA_004027375.1 of Macroglossus sobrinus. Taxonomy (NCBI): domain Eukaryota; kingdom Metazoa; phylum Chordata; class Mammalia; order Chiroptera; family Pteropodidae; genus Macroglossus; species Macroglossus sobrinus. The sequence goes on along the minus strand of PVKZ01000711.1, from coordinate 395,654 downwards.
AGTTTTAAGTTTTACCTTTTGCCTGACTTCAGAAAACATTATCTTGTTCCAGTTGAGGTGAACTCAATTACTTCCAGGTTTCTCTGCCATTTGTAAATTTCCCCTCCCCCGTTGGCATTCATTGCTGTTGTCACCCTTGCCACTGGTCTTCAGTTATCAGTCCCACACTGTGTCCTCCTTTTGGCCCCCTATGTCCATGGCCTTCTTGTAATATTCAAGGACTTTAGAGGTCTGAAAGCCTGCCTCAAGTTCTGGTTTTAAGCAGGGAAGTCTGTGGGGCATTGGATCAAAATATTAGCCATGAACCTGAAGAAGCATCCACCTTGCTTTTTGGGAGTCTCTCCTCAAGAGAAAAACAGAGAGTTCTCCAAATACACATGAGTTTAGGTGAGTGAATAACATAAATGATATAATATAAATGATATAAATATAAAGCTCAAGCTTCAGGGCTCCTCAGTTGCACTGCCCCCTTTCAAGACTCTATTTCCAATTTCGTGGGGTTATTTTCTCAAAAAATTCCCCTTAAGTTGTATAAGCTTCAATCTGTGTTAAACCTGGCTCTGCCCTGGTGTATTATCAAAGAATTGAGTGTGATGGTTGATAGTGATGATATTGGTGAAGAAAGAACCAAGATAAAGGGAGGGAGAGTGAAGCTCAGTGCAACGTACCATGGTAGACAGGGATAAGAATGCACTGTGTGAGGCACACATCTAAAACCACATATATCTCCTTCTTCCCTTCAAAACCAGATATTTCTCTTCTCAGTTGTGCATGTTTGTGACTGGCACCATTATTCATTTGGTTTGATCTCAGAACCCCAAAGTCACACTGGCTCCTCCCTTAGTAACTGGTGGAATTGATTATCAGCTATAATTTTAGCCTATGTCTCCTCCTTTCCACTACCACCATCATTACCATAGTTCGGCTGCCATTATATTTAATCCCAAAACTCACCATAGTCTGCCTCCTCCAGCCCCACCATTCCTAGACTTCAAGACCTGATCTACTAGTTTGATTTCTCTGGAAAACCCTGGCTAATGCAGCATCTAGTACACATTTGCTGTATTGAATGAGGGAGACCCTGTACTTTCAGGAATGTTGCCGGTCTGTTGGGGATTAGTTTAGAAAGCTTCTGGCATACTATACCTAAAGGAAAGAGCATGACCTTGGAGACTGGTTCACTGAGCAATTGTTTGGTTGGAAAGAAAGGAAATCTACTCAAACTAGGTAGAGTAAAGAGGACTTGTTGGAAGGATACAGGGATCCTCTCAGAAGCCAAGGGCAAGAAGCAGAGCAGAGCCTCACAGAGAGTGAATATTTCCAGGCAGTTTCTTTGTCACCTCTCTGACCACACACAGAGCCTCAGAGTTACTTTCTCTACGTGAGTATCTTTTTTTGTTCTCTGATGGAAGGCCGAGTTGCTCTGCAAACTGTACCTCCAAAAACAGTCACATTCTAAGGTGCTGGGGATTAGGACTTCAACCTATGAATTGGGGGCAAATACAATTTAGTCCATTACATGCCTCTTCTGACAGGGGATACAAGCAATCTAGTTAATATCTAGTTAATGTGAAGTTCCTCTTCAAGAGTATGGGGACAATATTGCCTCATACAATTTATGTGAAGACTAAATAAGGGGATGGACTTAGAGCATAAATGATAGCTATTATGACTATTATTTTCTCTCAAACAAGCAGGCAGGGCACCCACTTCCTGTGCTCCAGAACTGTTCTTGTGTTGCATCAGATGGCTTTGATCCTGCCCTCTTCTTCTGTCTTGGGTTAATCATAGTCACTGCATATTCATGCCTTACATGGAATAAGTAGAGTATTTTGAACATCAATTTTATTATCCGGTTATGTTAATGGTGCGTGAAATAACATGTGAAGAGCCCATTAAACATTGTGAAAGAGTTTCCATTTCTTAAAAATGAGGGGATAGTAAGAGAGGCCAATATAATTCATTGCTGAGGGAGAGAGAGGCTGACTTTCATCTTCATATGCCCTTCAAAGAGGCACAACTTTCATAACTCGAAACTCAGCTTTTCAAAAGAATGTGGGGAACAGCTAACCCTCCTACGCATTATCCAGCAGCATGTTTTTGATCCAGAAATAATTGACAGTGTGTGTAAAGAAACTCAGGTGTAAAACTTAGTAGCCTATTGTTGAGATAAATTTTTATCCAAAATATTATTTTTTTCCCTTTTCTCAAACTGTATTCTCTGACTCGTACCTCATTGAAGGACCACAGTCCATCAATCCCAGGTGTAACCTACTTAGAAAAGGTTGAAGAAAAGTCCATAAACAACTTCTACCAAGATCCCCCTCCTACCCGAGAAAAATACCAGCTCCTCCCTAAACTCTCAGGAATTACAGGCAGTGAGATATTCTAATCACCTATATATGAATCTATGGATAGCTACAGACTGTTTTGTGTCCAAAAATTATATGTTCCTGGGAATACTTTGTACATATGGCTTCTAGAATACCATACACTTCTGGGTTTTATTATACCTCATCGGTCACCATGTCTTGGGAACCTTTGCTGGTTTTTCCCTTTACCATTGGAGGCCCCAGGACCCAGACTTCTTTTCTTCTCCATCTACCATCATTCCCTTGGTGCTTACATCTAGTCTCATAGTTGTAAACACCTATTAGTTGACAACTTGCAGATTTAACTCTCTACCTAGACTGCGGATTCATATGTTAAGCTGCCTACATGGATGCCTAATAGACATCTGAAATGTTACTTTCTTACAATCAAAGTCCTGATCTTCCCCCCACAAACTTATTTTATCTCCATCAATGTAAACTACATCCATCCAGTTGCTCAGGCTCAGGCCAAAAACTCTTGATTTGTCCTCGACTCATATCTCTGTTCCACACTCAATTCCCAATCCAACAGCAAAACCTATCAGCTCTACCTTCAGAATGCATTCCAAACCTTAACCCTTCTTAACACCTCCACTGCCTGAACACCAGTCCAAGCCACAGTTATATTTCATCTTGAATATAGTTCTGTCTGCCACCTGCCCCCCGCATACACTATTCTCCACACAGTAGCCAGAGAGGTCTTTTCAGTATGTAAGTCAGACTATATCATTCCTCTGTTTAAACTAAATGCTGCCATTTTACTGATAGCAAAAGTCAGAATCTTTACAATGATCTCAAGACCCTACAAGATCAGGCCTCCCTCTATCACTGCTCAGATTTTATCTCCTCTTCTCTTTCCTCATCTGCTCTGGTCACACTAATCTTCTCTCTATTCCTCATCCCATACTAGGTATGCTCCCCTTGCAACATATTTAATATTTACTAGAAGGTGTTTTCTCCAGGTAGCCACATGGTTGGCTTCCTTGTGGCCTTTTGAGGCCTTAATGAAATGTCACCTTTTCTGTGAGGACTTTGCTGACAATGCTGTTCAAAATTATAACCAAAACAAATTAATCTATTATTTGAATATATAAATACATGAAAAATTTTTAAAGAATATTTATTTAGTCTAATCACCTCATATTATAGTTGAGAAAATCTATACACAGCTAATGACAATTTGCTGAGTATCACATAATTTTTTTAATGGTAGAGTTAAGATTAGAACCCAGGTTTCCTGAGTCTGAGTCTAGCCTTTTATCAAATAAAATGTCATCTAACTTCTGTCAAAATGGATTACAGTGTTTAAGAACAGAGATAATGGTCTCAAATTTCTCTCTAATCATGGTAACTACCACAGTTAGAAATAATTGTAGATGATAAAAAAAATATTGATTTCAGGGTAACTAAACCAGTGGCAAATCCACATAGTTAGGAACATTAAAAGGGGACCTTTTCCCTCTGAGTTTTAGAGTACACATGACTTGATTTAAGAGTCAGTTTCTAACAGAAAGATGATAACAAACTAATGATAGCTCATCAAATTCTAGACCCTCTATGTACATTATCAAATTTAGTTTTTACAATGACATCTGAGGAAAATATTATTGTATTCTCATTTTACAGATGAGTATATTGAGGTACAGAGAGTTGAACTTGTACAGCTCCATACAACTAATAAGAGGCAGAGCTGGGATTCAAGGCTATATTTGCTTGACTTCAAAGCCTTAATATGCTACTATTTCAGTTTTTACACAGAAGACACAAAGAATCTTAAAGGCATTTAAGTTCTTGGAAAAAACAAAGTCATTGACATTCCTTAACAAGGAAGGCAGGCATGAGAATAAATAGTTTAGTTCCATTGTGATGTGTACTGTGGTAAAACCATGAATAAAACACAGAAGGAAGAAGTGATTCATACTCTATTAATGAGCAACACGAATTACGCCAGACGTTTTAGTTTATAGACCAAAGGAAGTCACACACAGAGAGGGCCATCTTGCACAACTGCCAAGCCAGTGTTGGTCATTTCCAATAAACTTGCCAAACTTCTTTCTTTCTGACAGCTATCAAGAAACACATATTTACAGAAATGGGTCATGATATTCGGGAATTTACAAGGTGAGAGGAAGGAGAAATGAGAACATAGTATAAAGTACTATTAATGATGTCTAAGTGGGGTAGATGTCAGGGGAGCTGCTAGTGAAGGGGAGCCAGAAAAGGACTGAGGGACATAGAAAGTTTACTGATGGGCGAGTGCTAATGAGCAAACCTATGTACTTCCAAGTCAAGCCTTGAGATGGGCAGGTGTCAGAGCCAGAAAGCTTGGTGAAACCAGAGGGAGAGATGGGAAAACTGAAAAAAAGTAAGATAAGACTAAGGCTAGAATGCCAAACTTGTGGCAGAACAACATTTTATGAAGATCCTAGTAGACTATGCTCAGTTGAGGTGATGTCTGCAATGATCAGTGCCAAGTGTCTGTTGAACTATTTGCCTCTTTTATAACTGGCAGTGTAAACATTGGCAAACACAACCTTTTGTCACGCCCTTTGGAATGCTTACAAAATGATGATGAGAACAGTACAGTCTGTATTGGAACTTCAGTCAACATTGCAGAATGGAAGAATGACAACGTTATACCAGGTCTACTAGCTTACCTATCCGGAAGGCCATTTGTATTCTTATTTTAGTATACTCATTGCTGTTTAAAATTCTAGTGGTTGCCAGGAAATTGTCCAGTGAGGCTTAAAGAAAGGGCAGAATTTCACCATTGAAAGGTATATTTCTGGTATGCTTTAAGGGAAGAATAAATCTGAGCAAGCCTTTCCTTCCCATAGTCTGGGCAGAAAGCTCTTGTGAGAAATGTATGCATACAGCTGAGACCAAAAATCTGCTAGATTTTAAAAATAGATTTAATTTGTGTGACTCATATTTAAGTTCACTCTACCACATTTTGGACTACATCTGTGCATCTTAGTATCAGTGGGTCTTAGAAAATTTTAAATGCTACCAAAAATGCCTTAAGGATTAAAGAAGAAGGCTTGAGCCAGCAGAGCAAAGGAACTGATGGAAACCAGGTTGACCACAGACATGAGGGAGAGGCCAAAACTGCATCCCAGAGCTGTCCCAAGGGAAACCTAGTGCTACCACACCTGTATGGCTGGCAGGCCATTCCAAGAGCCTGGGCCTCTGGCCTTGCTCTCAGGAATGAATTCCCAATGAGGCCCAAATGATACATCCTCATAAAACTGGATCAACCCAGGAAGCCATCAACAGCCCTTTTCTTATCTACTTCCCAGGTCACACTTTTTTAGAAAATGCCCAAACTATCATCTTGTCACTGACATATTCATTGTGAGAGGCGAGGTCCATGATTGGTCTGCATTAATCACGCCTTTTCATTATGAAACTGTATTCATTTCCTAGGGCTACCATAACAAAGTACCACACATTAACTAATTCAAGCCATGGACAGTTCTGGAGGCTGGAAGTCAGAGACAAGGTGTTGGCAGGGCCATGCTTCCTCTGAAGGTACCAAAGGAAGATCTGCCCTAGGCCTCTCTCTGAGCTTCTGGTAGTTCCTTGGCTCGTGGCCGTATAACTCCAGTCTTCACATGGCACTTTCCTGTGCATATCTGTGTCCAAATTTCCTTTTTTAATAAGAACACCTGTTATATTGGATAAGGGCCCAATCTACTCCTGTATCACTTCATTTTAACTTAATGAATCACATCAGCAACAGCCCTATCTTCAGTGTTCTGAGGCACTGTAGATTAGGACTTCAACACACAAATTTGAAGGAGGATAAATTCAATCTATAACAATCAAATTCGTTTTCTGTTTTGAGAATTTTTTTTAAATTTCACAGGATAAACCCACCAAAATGAAAAGACTGGGATTCTCTTTTACAGAAAATAAATGCGACATAAGGTCCTAGCTACAAGGGAAGCCCTAGATTCTTGGGGATTAATTAGAGTACAACAACTTTGTCCCCTCTCTCTCTACCCAGAGTAAAGGTAACACATTAAACAAAAAGAGGTTAAAGTGTACATTTTGAAATAGAGTTCAAGAACAAGTCAGGAAAAAAATGACTTGTGGGCCAAACCTGGTCTTCCATCTATTTCTGTAATTAGAATTTTACGGGAACACAGCCCTACCTATTGTTGACATATTGTCTATGGCTGCTTTTGCACAATATCAACAGAGTTGAGTAATTGAAATAAAGATTGTGTGGCCCATAAAGCTAAAACATTTACTATCTGGCCCCTTTCAGAAAATCTTCGCCGATATCTGTGCTAGCACAATATAGTGCTCAGAAAAACAACCATAGTAGACAAAAGAGAAATTCTAAGGAGGTAACCCAGTATAGCTATTAGAAATTATTTTAGAGTTCATCAGAATTGGCCTGCCTTCTTCAAGTGGGCTGAGAAAACTCTTAAAAGGCCAGCCCTTGAGGAATGAGTAACCCAACATAGAAGGTCAATATTCTATCTCCCCAACATAGAAGGTCAATATTCTATTGTCCCCCAAGGCAAGGCAGTTCTTGGCCAGCCACAAAACCCTTTTGCCCATGAAATTTAGTGTCTAATGAAACAAGTCACCTGATTGGAAAGAGTTACCTGGCCTTGTGCTCTAGAGCAGTAGTTCTGAACACAGGCCAGTTTACTGGGGCTGGTCTCTGAGGAGCTTTCCCCAGTCCTTTGTGAAACAGGGAAAGTAAAAGATGTCTTTTATAACACTGTTTTACTTCACTCACAATGTTGCCTTTATTTTGGTCCCTACCCTGCATGAAATGATGGTGAAAGTGGTCGGTAGCTAGTTTACTTATTTATTTTCTCATGACCTCATTTGACCACATAAAAAGTTAGCAGCCAACTTACTTTTTTTTTCTTGAAAATTTACAAGCCCTAAATATTAAACATATAAGAAACACAGCTCTGGCAGGACATATGAGTATGGCTGCTTTTCTGTGCAAGGCACCAGCCTTCGAGAGCAGGTGCTTTTAGGTGACTGACCTCTAGCAAACGCTGACTGTACCCCTGGTCCTCTGCTCCAGAGTGGTCAGTGGTTCCCCTTCCCTGCACTTGCACCCTTTGCTTGTAAGTCAGCAGAAATTCAACTAGAATTAGTGTAAGTAAAAGAAGGAAAACATCTCACATAAACAAGCTGCTGAAAGGACAGGAGCATAGGGGGCCATATGGCCTGCATGAACCAAGGTCTTTAGCTCTTCCCCCAATTACCCTTTCTCCATTTGTCTCCTCTTTCTCTGTGCTCCATCATTATCTTCTCATGAAATAGGGTGCATGAAGTTAGCAGCTCCAGGCTTCTCTCTCTACAGCTTTGGGAACAGAAAAAAAAAATAGTGGGTTTGGTTGGCTTTGGTTAAAAAATTCCAGAGAGACATTGTAATTGGTTTGCCTTAGATTACATGTGGATGGCTCATGGCTCCTTCCCTCACTCTCTCTGGTCTTTACTCAAACATCCCCTTGTCAGTGGGCCATTCCTGGCTACCCCTCTGAAATTGTACTCCTTACCCTGCAATCCCTATTTCCCTTTACCCTGCTCTATTTTTTACCATAGCACTTATCATCTCCTAACATATAATTTACTAATTTACTAAGTTCATTGTCTGGCTCCTCTTCTATACTGCAAGCTCCATGAAGCAGAGATCATTGTCTCTTTTGTTTATTACTGTATCCCAATGTCTACAACAGTGCCTGGCATGCAACATTTCAGTGACTATTTGCTTATAGAATAAATGAAGGAATGGTCTTGATTGTTAATCACTCCCTCACTAGACTATAATCTTCCCATTAGGAGGAAAGATTTTTAAAATCTTTTTTGTTTGTTTGTTTTTGTTTTTTGTTTTTTAACCAACAAATCCCAGTGTCTAGAATACTGCCTGACACCTAGAGAATCCTCACTAAATATTTATTGACTTGGCGAACCAATGAATCCCTGTGGCTGTGAATTTGGCTCAGTCACAGCACTCCATCTCCATAGCTGCAATGATTCATTGATTTCACTTCCCAGAAGTGGAGTTTCTATTGTGGTTAATAAATATCCAATATGCTTTCCCAACTTGGAGAGAGGTAGACTCAAATTTGAAGTTCTATTTGTATATAAGGTATATTTGAGTACAAAGCAATAAAATATGGCATTTCACATAAATCATAGTACTGTGAGGATATGTACAATTAAGCCAGACTTGACAACTGCACTTGACAAAAAACACCAGGCTTTAAAGCCATTTTCTAAACTTACGGGCACTTTTTATAATCTCCCTGGATCCTTCTGCACTTTTATCAACCTTGTATTTTAAGAAAAATGAAGGTTTTAATAGATGAGCAATATTAAGGACATGCTATACTATTCTGGATATATATTAGCTTTCATATCTTCTGTTATATACATTACAATTTTGTTTAATTTTTAAAATTTTCCATATACAAACCTATTAAATTAAACCTTTAATTTCACCCTACTCTGAATATCTCCATATGATTTGTTACCATAGCAATGATCACATAGACCTCATTTATTTGTTTAAACAGCATACAGTTTTGTATTTCTTGATTTCATGAATTGGAAGTGTCATTTTCCCCCGTTTTGCTGTAAGTTTTTATCTTAGCTTAGATGAATTTAGAGCACCATGCTTAAGGACTCAGGTGTTTCAAGTCAACAACGAAATTAAATTTCTCTTGATGAATTAACTAGGTTTCTCCTAATTCAATATTCAATTAATTCAGATATAGAAGAAACCATCTTTAACAAGCTGGAACCAGAATTAACAAGGAGATTGGAGTTTCTATTTAAATTTAATTATCTGAAACTTAAGACTGCCTTATTAGAGTCAAGAAGACAAAAAATATTTTTAAAATAGAGGTATTCCCTAGATATAGAATCTGAAGAATATTAGATGGCTGTCATAACAACTGTTAACTGCAGCCAAACAACCCAAAATATCTACTGTTCTAATCTATTTCTGATTGAGGCTGCCAGATAAAATACAAAACTTAGCACATAGTCCTACTAAAAACTTATTTTTAGTATTTGAAATGCAAATTTAACTGGACATTCTGTATTTTTATTTGTTAAATGTGGTAACCCTATTTATGAGACACACTTGACCACCAAATACTCCATAAAACATTCAAGGGTTTCCTAGTTACTAGGAAAAACTAAGGAATCTCTACTAGGAGAGATGTCACTCAAAAATCAATGAGTCTGCTGAGGAGTAAAAAGGCCCAGCTCAGATCTTGTTTATTGGTTCCTCGGCACAATACAGGATCCTTAAAATTGGTTATAGCAATTAAAGACCATTTATCCAGTTTTATGCAGGATGGAAGTAGGGAAAATAGTTACAATTAAAGCCTAATGGTCTTAGGGTCTATTGGCCAAATGGTCCTTTCATGATACAAAATCTTTTCGGATGCACATTGTCACTCTCTTGACATTGGTAAGGAAAATGATGCAAAATTCTCAGGCTCCTGCTTCTTGTTAGATTTGAAGTCAAGTCCAGAGAATAGAATTCTAGCTCCTGCTCTGAAACTAACTCACTGAGTGGGCTTGGGTAAGTTACTGACTTTCCTGGCTCTCTTTGAGCCTCTTTTCACAGTCTTTTTTTTTTTTTTTATTGCACTTGACATACAATATTATATTAATTTCAGATGTACTATATAACTTACAAAGTGACCACCCCAGTAAGCTTAGTACCATCTGACGCCATATATAGTTATTACGATATTACTTACTATATTCCCTATGCTGTAGTTCACATTCCCATGACTCTTTTTATAACTGGCAATTTGTACTCCTTAATCCCTTCACCTTTTTCACCCAGCACCTAAACCCCACTCCCATCTGGCAACCATCAATTTATTCTCTATATCTATAAGATTGTGTCCACTTTATTTGTTCATTTATTTTGTTTTTTAGGTTCCACATATAAGTGAGATCATGTGATATTTGTCTTTCTTTATATGACTTATTTCACAATCTTTATTCATAAAATAGAAATTGCACTGACCCTACAAACTTATGTTGCTGTTATTTTCAAATAAGATTATATATGATGATATAAAATGATATGACTATAGTGCATATAAACATCACATGGACACAAGGCAGTGGTGTTATTATTGCTCCTTTGTGATTTCCAAAGGTTATTCAGTCCTGTATGTGACAGGAAAGACCAGGTGGGGTGGGAGGGGGGGTAGGCAGAGGACTGCCATCAGAACCAAAAGGCCTCATAGTTTTTAAAATTCTACTCTTCCTGACAGGAACCTGGGCAGGCTAGGCCCCAGGAACCTTATTAATATCAAAGGAGCAACCCAGCCTGCTCTGGGAAAGCCCTCTGGGATGATCACAGGACTAAGAGCTGCCATTCTCCCTGGAAAGTATAAGAAGTCACCAAATGGCACCTCAGCAGGGCATGTTGAAGTAATTACAGTCACTGCCATGAAACCAGATCACTTTTCAAACCACTGATCAAGTCACTGGCTCCCATTCTGAGACCAGAAAACAATAGGTTATGGCACAAAATAAATAAGTAAATAAAATTTAAAAATTATCTTAGCTCACAGCAGTTAAAAAAGGAAGTGGGGCAGGAGAGAAATGTTCTTGCTTCTAAGTTTTAGACAGTTGTTCTGTGGGCACAAAGGACCTAACAGGTTAAGAAAGATAAGGTATTTCCAGCTAATACTTGAATTTAAAACTTTTAGTGGCTTTATTGTATGCAGTTAGGGTACTGGGTAAATTATGAATGTGGATAAGAGATATGAAAAATACTTTGACTAGCCCCTCAGATCCTCTGCTTCAATGCCATGTGCCTTCAATAGGGTTTCCTCTGCTTTTCTTCTTTATTTTCTCTTTCTTTATCCATCTTTAGTCATTATGGGGACCTAGTGAAAGTATATATTTATATAGTTGCACACATTGTATAAAATCTTATTTCTTAGCCTTCATTTAGACATAAATAACATTTGATAGCTCTCCTTAAAAAAAAAATCTACCTAAAAAAATTAGGTTGACTTTTATTGCTACATGGTCCTTATTCATTTTAATTGTTCCCTTGTGCATCTGTAGCTCTCAGTAAAATAATTCTCTACCTTTGCCCTAAATAGTATATTTTCATAATTCAAATTCAAAATATTCACATATCCCTTTCAATTACAATTATTTTTTAAATTCTGCTTTGGTAGTCATTAACAATTTAGAAAATAGTCTTTTTTATGAAATCAGATTATTTTTCTAGACATGTATATATATTCTGGAAAACTGACATTAATTTAATGTGATAATTCATCTATCTTGAATCAGGTATTCCTTTTAAATTTTATGTGTATTGTGATAAAATACACATAAAATTTGCCATCATAACAAAATTTAAGTGTACAGGTCAATAATGTTAAATATATTCACATTGTTGTACCAATAATCTCCAGAACTTTTTTCATCCTGTAAAATTAAAACCCTATACCAACTAAACAACACCCTATTCATCCTTCCCCAAGCCCTGGGCAACCACCATTCTGCTTTTTTTCTCTATGATTTTGACTACTCCAAGTACCTCATACAATACAGTATTTGTCTTTTTGTGACTGGTTTGTTTCACTTAATATAATGGCTTCATGTTTCATCCATGTTGTAGCATGAGTCAGATTTACCTTTTTTTAAGACTGAATAATATTCAATTGTGTGTGTGTGTGTGTGTGTGTGTGTGTGTGTGTGTGTACATATACCACATTTTGTTTATCCATTAATTCATTGATGGACACTTAGATTGCTCTACCTTTGGGCTATCATGAATAATACTGCTATGAACATGGGTGTAGAAATACCTCTTCGAGACTCTGCTTTCAATTCTTTTGTGTGTATACCCAGAAGTAAAATTTTCAGATAATATGGTAGTTCTGTTTTTAAGTTTTTGGGGATCCTCCATGCTATTTTCCAGAGTCAGAGTGGCTGCACCATTTTACATTCCCACCAACAGTGCACAAGTTTTCCAATATCTCTACGTCTACATCATCTCTTGCTATTTTCTGTTTGTTTGTTTGTTTTTCAAATAGTAGCCACCCTGATGGATGTGAGATGTTATCATTGTGTCTTTGATTTGAATTTCCTTAATAATTAGTGACATCGAGCACCTTTTTATGTACTTATTGGCCATTGTATATCTTCTTTGGAGAAAGGTCTATTTAAGTCCTTTGCTAATTTTTAAAGAGGAACGTTTGTTTTTTGTTGCTATTGTTATCGTTGAGTTATAAGAGTGCTTTCTATATTTGATATTAATTACTTATCAGAAATATGATCTGCATCTTTCTCTCATTCTATAGGTTGCCTTTTCAGTCTGTTTTAGTATCCTTTAATGAGCAAAAGTTATTAATTGTGATGTATATGTATTTATTCAAAAGGGGTCAAATAAATATATATGTTACATATATTTCCGTTTAAAGATACATTGACTACACACACACACACACACACACACACACACACACACACTTCCAGTTTACATTGATGTAAGAAACTTCAGTGTTAGTCTTTCCAAGACATTTTGAAATACCTTTTAACCACAAATTATTAATTCCTAGAATTATATTCACTTAGGACATATGGCAATATGTATATTGCTTTTAAAGAGGAAATTCCAGGAAACAAGGAAAATCCCAACCACCTCTCCAAAGTCTTTCTTAAATGTGCAGTTGGTAGTTTCACCTGTAAGCTCAGGACATTATTCTCAGTTAATATGAAAACATACCCGGGGAGGGGGGTAATACTTTAACACTGTTATCAATCAATATAAATGAAGTATTGTAAAGTAGAGTAAGTTATCTACAAGGGAGGAAGAAGGAGCAGGGCAGAATAACTAAGGAGTTGAGGAAGAACTAAAATATAAGGCCATCAGTACAGAAACCAATGGTAAGCACTCACACTTATATGGTACTTATAATGTGCCAGGCATTGTTCTAGGCACTTTGCATGCATTAACTTGAAATGGGTACAACCATTTCTATAAATGATAAAATGAAGACACAAGGAGTTTAAGTTACTTAACTAAGACCACTCAGGTAATAAGTGGCTGAGCCAGACTTGAAAGGAATCAAGCGTTAATAAGTATAATCATTATGTTCCCAAAAGGCAAATTATCCCCTGTGGGTCCCAGGTCTGGCTGTGATCCAGTCTCATGGCTAGGGATAGGACTCTGGATTTAAAATGCTACATTAATTTAGTAAGATGCCCGCATCTAACTTATGAGTATGATTCAACTTATTGTTTATTACACATGTGTGGCAGAGTGCCACTATTGTTCTCTGACGTATATAAAGCCCATGTGGTCCCCTAGCAGGAAATGCGCACGTTCCCTGCAACAAAGTTGGTACCTGCTGTTTCATTCTCATGTTGGCTCCTTGTGCATTTTTTCAACTGGGAGTCTCACCACCAAAGCCTTTACTTCTTGATCAGCTCGGCACTGACACCCCCACCTCACTGTATTCATTCCCTTGTGCGGTCCCTGATCACATTATACTAGGGCTGATTTGTGCGACCAATAAAACACAGAGGAAGTCATAGTGTGTCATTTCTAAGGTTATATTATAAAAAACATTGTGGCTTCTCTCTTGGTCTCTCTCTCTCTCTCTTTCTCTCTCTCTCTCATCACTTGATCTGGAGGAAGCAATTTACCAGGTCATGAGCAGTCCTATAAATAAGGCCATGTGGAAAGGAAATGAGGCCTCTAGTCAAAAGCCACCTGAATGAGTTTGGAAGTAGATCTTCCAGCCCCAGGCAAGCCTTAGGATGATTGAAGCCCTGGTTTATGTCAACATTCCAACTACAATCTCATGAGAGGCTCTGGGCCAGAACCATCTAGCTAAGCTGCTCCCAGATTCTTGACCTTCAAAAATTACATGAAATAATAAATGTTTGTTGTTTTAAACTACTAAATTTGGGGATAATTTGTTATGCAGCAGCAGATAACTGATATAGCTTCTTAATATTCTTAATCTAATTTATAATTTTATCCAGAGTAAGGGCTTGATGACCAGGCTGAAATGCCACACTGTTTCCCATACCTTAGTTTGATTCTCTATTAAATGAATTGCCATGCACATTCCATCTTAAAGCAGTGCAGCTACAGTAAGCATGACCTTTGCAATTATACTGGGTCTAAGCTATAATTCTTCTAAGATGCTCAAACTATTCTTTCTCTGGGAATAAAAGTCTCATTTTCAAAAAAAAAAAAAAAGGCTTTTAAAAAAAAATAACAAAATTCTAATTCCAGCCTCTTATTCTAGAAAATATAGCTCTCTATCTTCCTTCAAAGTGACTTGTCAGTGAAATAGTTGCAAGAAATACCATTTTTAAAGGGAAATCTATACTAAATATTTCTCTACAGAACGAATGGTATTCTCATTTGTTTTCTGCATAAAACACCTCAAATCTCATTACTTTAAAACTTACAGAATAGTGATTCCTAAACTAACATTTTTGAAATTTGGGGAACGGGACAAGGTGGGTCTTGACTGCTCTTTTAAATGATTAAAGTTTAGAATGTGCCAATGACCTCTTATCATCCTTTGAAACTTCTGCAAATATTTAAATTAAAGTTAATTAAAATTCATTTCTTTTGAGAAATTTATAACATTCATTGAGATCACTGGAGATAGTCTATGGTGCCTCTAGAGTTGAGATTTAGTTCATTCTAAAATGATATTCTAAACACAAAGAAAAAGCATTCAAACCAAGATATTTAGGCTTTCCTCTAAGTAACAATTAATTTATTCATCTTCATTTGCCTGGAGCCTTATTTCCTCGGTATCAGTCTATTTCTAATTGATTATATCAGAGAGGTTATCATACCACGGCCCTGATTTAAGTGCCTGAAGAAAGCTGACTGTCCTGAGGGCCCACAAGACTCTAGGGACACACAGGATAAGTTCATGTCATCCTCTGAACATCCCTGCAAGGCCTTCACTTCACAAATGAGAAAAGAGAGGCTCAGAAACATTAACCTACTTGCCATAAATTGCTGGATCAGTAGGTGGAGGGAGCAGGATCTGAACTCAAAACACTGTCACCAGGCCACCCTGCCTACTGCCTACCACTTGGGGCTTCAAGGAGCTCTCTCTGCTGAAGGACAACTCAGCACACTCTCCCTGCAGCAGACTTTTAGAATCTTGGGCTACCTAAAAGTGAAATATCCCTCAGTCCTCTTTACCCCTCTCTCTAGGCTCTTTACTCATTTTCAGAGTTTACTTTATGGTCTTTCTCCACCAGGTGCTCAGGGCTGTAGTAATCAAAGATTAAAAAAAATAGCCTTCCATATTTCACAAGCATGTGTCTCACATGAAAATTGGTGTCACAACACTGTCTGTTTCTCTGTGATATAGCCCCTGCTTGCAACTTCCACTCTCACCTCTCATCAGTTCCTGCCTCCACCTCACACTAGCTGTGCAAATCTGCCTGTAGACGTCCTCCACTGCTACATACACACACACACACACACACACACACACACACCAGAGACACACACATAAACAGACGCAATTCATATACTACACATACAAAACCCTCTCACACACATACATCTCACACATATCTCATGAAAACACAAATACACTCCACTCTATATATCATACACATACACACAACCCACATTTACACCTTAGAGAGATACGTAAACCTCACATACTTTACATATGTACCCCCTCACACACACATACATCTCATACCACATACACTTTGTAACCACACACACATACCCATTTATACCTCATATACACATATCACACATATACACCTTAAAAATACACATAAACACATACACATACCTCGTATACTGCACACAAATTCATACCTACCTTACACACATATACAACACATGTCACTCACTTACACATCTATACTTCATCTGCTATATACACACGCCCACATATATACCTCCAAGACACACACGCACATACACACCCACATATTACACGTACTAGACACACACACACACTTCACACACATATATACCTCTCACATACACACAACTTACACCACACACACACACCTATACTTCACATGCTACACAAACACCACACTCACCTCACCCACCACATGCATGCTCTTCCCTAAGGCTCTGCCCACAAACTTACCTTTGATATCGTCCTCCCTCAGGAAGCCTTTCCAAATGTCATTACCACCAGGCTAAATCAGGAGAACCTTCAGGCATCCCACACAGCTTTCCCTGCCATCCCCACCATTGCATCATTGTCTGTGTCTGCCTTCTCTACCAGAAGGTGGACTCCTGGTGGCCAGAGCTTGTGTTTTATTCATCTTAGTATCCCCCACCTTCCCCTCTACCACCATCCTGAACCAGTCATAGAACTCAGCACACAGTAGAAATTCAGTAAATGTGTCTGGAACAAATGAGTGATTTCTGCTATTTCTGTGATAAAGAGTTCACTGGATTAGTAAACCAGCATAGCCTACTGATTCCAGAGGATCGGGTCCAAATACTAATCATTGTAAGCTGATGTTTACCCTCAGAATAGTTCAGCTATGAAATGAAAAGGATGTCAATATTAACTAGCTCCTGGCTGTCAGAGAGATTCGACAAGGTTTTAAATATATGTAGTACTATGCATATTAGTACTAAGCAAATAATAGTATCAGTCATTACACTGGAAACGTAAAGTCACACACATAGCTCTGTTTGTGAGGAAAAGCCAACCTGATATCTGGTCTAGCCAGGCAACATCCTGATTCTTCCACCTTCCTGGGCTTCTTTCTTATCTCCAGCAGACAGGTGTCCCAAAAATAATAGATTGCAGGAAAGTGACACTGAATACAATCTAAATGGTTGGGCATCTCTGCTCCCAGGTACTGAGCCCTTAGTAAACAAATCTGCCTTCTAGCCCTGATCCACAGAAGTGTGTGTTCCTGTTTATAGCTGTAGTCTTTGTTCTAAATCCATACCAATGCTCGTTTGGTATTTCTGACAGGTTGGTTCTTTCTATTAGGTGACTTTCTGAATAAATGGAAAACATTTCCCTGTGGCCTGCTTGGCATGTTTTTTTTCTGTCTTCTAATTGGGAACACTTTCAAACCTCTCCTACTCCTGCTTGCTTCACAGTGAGGTAAAGATTTGATTTCTTCCTTATTAAAATTTCCTTTTGAGTCAAAATGGCTATACTGAGAAAAAAAATTATAGCTAAGGAAGAGGGGGAGAGCAGAAAAACATACAATTTTGTGAGTTAAAATACGGTTAGTGGTTCATGTCCATTAAGATGCCAGCATGAGGGAGATTCAGACAAGAGTCAGTATGGGTGGTAGATGCTGGTGGGCCTCCTTATGGTTTTGCACTGACCTCCTCCTGGGACATCTGCCTCCTCAGAGACCAGCATCCCAAATTCCTGCATGGCAATTTTATCCACTGCAAATGCTTCACATTACAGCATATTAGAGATATGGGGGAAATGTCATGATTTTCTCACTGAAAGGCTAGGTGGGAAAGGGGGTGGGGAGGCCAAAGCAAGCACAGCTCCACTTTAACTTGCTGGAAATAGATTTCATTCCTCCTTACTCTTTTTAAATGTGCTGCCTTCGGCATTTCAGGCCCACCATGGGCACAATTCATTCCTGATTCAATTACATTGCTTGGTATTTCATAGATTCTGAAGGCTGGGCCTAAGAGGGATTGGGGGTGGGTAGAATTATTTTTGGGTGCTGCTCTTCCCACATGCTCACATTCCATCTGGGGTTACAAAGCCATGGGGTAAAGCTGCCTGGGGTCCAGGACAGCTGAGTGCAGGGAGAAAGCCTGTACTCATTAAGAATTGAGGTAGAAATCCATCTATTTACTTCAGAGCATTTCATCTGAGTACCTGCTGTGGGCAGGCGCTGTCTTAGGCACATGACATTATGTCACCATGGGAGCTATTTAACAAATGAGTGGAGGTTCTGGCTCTGTAGAGAATGGATGCATCTTGCTTTCCTTTACACAGAAAACAGAGATAGGAGTAAGAAGTGGCACATAAACAAGGGGAAGCCAAGTATAGGAGCAATACATACTAAACAATCTGGAATGATTCTCCTTATTCTTGGTCCCCAGCCCATTGAGACTTGGTGCCCCTTACACTTTGCTTTATCAAGCAAGAGAAACAGAAGGAGAAAGAAGAGGAAAGTGAGTTATGAACAATAACTGTCACATAGTTATTTAAGATTTAAAAATGTTACTTTTAAAAACTGGTAGTGTATAAATAAGGTACCTAATTCAACAATACAAAAAGTATATAGAGAACAGTAAGTCCTCACCCACCCCTGTCCTCAGCCACCAGTTCCCATCCCTAGAGAAAACTTCCGGTGCTACATCTGTGTCGATGCTTTTAGATGTGTTCTGCACATATCGAACACTTGTATTGCTATACTTTGTGAAGTGCTTTAACACTAACAACAAAGCATGCTGAGTACCAAGGATTATGTTGTGGCAAAGGGTTATTATATTGGATTCTCATAACAATCAGCGCCATCTGGATCTCTCTGATGAGCGAGCTGAGTTAAGGTTAGTTGAGGTCACTGCCCAAGTCAGTGTCAGTTAAGCATCTATTAGACTCTTAAGCGACTGTATTAGTTTTCAAAGGCTGCCATAACAAATTGCCACAAACTTAAAACAACAGAAATTTATTTTCTCAGAGTTTTGGAGGCCAGAGGTCTGAAATTAAGGTGTCAGCAGGATTGGTTCCGTTGAGGGCTCTGAGGGAAGGATCCTTCCATGTCTCTCTCCCAGTTTCTAATGGTTGCCAGCAATCCTTGGCATTCCTGTTGGCAGCAGCATAACTTCAATGTCTGTTTCTGTCTTCATGTGGCCTTTTTTCCCTGGGTGTATCCTCTTTGTGTCTGTGTCCAAATTTCCCTCCTTTTATAAGGACAACAACCACTGGATTTAGGGCCCACCCTAAAGCATTTCCTGGTCACCTTCCCATAACTGGCCTCTTCCACACCTTTCTTCTGTCTTTGGCTGCAGGTGGTATTTAAGCTTAAGTTCTAAACCACCTCTGAGAGTTACTCATTTTCCTCTGGTATCTCACATGTAGACATGAGATATATATGTTAATAAACTTCTGTTTATTCTTCTCTTGTTAATCTGCCTTTTGTTACAGGGGCCCCACCCAATCTTAACTGAAATAATTAAATCTTCAAATGCCCTATTTTCAAATATGGTCGCATTAACATATTCAAAGTGGACATGAATTTGAGGGGACACTATGCAACCCAGTACAGTGACCTTAATAAGCCATTTCATCTTTCCCAGCCTTAGTTTCTTCATATGTATCTCAAAGGGTTCGTGTGAGGATGTGTAAAGACCCATATACAGAGCTCAGCACTGACTGATGGTCCATTAATGTAAGTTACTTCTTTGCTAATGTGTCCTCGACATCACCATCATTATCATCATCTTCTTCATCATTCACTGAAGTTATAAGAGCTGTGAGAGACAAAGAAGGACAGGACACAGTCTCCAGTCTCAAGGAGTCTACAGTTTAGTTGTGGACACTATGCTAACATATCTCAAATACTAAAGTGCTGAGCTCTCTAGTATCTGTTAGAATGATGAAGGTGATGATGGGACAGGAAGTCAGTGTGGAAGTGGTCTGAGTAGATAATACAGAAGGTGCTCATGCAAGTGAGCTTTTAAAGAATTCTCAGGAGCAACATGCACCCCCATGGAGCTGAGACCCACTGTCTCAAAGAGAGTACTTCCTTATTTCCACACCATGAAACCTGGTCAAGTGCATTCAGTCACATCATAAATGACACTCACATGCTTTATTACTGATGGAGTCTGTACTGCTAATTCTGAGAGGCTTTCACTTCTCCCTTGGAAAAGTACCTCTCGAACTAAAATAACATTGTCATTTTTGTGAAGTCTTTGAGTTTGTGGTTCATGAGAGTTCCCAAGGCGGGGGCCAGCATCACCCGATCTCCTTTATTTTCCTTAAAACTTCGTACAAAGAACATCAATCATACAATGGGTGGGGCTCACCCCTTTTAAATTTGCAACACCTGTACAATACTCATTGTGATGTGAAATCTGTAAAACCTGTCATTAGAATGCTTCTATCACTCTTGGAAAACCTAAGATGTTGATAAAAAATATTAGCAATGTAAAAGACTAAGACTATATTTGTCTTCAAGAATGTATATTTCTGAAAACCACATTTCAGATGCACTTAGTGGTTCTTGAATTGACAGTGCAATTGGCATTTGCCCTGCTCTAGCCTTTTATTTCTGGGGAGAATTTGGAAAATCAGCCACAGTGACAGCCTATGATTGTGCACTTCTGAAGTACTCTGCTGAAGCAACTGGTTTCCTTTCATCTGTACAGGGATTTGCCTTTCATGTTAGTGTTAAATATAAAATGAATCCTATTCATCAATGAGTAGGGTCTGAAAGGCAAAATCATTCCTCTAATAATGATTCTCTGAGCAAAATAATCTGATATGCTTTCTTTGATATAAAATGAAGGATAAATTGACTCATGTAAGTGCATTTTCCTTTGAAGAGTATGCCAGTGCCTTGAGTTGAGGCGAACACCAAATAGTAGTTGCCTAGCAGTGGATTATACCCTTAAAATTCATGTGTGAGTTGGCTGCTAGGATTTCACAATACAAAATGGGGCTGGGTTTATAGACTAGACCACCAAAGCTTCCATACATTCACTATATCTTACTGTAGAGCCCAGACCATAGTCCTCTAAGCAAAGGTCAAATGTACAATGACAATATGGCCAGCATCTTTAGAAGGGTTTAGATTTTAACTCCCTCCCACTGAACGGCCAGATCCTTATGTTCATTTAAAAAATATGGTTGCTGTGATCTTTTGGTGTGGTGAAACAGGATGAAGAGATAAAGAGGAAGGAGAATGTTACTTTAAAATTTCAAGGTGTAGAGGAAGCCCTTGATAATTCTTTAAAAAAATAAAGAAGCTCCTTCTACTTTATCTTCTACTTCTCTTATTTCCTGGTAAAAATAATAATTGCAACAATAATGATGGTGGTAGCACAAGTAATCACAACAATGAGGATAATAGCTAACATTTACAGTGAGTTCAATATGTATAAGACATTGTGCTCAATGCTTTCCAGATACCTTATCATTTACCCCTGTCAACAGTGTAATGAAGTCAGTACTATTATTTTCCCCATTTTACAGATTAAAAACTGTAACCCAAGTTTACTCAGCTGGAATTCAACCTCAGCAGTCAGCTCAGGGCCTCACACCCTTCAACAGTATCCCCTGTCTTTTGCATTTTTCTCATGCTATTGAATCTCTTAAAACATCTGTATACAAAAGAGTTAAACACAGTCTGTGGGAGAAACTGGAAGAGACCAGGACATGTGGAGACTCACAGAAGCAACTGCACCTGCATGTGGAAGTGGAATTATGTCCCACTGGCAGTTATGCACAGAAGATGATGACAGGCAAGAGGTGACCTTCTGGGCAGGCAGATGATATTAGAGCACAGGAACAGAACACAGCAACTCCCAGAAAAAGCTATTTAAGAGACTGAGAAAGGCAGGAAGTACCAGAGACCGCTGTGAGCCAGCAGGAAAGGTCAGTCTCTGGACAAAGATTCAAAGACATTCCCTGATAGTGTGTGTGTGGGGCCACCTGGAAACCCCATTGCCAGCACTGGGCCAAGTTCCAAGTCAGACCACAGCACACAAGGATTGCTGCTGTGTCTCCTAGATATTGGACAGGAGGTTTTTGTATCATCTCTGAGAATAGGCTAACCAGTGCTTCCCAAATTCTCCCCTGCATTCTCGGTGAATTTACAGATTCCCAGGTCCTACCCTAAACCTCTAAATAAAAATCCCCAGGAGTGCAGCCTGGACAGCCATGTTTTCAAGAGCACCCAGGTGATTCTGTGACCAAAGAACTTTGGAAACACTGAAGGATATTATTCAGAGCCTGGGAGGGGGCCATACCTGCAAGTAGGGGTTAGGAAGTTTTAGCTGTGAGAAGAGGAAAGCTGTGGGAGCAGGGAGCCAGACAGGAAATTAGAAATATCATCCAAAAATTTTAGGGTCACCAAATGTCCCAGTTTGCCTGGAACTTAGAGGATTCCTAGCCGCACATGGGATTTTCAGTTTTAAAACTGGGGCAGTTCTAGGAGAATCCTGTTGCCATCATGAAACCACATCCATTCTTGCCATAAGCTTCACATGATCCCAGAATTCTAAAACTATTTCCCTTCTCAATAGAATCCAGCTTCTCTAGGCTTAGAGGGAGAACCTTGCTGAACAAAGTATTGCATATTAAATTGTGTATGACTGATAGCTCCACTGGCCTCCCAGAAGTATTTGCATTTTTTAAAAAAGAGGAACTATAATTTGTTTTGTCTCCTGCCTTTCCTTTGCATCTGAAATTACTTTACAGAGAATCTTCAAAAATCAGCAATAAAAGTTATAGCAGCATTTTAGAAAAGTGATACAAGTACTTAATTTGCAATTTCTTTTAAGTTTGCTAGAGAAAATAAAAATTTACACTTCACAATCAAAACTGGTCAAACTTAGATATAAACTTTTATTGTCCTTTCGAAACAATTTTCATTTCTGTTTAATTTTCTTTCCCTGACTTCAGTACTACGACTTTAAGAAAAAAATCTTTCCACACATATCTGAACTCATTTGGTTGGGGCTCGCTAGGACAAATTAGAAAAGCAAGGTGGATAATTAATCCAAATACTGTATGTAGAGCTAATACAAATTCCAGAGGAAAAATGATTATAATAAAATATAAACAGAATAATGGAATGACCCAAGCCTCTGAGGTGACATTTTCTGGGGCACTTGCCTCACAGCAGACTGATGAAGAAGGCATCTCAGACATGACTTTTCCCCAGAGCCACCAAGTCCACAGTTGGAGTGGAAAGATAACTTGATGGAAAGGAACATCGACTCTAGAACCTTGAGCCCATTTAAAAGGAACGGAGTCTTTCTGTCATCTTCTATCACTATTAGTGCAGGGAGAAAAGAGGATGGTCGCCCCATGGGGGAGGCAGTTATAACAGTGGTTTCCTTGTACAGATCTAACCTTCGTGTTGCCTAGGTTTAAATCCAGCTCTGCCACATGTTAGCAGTGTGACCTTGGGCAAATTACTCAACTTTTATTTCCTCAAGATGAAATAGTCATAGCATCTACCTTACAAGATTATCATGAGGAAAATTCATAAGCTAATATGTATGAAATGCTGCCACTTAATCAATGCTATATGTGTCTACTTATATTAAGAATAATGGTAACAAGTAGTAAATAATCCATAAGATCTAATGTACAGTATGAATACAGACAATAACACTGTACTACAATTATGTCATGTGATAAATATGTCTACATCAGCAATCATATTGCAATATGTAAATGTATCACAGTAACATGCTGTACACCTTGAACTTACACAATGTTACATGCCAAATTTATTGAATAAAAAGAAGAATAATGGTAGAAATCTCTACGCCTTTGTCTTAAACATATTGATTGATTTTTAAAAATTGCTCTGCAATGGAAGGTACATAACAGGGCCAAATGCAGTTTACCAAGTTGATCTGCTGGGTACCCGAAGTGGTTGTTGTATAAATTAATTACCCAAATTTTTAAAATTGGAAACTACCACATAAAAATCTAGATGTCCAAATGTTTTTGAAAAATCGAAGATCTGCTCACATTCTGCTGAAGCTGAGTGGAGTCAGCTATTAAATGTGCTCCTTGATTTGTCACAGACCTCACTCAACCTGCTTCACTGTAGGCATTTGGATTCACAATACTTACTTTAAGGGAGGCATCAGCACATTATAGTTCATGAACCTAATCCAACCCACCACCTGATTTTGTAAAGTTTTATTGGAATATAGCCATACTCTTTCATTTATATATTGCCTATGGCTGCTTTCACATTATAATAGCAGAGCTTACTAGTTGCAACAGAGACTGCATGGCCCACCAAACCAAAGATATTTACTTTCCGACTCTTTATGGAAAAAGTTTGCAAATCCTGTTTCTACCTTTCAGTAGATAATTTGCTTAAAGATAGCTTACTTTTATATTTCAGACAATATGTAATTTATTCAAAATATGAAAATGTGTTCTTATCATTTAGAGGGAAAGTGAATTAACCAGAGACCTAGTACCTCAAATCACAGAAAAACTGAAACACTTAGAAGCTTGATCTAAATGCCTATAGTTCTCTATTTCTTCCTGGTGGCATGTGCCTAAATTGCAGAAATGATTTATAAACTACAGGACAAGATTAGGCAGTATAATCTTCATGACACCATTTTTAGAAGCAGACGCTATTAGATTTTGTTATTGATTATAGAAATCTTTTCCTAGAGCACCAAATGAAATGGCTGTTTCTTCTTGCTTCACCTTGAATAACTTGAATATCCTTGCTTTTTCCACTACAAAAACAAAACTGAGCAGAAACATAAAAATCAGTTTGTGTATCATAGTCATTAGAAAAAATATATGTAAAAATCATAATAGTGATGGATCTACATTTCTTCCCCCATAAAGTTTATTTTTTAATATATAGAATATCATTATTTTACTAAATCACTTTGACATATACAGTAAGTTCTCATTTAAGGTCATCAATAGGTTCTTGGAAACTGCATCTTTAAGCAAAACAATGTATAATAAAATCAATTTTACCATAAGCTAATTGATATAAACAAGAGTTAAGTCCTTATGGCAGATTTCTGGTCACGAAAACATCACCAAACTTCTAAATAAAGACCCAAAATGTTTCTAATATTAAACATTGAAATAAATGTGTGCTATATCTCCATTAGGAAAGATAAATAAAAACAAATAAGATAATTATTTTCCAACTCACTTATTCCAGTCCAGGGTCACAGGTGGCCAGATCCTATCCTGGCAGCTCAGAGTATGAGGAGAACCCAAGCCTGGACAGAACACCCTTCCATCACTGGGTCACTGACATTCACTCATACCGGGATAATTTAGACAAGCCAATTCACCTCATGTGCACATCTTTGGGATGTGGAAGGAAGCTGCAGTACCCAAGAAAACCCATGCAGACATAGAGACAACTCAAACTCTACACCGACAGTGGCCCAGGCTGGGAATTTAGTATTATTTTTTTTTATCAATGTTATAACAAATCAACGTTGAATGAACAAACATTATTTGGGAACCTGCTATATATAATAACATGTTTTGTGTAGTATTTACATGTAGACATTATTAATTCTGCTATAAATTCCTACAATCTACAGTGTTCATATGCACTGAGCTAACTCTGCCTTTGAACTTGGAATATCTATGTTACTTATTCTTGTAGGCTAAGGCAACAAGGCTTATTTCATACAGATAGACACCAGATGTTACCTGGGACCTCTACAAAAGTAAACTATTAGGTTCCGGTGATGGCATCTATTGACAACTCCTTTTTCAATTAGTTCCTAGGGAATTAATAAATTTAATAAGATGCGGCTCAATTCCTGCTTTTTTGTTTCAATTAAATAATGATTAAATGGAGTCTCTACCTTCTTTTTTTTCAACAGGGAATTTATATTGATATTCTGCTAGATTCTTTTTATCCCCGAGGACATCTTTTGCATCATAAAAATGATGTGGAGTACAATCTAGAATATATTTCCTATATACTCTTGCATGCAGATTCTGGCCATAAAAAGTGCTCAATAAATATTCGTTGAATGAATGAATACATATGCTGGAAACAGGGATGAGGAGGGGTTGAAAGCAAAGGCCAATGCTGCAGGGAATTCTAAATATCACACTTTTCAGAACTGTCCTGGGTGGGCAAAGCAGTATTACCTTTGGAGTATTTGATAAATGAAATTTTTACAGCACTCTTGACACTGAATCATAGCCAAATCTCAGGCAGACACCAAATATTAAATTCTCCCACTATTATAGTTTTGTTTTATTTGTATACTTTCTCTGTAAGAAATAAATGTCTCTAAAGTTTCTTCCAGCTCTAACATTCTATGATCCACAAATTAGGAGCTAACACAATCGGCTGTTTGTCATGTGCCAGCTACAGTGCCAAGCACTTTGCATACATTTGCTCATATAATCTTATGTTTCTCCGCCAGGAAAATGCAGATAATAGTACCTTCCTTATAAGTGAGAATTAAATAAAGTACTATGTAAAATACACAGGACACAGCCTGGGATGTAGGAAGTGTTCAATAAAGTCTAGCTATTATTATTTTTACTTTCTTTTATTTCTGACTACTCAGAATTCACTACATGGCCTCATTAAGGTCTACACTTCATTGAGAGGTCAGAACTCCATAAATTTTCTGATTCTACCCCCATTTTAAGTGTTTCTTCTTTCTGCATGGCTCTCTTGGGTGATCCAAATAACTTGAGTTTTAGCCTCAACCACTATTTGTATGTATCCATGATCTGTATATTTACACAAGTAGTTTTTGAAGGGGAGTATTTCCTGAAGAGTATTCAACATTCTGAATTAAGTAGTTGGTTAATATGCCCATTGTGTTGTGTATCCCCAAAAGCCAACTCTTTGTCTTTCATTATAGCCTGTATTCGTCCACCTTGGACTAAATTGCCACATGAAGTGATAATTAAAACTTCACATCTGCAGCCTTCTGCAATATACATAAGCCAAACTTATTTGTGTATAATTAAGCTAATCAAAGGCATATTTGAAACACATGTTTATGAGTTAGACTTGTAAATTAATAAGCCAAGTTTCTAGCCTTTGTCTTATTCTTGAGTGGACAAAATAAGCCCCCAGAAACTCTTCTGTCTCACATTTGTTTTTTTGCGCTAAGATTATTGTTTATACCTTTGGTTATCAACGTTACCTACACATTGAAATCACCTGGAAAACTTTAAAATAGTAATGCCTGGTTATACCCCCACAGTTTCTGATTTAATATGTTTGGGTACAGCCCAGACATCAAATTTTTAAAGCTCCTTTGGTGACTCTAATTGCAAAAACAATTCAGAACCACTGATCTATACCATTGTCAAATGAACATGTTTGTTTAATTGGTCATAGTTTTATTCTTTTATATATAGTGCATCTTTACCCCTAAAGATTCACAAAATACCTTAAAAATTTTCTACATCTATAGTCTCTACTGTATATTGAGCCATGTGCAGGAAGCTATGTATTTCCAGAACATTCCATGCTCTGGTATATTTTGAAATGTTGCATAATTATACAACCCAGTAACGGGTAAAGAAATGTTCCACTAGACATTAATAGGAGTAATAGGAAAGAAAGAGGTTCAGAACCACAGAAATAAATTAAATTAAATTAAATTAAATAGTTCTTTACTGTGGATTTCTCAGAAACTTTGATATAATAATGTGCATATAAATCTTCAAGAGCATTTTCCAAGCTCTTTTGATCATAAAATTCTCCCATTAGACCCCTCATCATCCCAATGCCTCATAATGTCTTCCAGAACATTTTGCTGAATACACTGGTTCAAAGGTTTTGTGTTCTGGTAAAAGGAAAAGGGTAAGGGTACTGAAGGAATCACAGAGCACAGAGCACAGGGCTGGTGCCCACAAGCACCTAATTCTGCATTGTGAACAAGGGCCCTGACTTCTGGATAGCTGACCTTAGCAGTTGATGGGTCCTCTGTTACCGTTGCCTGTTGAGGCTGACAGCAAGGCACCGGATTGTTCAGCTCTTGCCTATAACCGGGTGAGCAATGTCTTTGTCTCCCAACCCCTATGGGTCATAAAGAAGTTCCCACATGTGGAAAGTATAAATTAATGGCACAGGACATTTAGTGTCCCCATGAAGAAAGAGTGGGGATCAATGCTACAGAGAAGAGAGAAAAGCATAGGGAAATAAAGAATGCAGATCCAAAAATTCTGCCTGGGCCAACTTTCTCATCTGTAAAATGGAAATATGTAATACTTAAGCATTCTTGTGGAAATTAAATATTGCCACATAAGTGAAAGGGCTGTATGAACCATAATGATGTATGCAAATGTTGAAAATCACTATTATTATCATGGTCATTGTTATTAATATGATTCTCTCACTCAGTCTGATTAAGAACTCAAGAGGAAGTTGATTTGAGAATCCATAACTATGCAAATTTTTTTCACTAGTTTTTAATAAATGTTGCAAAGCAGGAGAGAGAGAAAGAGAGCGAGATTGACTCAACAAAGTGAGAACTCTTTAAATCTTTAGAAGTATTCTGTTATTACTTGCTCTCCTCTGAGACCTTGAAAGTGAGGTGTAAGTTCACATCATTCCACAGTTCAATAGTCCATCGTCTCCTACCATCATTTCAAATACATCTTATTGACAGATGGTTTTTTTGGAAGAGTACCTTAATGATTAATTGAATAGAAAACACCACTCATCTTCTACACGTTACAGTTGTTTAGTAAGGTGAGAATGAATCAATGCACATGAGTTAACAGAATATGAATAGCAGTTTATTTCCTTTCAGATTTTTCTCATTGTTCCAATTATATTTTTGCAGACATGACTGTGAACATGGCTGGGAAGTGGTTTCCGTCTACCTTCACCAGACCTCTGTAGTTCTGTGCCTTTACTCTGAAGCTACAATCTAGCTATACTTTAAGTCATGGTTCTTATCGTTAATAATCCTTAAATGACTGTTTCCCACCCAATTCCATTGGTCAATTTGCCAATATAAGCAATTAACTTGTTCTCTAATTGGCTCTGTAAATTGTTTTTCTTTAATTGTGCAATTTTGTGTTAGATGTGTTTTGTTTTGTTTACCACTCAGTGGCTTCTCTCCCTTCCCTTCCATACATCCTATGTGGAAATCCTTCCCTTCTTTCTTTGGTGTCACTCTCAGGCCACTTGATGCTTGGTCCTGGACAGCCTTCTGTCTTTGACAGCCACCCACAGAGACAGCTCATGGGAGTTTTTCTTTCTGTTTAGACCACCCTACATGGTATTTGGTCTAACATGCCCCAGTTTGCTCAGAGGGTTAGAAATACACATATACGTTGAATGGTTTCACCCCTAATATGCCAGAGACATCTTTCTGTCATTCTCAGAGAATGTTTATCTTTCTGCTTAATAAACACAACCATCCTGAGAACCCCTGACTCCCAAGCTTATAACAATAAGCAGAATAGCGATAAATATCCATGTGAGTACATGTGCTGGTGTCTCAGAGGTTCCATCACATTAAAGCTCTCATCACTTCAACTCTGCTAAGTCTTGCTAAAAGAGAAGTAGGTGGCTGAGCAACTTCTTCATCATTCAGAGTCAACAAGAAGCAGACAAATGTTAAGTTTCATTTTCAGTGAAGTGCCAGGAGCCACTGGGAGTGAAGAGAAACTAGTTACTTTGAGGACTTAAGGTAATGTCTTCAACCCATAAATTCTATAAAATGCAAGGGAATCTATTATAAAATGCAAACTTCAACATTATAGCTTTACTTAATCTATAAACTAGGCATAAGTGCGCACACATAGCCAAGCACACCCTGCTTAGAGAATCCTTCTCTTCCCACCATCCACCCCCAATAACTTCATTGATTCTCTCCTTCCATTCATTGAGTTTTCTACTCAAATATTACCTTGTCAGGAAGATCTCATCAGAACTCTGCATATAAGAAAACATTCAGACTTGTCACATCTCATCCTCTTATCTTGCATTTCCCATTTAACACTTATTACTAAATATCTTTTCCAGTGTCCTCTCATTAAAATGTAAATTCTACAAAGCAGAGACTTTTGTCTGTTTTACTCACATAGGACAGTGCCTGGCATACAACGAACATGCATATATTTGTCAGATGAGTGAATCAACAAATGACTTTATAAAACCAAGGATTACTAAAAGCAAAGCAGTTTTCTCTTCTCTACCATTTTTAGTAAATTTTAATGCCATGTAAAAAGTAGTAAAGATTATAATTCAAAAACAATATAAATAATTTTTTTTAAATGATAGATCATGGCAAATTTAAAAAATAAGAAAAATATTTTTAAATGTCTTTGTGCTTTTTCTTTAGTTATACCATCGTCTGAGATGCAGTGTGATATGGAGAAAAAAGGTTGGGTTTGGGTTTAGGGATACAAAGACTTGGATCATAATTCCAGCTCTGTCACATCCATACTCAGCAGCTTTAATTTAATCCCATACCCACTGAATATCCATGCTCTCATCTGCGAGTAGAAATAACTGTTCTTATCTTTGCAGGATTATAATGAAGATTAGCAATAAGGTCTACAGTGTGCCTGGCACATGGTTGGTCTGCATTAAATTAGAGTTACTCTTATTATCTTGATAAGATTCCATGAGTGATATGTTTCCTTATTTAATTTGAGTAGGTGGTAGCATTTAATTTGTAAAACCAGCTTCAAGAATGACATTACTAGCTTTAGACAATAACTGAATCTGCTTATTACCATGGAAGAGTAAGCTTATTCACTTTGCAATTACATAATTAAGGTAGGTTGCTGGTAAGTCAGAAACTGTTCAACCTTGCTGATATGTGTTTTGAAAATTAAAATAAACAATAGTAACAGAGAGAGAGAGAGAGAGAGAGAGAGAGAGAGAGAGAGAGAGAGAGAGAGAGAAATTAAGAAAGAGAGAGAGAACAAGACAGAGAAAAAATGAGACAGAGGGGGAAAAGAAACATGTCCCAGTACCTAGCCTCACAAAAGGAGCCAGAGAAGGAGGCTTAAGCAGAGAAGGAGGCTTAAGCTATACAAACAGATCCTCGACCTTGAAAAAATGACCCAAAGTACAAAGTGAACTGATGGTATGTTCTTAATAACTTACCTACTCTCTGGGAATCTTGATTTTTGTTTAAGTATTCCCTTTCTAGATATTATTAAATTCAATTATAAAATATTGTTAAGTGCCTATACCTCACCAGGTTCTATGCTTGGCCTTGGGATATCATTATGCATAAGACATACCCAGACCTGTATCCCCAAGACTAAAAATATAGTGAAAAATAGGGACAAATACAGAGGCCATTACCACCTCAGTGTGATAAAAGCATTGATGGACAGGAAAGCAACACATGTTACAGTGTTGACAGCCATCTGATTCTTAAAGTGGGTTGGAAGGTGCACAGGTGTTTGTTTTTTATTTATGCCTCATAACTTATGTATATGTAACATATATTATTTTGTATGTACCAAATGTTACATCATTTAAAGAGTGAAGTACAGGGGGCCGTGAAAACATCCAGGGCGTCCCTATTATAGCTTAGTGAGTGTTACATGTAAACTAAACCCAGAACGATGAGTAGAAGTGAGCCAGAGCAGGAGAGACAGCAAGGAGAGAGTGTCCTCAAGCAGCAGGAGCACAGAAGTGTGGCCTAGATGGAGGTGAGGGAGAGCAGGATCTATCTGAGGAAGACAGAGTAGTCTGGCATGCCTGAAACATGGAGCATGACAGTGGAACTGAGCAGGGGCCCAAACACCAAGGACCTTGTGAGCCAGTCAAGGAAATGGAACTTAATTCCAGGGACAGTGAGAAGTCTTGGAAGAGTTTTATACAGCTGAGTTACAGGATCAGATCTTTTTGAGAATGATCACTCAGTTTCAGGGTGAATAGCAAATTGAAGGGAGCAAGACTGGAAGCAAGAAAATTATTCGAGACATATTTATTCACTTATACATTTGAAAGATCAGAAAGTTTGACAATATACACCACCAATAAGAGTGCAGAGACAGAAAATATAAATTGACATGCTCTCTTTAGAGGGTAATTTGTCAATATGTATCAAAATAAAAAATTGTTATACTTTGATCTAATAGTTACACCACTAGGAATATATCTGGCAAATCAACTTGCACACCTGAAAAGAGATGTATGTATGAGATATTCACTTCAGTATCCATAATATAAAACTTTAAAAAATGAGTTAACCTGCAGGCAGACAGAAACATTTTAAGGTTCTCTATTCATCCTTCTGTTCCTTTGCAATTTGAGTGTTATTCTAAACATAGAATGATTTGATCACTTGAACATCTGCAAAAAGATACTTAGTTTGTTCTTTTCTCAGATTAGTATTTATCAAAACTCAGTGTGCATAAGAATTACTGTGTATGTTTCATATATAAAATTAAATTGTGTATATGGAAAAATAAAAAAATGAGTTAAATCATTATGTATAGGCATTAAAAGAGTTCTTAGATACATTGTTAAGTGAATAAAGCAATATCCATATTGGATATGGTATTCTCCTGTGTGTATAAAAACAACACATATATGCTCACTAATACGTGTATATTTTTATTGATAGATAGAAACATATTTGGAAGGATATAGTGGTTGCCTCTGAACATAAAGCCTAAAGATCCAGGAGAAGAGAAAGCTTACTTTTAATTGGATATGCTTTTTGTGTGTGTGTGTGTAAGAACACTTAACAAGAGAACTACTCTCTTAAAAGTTTAAATGTAAGTACACTTTTGTTGACTATTGGTACAGTGCTGTACAGCACATCTCCAAAACTATGCATCTTGCTTAAGTTAAACTTTACGCTCACTGATTAGTGTTTAATTAAAACTTAATACCTGTGATGAAAAGATATCATCATATAAAAACACATGGGAATATGTGTATGTATTAGGTTTTAATAAAACATTATGGAGATTTCATGTATGTGTGTCTAAGATAGGTTTTCCAATAATTGGTGAAATATGGCATAATTGATCATCCTTCAGCTGAGACCTGGTCAATTTTTTCTATGCCTAAAGGTCTAGAGACAGGGCATTTCCAAGGTGGCCTTCATGCTTCATTGTTTTTGTGGTGAGAACAGAAGAAAGCAAAAATGGCCTATAGTCCACAAAAGACCCTTCTGGAGGCCTAATCCATAGGAAGTGTCAGGTCTGCTTTGGAAACAGAATATGGGATCCAATGATAAACCTTGTACTGTTCATCCTTACATTTCAAAAAAAAATCTTGAGTCAAGCTTTCATACCCTATCAGATTGTTTCCTGCTCATCTGAACCTTGTTCCAGGCAGCTGCTGAAGCCCTTTGCCTTAGATGGGCCATGGAAGGGCTGAAAATCAGACCTTGGGAAGGTGGCCTAGAGAGGGATTCCCACAAACCAAAAGCCACCCCAGTCCACTTCTGTCCTCCCAGTCTGGGCCTGCCTTCACCTCTCTAAACCCTTAGAAGGTCAGTGATGCTCAGAGTGGAAACCAGGCCTGGAGAAGACAATTCTTATCCACTGCGTGTGCATGTACACACACAAAGCGTACCTCAGAGTATCTTCTCATCAGACTCAGAGACAGGGGCATTACCTGCAAGGGTTCCCAAAAACTTTTCCAGCAGGTGAAATCAGACTCATGCTTGGGAAGTAATTTTCCTCAAGGTTAGGCAGGGGTTGGAATCCAGCCCATCCTCTTACATCCCTGCTCCCACTCTTTCAGCCTATTTATAAAGAGCTCTTCATTTATAATTTGATGTTTACTTCAAAATACTCCAGGGAACTTTTGTTCCATCTTCCACCCTCCAAGACTCTGAATAATTGATTTTAAAAGTACCTCACAGAATATTTGCTCTATGAGCAAAGGTAGGGGGGAGAAAAGTGTCACTTAGGTAGTTTAAAGGGGCAGTAAGATAGATAAACAATCTTTTTTTTTTTATTTTCTAAAACCTTAACTAAATGTATATGTACATGTAATGACTGATAATGAGCTAGCAAATTTGGCTTGGCATCAGTATCAGAACAGGCAAGTGGTAAGATTGAAGAATGCCATAAGGCCTCCCAGCCCATATTCTTCTCCCCACATTCCTTTCATTTAGAAGTGTTTCTTAATGTTGAGAAATAATTAGCCTCTTTTTTAAAGAAAACAAAAAGTCTCTTGCAAACTCCAGTTTTGAGAAAAATTAATTGAAAATAAAGTGCCCTCTTACACACACACAAAAGTAACTAAGTGGTGAATATGTTAATTTGCTTGATTGTTGTAATCATTTAACAGTGTGTATATCCATCAAAACTTCATATTGTAAATGAGAAAAAAAATGGTGTAAGTGATAGAGGCTCTGTTCATCTCTCTAGCGACCAAATCAAAGCCAAGACAGAAACAAGGAGCAAACAGCAAAGAAAAAAATCATCTGGGATCTAGATGAACAAGCCATACAACTAGGGAAAAATCTAAGAAATCACCCTGCAACGGTAAAAGGTAGAATGGGGCAAGGATACAAGGCTGCTCAGTCCTGAACAGCTGAGCGAGACAAAAGCTAAGGCAGTGGCAAAAGCCTCTTAAAGGAGCCCCATCTGGCAGTGGCCTTTCACTCAGACAGACTCACTCATTCTGAGTACCAGTGCTGGGATGGCTTCTGGGGAGGCAGCAGGGACTTATGGGGGGACACCGAGTTGTTGGAATGAGGGCTAGAGGCAAGGCTATATCCCAGACAGAAGTGCCAGCAGTATCCATTGTTTCTCTGTTGAGCTCTCCTCCCTTCCAGTGTACAGATGTTGGATAACAAAGGTCCCTCTGCCCAGAGGATTCCCTGAAACTCCAGCTCCCCTTACTAGTGGCCCCACCCAAGCCACATCCAGGTGTGTCCTTGCTTAGTCAGGTGCCCCTTACTGAGAGCGCCTGGACTGACACTGGTGGCAGCTGACCTCGGTTTCTGGTGTGGCTTCTTGAGGCAACTTTAAGCACAGCATGTGCGGATTACTTGCTGAACCTTAACAAGTGACCCTGAAGGGTCACAAGCAGGGGCTAAACTTGGCCTGCAGCTGAACCCCTCTAAGGTCTATGCCACTGGACACTTACTACACAAAGCCACACTAATAAGACTGGGAGATTTAAGAGTTTTGCTTAGTATATAGAAACAGACATGAAAAGGCAGCTGAAATGGGAATACAAATAAGCAGAAACCATATGAGACGACAGAACAGAGATCCAGAAATAATGGAGTCAAATAATCTAACAGATGCAGAGTTCAAGACACTGATTATAAAGATGCTCAATGAACTAATGGGAAATGTAGATGAATTCAGTAATAACGTCAATGAAGATAAAAAAAACATAAAACTGGAAATGGAAATTATAAAAGAGAACCAGTCAGAAATTAAGAACACATTATCTGAGATGAGAAATATATTAAATGGAATTAACAAAGTAAATAAAAAAGAAGATCAAATGACCTATATAGAGGATGGAAAAGCCAAGGACATTCAATCAGAATGGCAAGAAAAAAGAAGCCGAGAATATAATAATTTAAAAAGCCTATGGGGCACTATTAAAGGTAAGAATATCCATGTCATAGGGGTACCTGAAGGAAAACAAGACTTTGAAGAGCTATTTAAAGAAATAATAATGGAAAACTTCCCTCACCTGGTGAAGAAAACAGACATAAAGCCCCAGGATGCTCAGAGAGTCCCAAAAACCATGAATCCAAAGAGGCCCACATCAAGACACACATAATTAAAATGCCAAAGGCTAAATATAAAGAGCAAATTAAAAGCAGCAAGAGAAAAGCAGTTAGTTGCCTACAAAGGAGCACCCATAAGATTGGCAGCTTATTTCTCAAAAGAAACTATGCAGGACAGAAGAGTTGGCACAAAATATTCAACACAATGAAAACCCAGGATCTACAACCAAGAATACTTTATTCAGCAAAGCTATCATTTAGAGTTGAAGAACTTTAGAGCTTCCCAGACAAAAACAAGCTAAAGGGATTTATCATAACCAAGCCAGTATTACATGAAATGTAGGAGGGACTTCTTTAAGAAGAAAAATTATGTATTAAAAACAAAAATAAAGAATGGTAATAATTACATTTCTATCAACAAGTACCTCAAATGGAAAAGAATTTAGTGCTCCAACTAAAAAATAGAGTGGTTGAATGGATAAGAAAACAAGCCCCCTACATATGCTGATTACAAGAGACTCACTTCAGATTAAAAGATGCACACAGACTAAAAGGAAGGGGATGGAAAAAAATATTACCTTGAGGGACCTAGAGGGTATTGTGCTGAATTAAATGGGTTGGATAGAGAAAGACAAATATCTCATGATTTCACATAAATATGAAATCTAAAGAACAACAAAATCAATAACAACAACAAAAATGTAAATAAACTCATAGATACAAAGAATATTTAGAGAGATACTAGATGGAAGGGGATTTGGGGGGACAAAAAAAACGCAAAGGGATTAAGGGGTACAAATGGATAGTTGCAGAATAGACATGGAGATGTAGAGTGTAGCATGTGGAACACAACAATGTTGTAATAAATATGTAAGGGAAGAGGGGTACTAGATTTAGTGAGGTGATTACTTTGCAAGTTATGTGGATCTCGGATCACTATGCTATACAACTGAAACTGGTATGTTATTCTATGGCAACTATAATTAAAAAACAAAAACCTCATTGAATTGTACAATGTAAATACAAGCAACTAATTGTCTATTTCAATAAAGATTTTAAAAAATCATCACATTGTATACCTTAAATATACACAACTTTTTAAAATCAATTATACTTCAATAAAGCTGGAAAAAATAAAAATAAAAAACAATGTTTCTATAAATTACATTCAATGTATAATCATAAAGAAACAAAAGTTTTGATTTTATAATTAGAAAATTAATAATTTTATTGTATTATGTTATAATAAATGAAAACACAAGATAAAAAAATTTATCAGAGAAACCTTGGACTTTAGATTAAGAGACATCTGTGTAAGGTGTTCTTCCTAGAAAACCTCTAGTAATTGTTATAAGCAACCTGGCCACTGTACCATTACTCCATCAGCCCACGAATCATGCTTTAGCATTCATTTGTTCTAAAGCAATTGCCTCATTATTACTCAATTACTCTGAAGAGGGTGAGGCAATTACTCCAAGATAGACAAGGCCATGGGAAAATGGGACATAAGACCAACAAGTTTTGATGATTAGAGGGGGAAAGGGGTAAGAATTGCCACTGGAATGCTGCCAGAGCTGTAGGGAGGGCATTTTGAATGGTAGACAGAGAGGAGTATTAGTTTGCTAGGACTGCTTTAAGAAGATACTAAAAACTGGGTGACTTAAACAATAGAAAT
Organism: Macroglossus sobrinus; assembly: GCA_004027375.1. NCBI lineage: Eukaryota > Metazoa > Chordata > Mammalia > Chiroptera > Pteropodidae > Macroglossus > Macroglossus sobrinus. Next base: position 358,240 of record PVKZ01000711.1, on the reverse strand, counting down.
GTACTGTTTCACAGTTCTTGGGGCCAGAAGTGCAAAATAAAGGTGTCAGCAGAACCATGCTCTCTCTGACATCTGGTGTTTGCTGGCAATTCTTGGCATCCCTTGTCTTATAGCTGCATCACTTCAGTCTTGTATGTTTTCAAGGTCATCTCTCTGGGTATGTCTATCTCCGTGTCTAAATTTCCCCCTCTTTATCAGGACACTAGTCATTCTGGATTACAGCCCACCTTAATGACTTCATTTTAACTTTATCTCCTCCATTAAGATCCTGTCTCCAAATAAGATCATATTCTGTGATACTGGGGGTTAGAACATCAACATAGCTTTTTGGCAAGAGTACACAATTCAATTTATAACAAGAAGGGTTGAGAGAACCTTGGGTTGATGAGAAGAAGGGATGGTCACAACAGAAGGGGGAATGGGGAGGTTGTCAAATCAAACTTGAATCCACTTTCCAGTGGTGCACAGAGTTCCCTGGACCCATTCTATTAGGATAGAAACTGAAATCATTTTCTATATGGCATAAAACACCACAAAGCCTCATCATTTGCCTGTAGACTAGTGTGCAGATGTGGTTTCAGCACATGGCGTAGACAATTTAAAGCATAAAACAAGATAGACTTCCTTCTATCATTAGGAGAACTCAGTGGAAAAAGCTATTCTTCATGTGATAAACTCATAGAGGTGAAAATGTCCTCTTGAGAATGCTAGCCCAGAAGAGGTTGGCTGTCAGCCAGGAAGAACACATCTGCTGTAAAGTAAAATATAGCAGCTCGCAGGGAGTTTCCACAGTGATTATTTGATAAGTTGATGATTTTCTTGAGCTAAAGAAAAAGACAGGAATGGGGGAAGGGTGAGATTGAGAGAAAGAATATTTTAGTCAATGTAAAAACAGGAAGTCGTGAGCTCGCCACTCAGAACACTTGTGATTTAAATTAAAAAAAAAAAACTAGTTTAATTTAAATTGAACTCCAACTTTTAGGGTAGGAGAAGACCTTACCTTATATCCCATAAATCTGAAAGTGATTACAGACATTCACTGCACACACAGCTTAAAAGCATTGCCTCTGCCTTTAAGGGGCATGTGATGTTTTAAATAAAGTTCAAAGTGCTGCTAAATGGGTCTAAAACAGGTAACTTTTCGAACACATTCATTTTTTTTTATTGAGAATTCATTGAAATACATAGTAGTGACAGAATGGTAAAAACCATCCTTTAACCATGCGTCCCTTCATTTGTAGATAAGTTGTCCCATTCAAGATGAAACATGCTTGGGCTAAATCATACAAATACCACACACAAGATCCATACCAGTGCTAAAGGGTTGATGATTTCTGTCTTGCTCATAAAAGTGGCAATAAAACCAGGTGACTCTTCGGAGTTCAAAAGAGCCATCCTGCAATTGGTAAGATATTTAAGAAGTAAGCCTAATCTTTATGTTCAATCACTTTAAATCTTTTGGAGAATAATTTGGTCACAACTAATAAAGAAATAAGGAAAGAATAGATAACTCTTTTTTTAAGTACCCATTTCAGAGATCATCATGCTGAAAGAGCATTCACCAAGTTGAAACTCTGTTCAAGGGACAGTGCTACAGGAGGTGAAACACAAGTCCTACCCTCAGAGGAACTGAAATTTATTTGTCCATTCATCTCTTCCAGTTGTTCAAGTGTCAAATGTTGAAGATCTAGCATATTCTAAACAGAATCCCATTCACCAGAAAGGGGAGGTCATAAGGAAAGCTCTCACACCCTTCAAGGAAGCTCAAAGACTGTTGGGAAGAGAAATGGATAGGAATTATGCTGCATCATATAGACACAGGTACTAGGGCCATGAGCCATTACAGAGGAAGGAAATAGCACTTATATGAAATAAACCTCAGTACTAGTCAGACTTAGCTGAGGGCTACGTAAAGGGTGGGAACAAGAGGTGCTCTAAGAGACAAAAGAGGTAGGGGCTGAGCAAATCTTGAATAGACTGTATTGAGTTTGGGGCTACATTAGAGGATAAAATAAAAAATGAAAAAGAATTACACAACTATGTTTTTATGTTAGTATTCCATCACTCTATTTTTTTGCCCCACAATCACCACTGTATCAACTATAGCTCCCATAACAAAACCCAGAGCACTTCGGTGATTTTGGGGAGGGTAAAAGGTGGAAACTTGAATACTTGAAATGGAAAAAGGGTGGACTCAGCTGAAAATGAACATGGAGGAGACTCTCAAAGATGATTCATCCTAAATCCATATAGGAGCCTCTAGAATCAATCCTTTTTCCTTTTTAATGACTGACCCCCTATCTATTCATCTCCTTGTGTATCCTTCTTCCTGAGCAAAAGTCAATATGGCTTGGCTTTATTTTCATTCCTAGTGAATACTCCATCTGAAAACTACCGATGAACCACCAGACCCCTCTCTCATAATGAGCCAACAGCCCTCTGTTGGTTATAGACAGCCAAGAACTTTTGCATTTGCACTCTTTGTTCTAATAGATATTCCTAGTCTTCTCAATTTCCTATGACAAGAGATGGATGAGGGCCCTTTGAAATAAATGTATCTATACAAATTAAGTGTTGTAAAAATTGGATGATAATCCATGAGAGAAAATATGGAAGAAAATATCTTCAATGAGACTGCAATAAGTTTAAATTGCTCACAGGTGTACAGAATAGAGGTGAAAGCCAAGTAAAACTCCCTTGATATATTATATATTGGAAAGATTATGTTGTGTAGAATAGCAGTCCCCAGTCATTTTGGCAGCTGGGGCCAGTGCTCCTTTGAGAATCTAATGCCTGATAATCTGAGGTAGAGCTGAGGTAGTGATGCTAGCACTGAGGAGTGGCTGCAAATACAGCTGAAGCTTCACTTGTTGACCCACTGCTCACCTCCTGCTGTGTGGCCTGGTTCCTAACAGGCCACGGACCATTACCAATCCATGGACCAGGGGTTGGGAACTTCTGGTATAAAATATAAAGAATAGTATTAATAACAACTTTTTATTGTATACCTATATAGAAGAAATCAGAAATTGTTCCTCAAACTTACATGAAAATATGGTATGTCAAGGTAAAGAGAAGTATAACCTTGCTGATGAGTCAACTGGCCTATGGTCTCACTTTTGGAAGAATGATGCACAATTAGGTTTTAATTGTTCTTATGCCACTGGATGACTCTAGAGATGCTGCCTCTTTGTCTTTTTCTATGGTTTCTCCCATCTTCTCCACTTCGTAGAATTATACCTGCCCTGCCTGCAAAGCTTCGCTCACCTCTACTCCCTGAAATAAAAACTTCCCTAACTATACTAAGCTATATATTAGCTCTGTCCTCTGATCGACCACTAAAATTTTCTGTACACATTGTTATAATTTTCCATATACTACTTTACACACATATACATTTTGTCTCCCCAATTTTATAAGTACCTCAAGAAGGATCTATCTTAGTAGCATACTTATTCAAAACACCTTATACATTAATTTATTTAATTTACTGCATAATAGATAGTAATAAAACAAAAATGAAAAATATATATGCTCTGCCTTGTAAGAAACTATAGCTTGATAGGTCTATAACCAAATAATTTTTGGTGAGTTAGTTATTTAGAGATTTAAGGAATTAAAGCCTCAGCAACAGAGGATCACACAAGTATTTAGCCAAGGAGAATAGGTGAGGAGAAGGGAAATACGTTGACAATTATTAGGCAGAGGGGACTTAATTGCTAAAATAAAAAATGTGATTAAACAAAATAAAATTTCTCAGTGAAGTCACATTCCAATGTGGTCATTGAGAGCTTTGCTCCATGCAATCATTCAGGGACCCACGCTCTTGCCAGCTTGTGACTCTGCCTGAGTTCTGTCCACTCGTCTGATGCATAGGAAAGATAAAAGAAGAGTAGAGCAGATACCTGGGCCTGTAAGTGACATACTTTCCTCTGCAAAAGGAGTCATACTGGCAGGAATCTGGCACATAGTCACACATAGATACCACAGAATGGGGAATATGCTCTAATTGTGTAGTCTCTGCCATAGTAAGTAAGGTTGGACAAAAATTTTTTTAAATGACTCTTGATAGAAACATGGGCTCAAATTCCAGATTTCTCATCTCCCTTCTTTAAGAGAGATGGACACCAATATAATAGGCCCTTGATTGTAGAAATACCTGTGTGAAGTATATGAGATGGGGTGAGGCAAAGGAAAAACATCCCTTTTTTCTTTAGAATAATCTTTGCCTTATGACTAATTAGCCATAATAGAAAACAAAACAATCATTGAGGAAAGTACCTGAACCACATAAATATATGTGTGTGTGTGTGTGTGTGTGTGTGTGTGTGTGTGTGTGTGTGTAATCTGAAATATTACGTAAATATAACTAGATATTTTCCTTTTGTGTTCTCAAAGGATTTGGTCTGTGGTATAGACTTCCCCAGCCAGTGTGTGTGAAGACAGCCTGTGCAGACCCTGAGGAAAATACCCGTTTAACTATCTCTTTTAGGATTTCTGACTATTCTGCAAATATTCTGATAATGAGCTGACAAGCTATAAGGCTGGGAGCATTTGAGGCCACGTGGGGAGAGCAAAGACAGGAATATCCTGTTCAGTTGAGAATAACAGTCACCAGAGGTCAAGTAAATCCAATTTCAAAGAGCACTAGAGGGATTCTCCCACTTGAAAGGGGCCAGAAAGGAGATGAAATTGGGAGGAAACAGGATATTATGAGACTTTACAGTGGTACTAATTGGAAGGAATAACCAAGTACCCATGGCTGTCTTGTTTAACCCTTTCTAAGCCTGTATTTATCAAAGGTTCTCTTAAGTCTCAGAAGCTTTGTCAGTCTTAAAGAAGCTCATAAAGTAGAAGAAATTCTCAGACACTTCCCACCTCACTTTTTGTATACCTTGCTGCATCCCAGACTTTCTCCTCTATCTCCCAGGTGCCCTGTGTTCTTTTGCTGCCTTAGAGGCCCCTCAGAAAGAGTCACTCCATTTCCCATTGTGCTCACACAGTGAACTGGAATTTTGCTAACTCATTCTAAGCTGTGAATGATTGAGAGCTGTATTAACTGTAACTGTGCTAAATCTCCCAGTATATATGCATTTAAAACAGGATCGTATAAAGATAATGAATCAACTCTTAATAATAGGCTTTGAGGGTTAGAGATAGGAAGATATTCTTTTTCTGCATAATGTTTTTCTGAAATTAATCTAGTAACTATTTGATCTATTTAAAGGTCTAGATTCTTTAATATTATAAATCAAGGTTTAAAGAAATTATGGGATTATGTGATTATGCATTGAATTTTGTAAGATAGACTGTCACATTTTTATTTCTTCACAATTTGAACCTAGAGTAACAAAGCCATAGGTTTTTGTTCCTTTCGTTGACATAGTTCTGAGCTTTAACCTATGAAGAGTTTCTTTCCAAAGTACTACACAACTTGAGCGGTGAAGGCAGGCCAAAGATGTAGGTAGAACTAGTGAATATGTTTTGGGAAAAATTACACATGAAGTGAAAAGCTGTTTGAAGAGCTGTATTTGTAGCTGTTTCTCACTATTGCTGTGTTTTAAGCTTGTGGCTCCAAACCACAATTTCATTTTGCTCACAATTTAATTTAGTTTATTTTAGTTTTAGATATACAGTATAATGGTTAGATATCTACATAATTTATAAAGTGATCCCCCTGATTATTCTAGCACCCATCTGGCACTACACCTGGCCACTACAATAATATTGACCATATTCCCTATGCTCTATCTACATCCCTGTCACTGTTTTGTAACTACTAATTGGTACTTCTTCATCCTTTTGCCTTTTTCACTGAGCCTGCTAAACCCCTTTTCCCCTGGCAATCACCAGTTTTTTCTCTGTATCTTGCTCATAATTTTGTTAAGTTTGGATTTTGGAAAGGCCCTGCCAGAACAGGGCATCTCTGCTTCATGCGCATCAGTATAGATGGCTCATGTGGGGCTGGAGGGGCCATGCTGAGATGGTTTATTCACATGACTAGCAAGCTGGTACTGGCTGTAGGCTGAGAGCTCAACAGCAGCTCTCATCCAGAGGTTTTGGCTTTCATGTTGATCTCTCTCAAGGGCTGCTTGGGTTTCCTCACAGTATGGTGGCTGGGTTCCAAGAGTGAGTGTTCCCAGAGACCTAGGTGGAAATCGAAAGGCTTCTTCTGACCTAGACATGAAAGCCATGTAGCATCACTTCCACTGCATTCTATGGGTCAAGCAACTCTTTTTAATTCCAGCCCAGATTGAAGAGAAAGAAAATTAGACTCTGCTGCTGAATGAAGGAGTAGCAAAGAATTTGTGGCCATCTTTCACCTACCACAGACATTCTCAGATAAAAACTGTCATAAAAAGTCATAAAATATTCCTTACTGTGTTATTAAAACTAGCACAGAAGAAACTGTCTTCTAATGTTATAGCTCATTCTTCTCCTCAAATGCAATTCTCTAAACATATTTATTTATTTAACAAATATTTATTAAAGTATGTACAGACCACTATACTGTGTTCTGGAATGTAGAGGGAAGGAGAGAGGGGAGATGTCCTTACAGTTTATACCAGTATTTGTGTATAAAAGGAGTAGCATTCTAGGGTAGAAAGGGTCTTCATCAACAAAACGCAGAGATAGGAACATAAACCTGTAGTCAAGCAGTAAACCTAGAAAGTAACAGTATGGTGTAATGGTTAAAGGCCAGGCTCCAGGGTCAGACTACCTGAGTTTGAATCTTGGCTCCACTTGCTGTGTGGTTTGGGGTAAATTACTTAATCTCTCTGTTCCTCAGTATCCTTACTTGTAAAATAGGAATAATGATAGTATCTAATGCTTAAGAGGGTTCTGGGTACTTTAGCCATAAGCATCTTTGCTACAACCATTTTTCCTGCATAACTGATTAGTAGTAGGGCAATTCTGCCATAAAAACAAATTAAATGAGGACAAATAAAAGAAGAATATTTAAAAGGACATAATGGAACAAGAAAAATTATAACAAAATTTAAAATAATTTATTAAAAATACAAATTTTTTGAATACATTTTAAATGTGTTATAGATTTATGGCAATACTGTGCAAATAACTGATTTTATTTTGTAGGTTGTACCTAAACACTTGTCTTTGTTCTGTGGGAAATGTGAGTTTGACTTGTGCCCTCAAAGTAGCCTTCGACCTCTCTTTCCTTACATAGTGTCCTGTGTTCCAAAGTGAAAAACCAATAATTGGAGCAAATCATCATCATCTGGAAAAAATTCTAACTACTTTAAGACCACCGCCATGTCTACTTATTACTGTCTAAACCATTATGAGAGCTAGCTAAGATTTATATGTAATATAAAAATGGGAGAAACTGCTAGAACTTTGTCGATGGAAAAATGAAACCAAACTAACAACTAGTTTAAATACATGACTCATTAATGGAAAAATGAAACAAACAAACAAGCAAAAGCCTGTCAACTAGTTATTTTATCCTTTTTATAGCAAAATTGCTTTACTGCTTAATTAGTTATGCAGAAAAAAAATGTTTGTGGAAAAAGTGTTATAGAACAAATGTTTGTGGCAAAGATGTCCATGGTAAAGATGCTGCAGAGAAAATACCAGATGTGGCCTAAGAGAATTAAGATTCATAAAGCTTTTAGAATAGTCCCTGGCACACAATAAGTACTATATGAGTGTTTGTTAAATAAACATATTAAACCCTCAATAAACATTATCTGTTATCCTATTCTGACTTAGTCTGGAACTGGAGGATATCACCCTTATATGTTATTGAGACCCAATATTTTCATCAGGAACTATAAGAAGCTCATTCTTAACATCAAGGAAACCTATAGTTTGAAAGAGGGAAAAACTTAATATACTTGCGAGTTCAAATATAGGAGCACATTATTGGATATGTTGTTGACATCCTTTGTATTGTTGAATGAAGGGTTATGCTATTGTCTTTTTCTCAAGAAGGGGTTTGATGTTTGGGTAGAATTTGAATATTATTTATTAGATGTTATTCAATTAATGTGTGGAGTGCCTGACACTGTTCTAGACATACAATGTAAGTGATACAGCTGAGACACACTTAAATGATATGGCTTCAAGCAAAAGAGACAAGGTTCCTGCTTATATACTCCTGGCACTTACGTTATGGTGGTAAGATAGAGAAGCAGGGTGTACCAGGAGGGGACCTGGCATGAGCAAAGCACAGAGGAATAAGCAAGATGCTAGCATTCAGGGAACAGAGGGGGACAAAACAGACCAGAGCAGGTGGCCCATACAGTGCAGCTCAGGAGATATGAGTAAAAAGTCATCTTTAAATGACTTCAAATGACAAATGATAAAATGGCCCATGCCACAGTTCCTGAACTCCTAGAGCTCCCTACAAATGGCTTGTATCTAATGCGTGGTAATTGATATTCCAGGCTCTAGCTAAGACAAAATAAGGGATGCCAGGCATAGATTACAGCAAGAGTTTAGGTTTCACATAACTTTCTGATTTCAAGGGCTGTCAAGCATTAAAGCAAGACCAGAGGATGCAGTCAATTTTTCTTCCCTGGAAAATTTTAAGAATAAAATAGAGCATCAAATTTTAGGAATGAATTAGGAAAAGAATAATGTTCCAGAAAAAATTAATTCCTGAAGAACTCTCATTCTATATGCCTGTGGAATGCTGTGTTTATTAGAAACTTTTCTAGGTTTGGAATGATTTGTAATTTTAAATATAATTACTGATTTTTTTTTTCATAGGCTCACACCTCACAGGAAACCTGACAAGCAGAGGCTGCATGAATCGTGCAGAGTTGGTTATAAAACCGACTCCTTCTAACTCTCAAATTCAGAATAAATGAGAAAAATGGCCTAAAGAAGAGACTTCCCAAAACACATGCAAACTACACAAATTAAAAATCAACCACTGTTCCAAAATTGGAGAACTGAATAAATTTATGCGATTACTCCAAAATGCGAGTAAACTAGCTTGAAAGGGAAACTGGAGATTCTTTAGAAAACAGAGCAAAAAGATGGGACTGAGCATAGCAAGAAAGGTGAGTAATCTCAGCTTTACACTGAAAAACCAGAGGTTACTCAGATCAAGGTCTTCTGATTCAACCACTTTCACAGCAGGACTCTCTTCTTTACTAAAAGGTCTCCTACAGATTCTGATGACTATTTAGAAGATCTTCCAAAGTTACTCAATAAAAACAATGCTCTTTACATTTTCCCCACGAAAAACCAATTTGGGGCTTGATGTGTAGCCCCCTTACCTCATGAACCAGAGTGGGAGTAATAAAAAAAAATTTTCCTTGGAGTTTTCTAAATTCAATTTATGCCCAAATCCAGAGTGGAATTTGACACTGAACATCGAAGTTAGAAATGCAATTCTTCAACATATGCACAAAAGGGGTTTATCTCTTAATTTCTTTTCTAAAACCAAAAAAAATTAACTTCTTCTTCAACCTTCTGATACTTAACAGCAGCTTCTGTCCTCTTTGGGGGACCTATATTCTAATGACAAAGTCAAGCACTTAGATCATATTCTAACACTTCAAATGGCAGAACTCTGATTGGAACTTTATGCTTAGCTGCTGAAAAATATTATTCAGCCACCCTTGAAACTAGTCAATCAAATCCTTTTTAATTCAAAAGCTATTTATACCATACATATGGATCTTTGAAGGCTGTATTCTGTTCCAGCCCCCAAGAAGCATGTGGCCTAGTTAAGCAATGAAGAGATGTACACATGAAAAGTAAAGTAGCAATTAAAGGTAGCACATGATTCAGAGCCACTTGAATAATTTAGGTAAGTATGATACACATTGTAAGGAGTAAGAGGTCATGCTAGGTTCATGTGGCCCTAGTGGGTGAAACTGGAATTTAGTCTTGAAGTATGAGTAGGATTTGGCCAAGTAGAGAGGGCAGAAGAAAGCTCTCCTGGCAGAAACATAGGTTCAGAGATGACAACAGCAGGCAGGAAGTGACTGGTCAACCTAGTCACTTACTCTTTTTGAAAATCATCATGGTCACCCTAAAATGGCAATTTGAATTTGATTTGTTTATTGTTTGATTGTTTGTTTGTTTAATAGTGACATTGGTTAACGAAATCCAGTAAGTTTCAGCTGTACACTTCAACAATAAGGCATATATATATTTATACTGCGTGTTCACCTCCCATAGTTAGATTTCTTTCTGTCACAATGTATTTGACCCCCTTTATCCTGTCTACCTTCCCCCTCCCACATTCTCCCTCTCCCCTACTGTCTGGTAACCACTAGTCTATAGTCCATGTCCATAAGTTTCTGTTTGTTTGTCCTGTTCATTTGTTGTTTTTAGGTTTATATCCCACATATAAGTGATATCATGTGATTTTCAACTATTTCTGTCTGGCTTATTTCTCTTAGCATGATTATCTCGAGGTCCATATATGCAGTCACAAATGGCAGTATTTCATCTCTTCTTATGGCTGAATAATATTTCATTGAAATTTTAATTTTAAAACACTTGATATTCAATTCACCTAAAATTATAATGGGTTCATTCTGTTTCTACCTCATGCCATTTTTATACCTTCATCTTCCTAAAATGCCCTGCATATTCTACCATGGTTATTTGAAAACACCTTAAACATTGAGAGCCGGAATTCTTGGCATCGAGTCAATGATTGATTTTTGCTTTGTGAACTAATACATTGTTTTTGCCAGACAAAAGAAAAGAAACAGACAGTAAGGCTGACAGACAACTTATAAAAATCTCACGAGATAACTTATTGTGTTTCTTTAGAGAAGAGTTAAAAGAAATTGGATCATGGCTTGTTCTATTTGTGTCAGAACTGAATACAGTTATTGTGCAAAGCTTGTAAAACCTTGGATGCTTTGTCTAGGACTGTATTTTAGTTTTCAGGTATTTGTAGTATTTTCCCAAGCTGTTCATCTGAGCTGGCAGAAGATATAAGAGTGACATTCTAAATTGGAAACCATAGCTATCTCACACACATTTCTTTAGAATATCTAAACCTGAGCCATACAAGGGTGACTTTGTGACAGCAAAAGTTGAAAAAGCTTTTTTGTGTGGCTCTAATCGAATTTATGTCCTGTGCTTCTGTTCTTATATTACCACAATTCATCTTTACAGTACTTTGAGTTTATGGCATTTTTATATGCCTTATTTCATTTAATCCTCATAATAACTATAGAAGATAGATATTATATCATTTTATAGCTATGAAGAAACTGAAACTCAGAGAATTTTTAAGTTATTCAGAAAGAAAACCAGTCTCTGGCCAGACTTGCTAAATACAATTAAAAAAAAAAAAACCTTTTTTTTTGTGTGTGTGTGTGATCAGGGTGATGATATAATTAGAGATTTTCTAATGTTGCTGTATATAATAACAGTATGTAATAGGACCATTGGCTAGTAATAATAATGCCTTATAATTGTATTATTGTATTGGTTACAATATTGAAAAAAAAGCAGAAATTCAAAATAAGAGAAATTAATTCTGACATAGCCACATCAATGGATTTAAAAGTATTGCTAATACTATTGATGTGTGTGAGATAGCAAGCTATTAAAGAACATGAATTCAAAAGTGAACCACCAACCATTTTCAAGTTAAATAATTAAGGGTAAAAGAGAGTTTCCTTAAATGGTCCTTACACACCTACAATTCAGCTGTGATATAAGGAAGTATGTTAACATTTCCATTTATGGTCGATCTGTGAATTATCTGTCTCAAAAATGCATAGACATTTCAGAACATTTTTTGGTAAATTGGCTACTAAATTAAATACTTTGTATGTCGATACAGCCTCTGTACACACATACAGATCATGCAAAAGTTATTAATTACACATTCTGAGATTGTATACCGAGCTCAAATCCAGCTCAAGATTTTTGAAACCCTTGATATTCAAGGCTAATATGGCTAGTATGTGGAAATTTAAGGAAAACCACTTCTAAGATACTCCACTTTTCATCCTGATATTAAGTATAAATATCTTTGAATTCCTCTTTTTTTTCATTTTTATCAGACTCAGTTACTGTCTGAACTTAAAATTAAATCACTGGTGCTAGAAATTTTTTCCTTCTAATTGTCCTCTACCTGAAACCAGATACTTCCTAAATGTTTTTACAATCTGCTTTTTTCAGGAGGGGCTGATGAGCTTGAGATTCCAGAATAGACTGAGCATCTTCCCCAATCTAGTCATTAATCATTAATTGCTTTAATAGCTTAAAATTGATGCAAAGACAGTTCATCCATAATTATGCATGTTTTATACCTTTGGGTATAAGAAATGTGAGACAATTTTCAACACTTCTAGGAGCAATGTAATAGACAATTTCTCAGTCTTTTTTTCCAGAAGCTCCAACAAATAGATTTTCTTTCTTCAAGAAAATAGTTTTCATACTACTCTTTTTAGAGTTCTAAGGGTTCTTAAAAGGTACCCCAAGAAACTCAGAGAGGTTTGGGGATGGTAAAAATAGGTATCATTTTTAAGTTTCACCTCACCTCATCTAGAGCAGCAAAACAATTTCTAATGTTAATATTCTTCATAAGGTTTGGCTAATGACTGTCAAGAGCAAAACTCTGATCGGAACTATTGCTCTAAGTCTTCCTACAGAATGTCTCTAGATGTCTAGTATATTATTGAAATCCTCAAAATTTAAGTCAAAACAAGTTAAAATCATTTCAACTTTTAAAAAATTATAGCATACTACTATCTTAGGATGAACATGAAATTGCCAACGAAATAAAAGCAATAGAATTTCACATTAGTTGGACATGATTATAATAAGAAACTTGCTTTAAAAACCATGTGTTTGCAGAGGAAAGAGCAGTTCAGGGAATCGTTTTATAAACTATATAAATGTTTAACCAATGTACTGTATACTTGAAACTGATAAAAAAAAAAAAAGATGTGAAAAAAAAAAAAAACATGTGTTTGGCTGTCTGAGTACCTACAACTGTTCCTTCTTTGTCCTCAAGTGAAGCTACAGGAATTCTGAAAATAGCTTGTTCCCTCCCTTTTATTGTTTTAAAAAATTTCCCTGTTCTACCTCTTGTTTACCATTCTGAACCAGCTGGCTTAATTTTGCCTGATTTCCATGTTAGATCTCTGGCTTCTGGGAACCTCTTACCTCTCTTCCTGCCTGTTCTGGACTTCCAATTTCAGATTGTCACTCCCCAGTAAAAGGTATCTCGATCTCTTGTGCCAAACTTTCCTCACAACCAGCCTTATACTATGTGGAGTCATCAAGAGAAAGCTGAGTTGATTTCCTACAACAAAATGAAAGAAACTTTCACTCTAGATTTTAATTCTGAATATAACATTATGAAATCATAGAACAACAGGTCTTTGGAGGGACATAGAAGAGCTGATAATCCAGTGACCATTCTTACCCTCTTCCCAAAAAAATGATCTCCAGAAAAAATTTAACATTTTTATAAGATTCGATAATCATTCTTCTACTCCCTGGTAGGAAATTCATCAAGTGAGCTTATTTTTCAAATTAGCTTTTAAAGCAGAGAACAAATTCTTGGAGATTAATTGTTAAGACTGTATGATATTAAAAAAAAGTGAATCAATTTAAAAAATCATATTATAAGCCAGCAGCTTCAAGAAATAAAATTATAGGCCAGTTCTAAACCTCCACCATCTCTTCTATGGAATGGAGAAACTAATATTAACTCCCTCATAGGATTGTTCTAGAGTTGTAAATGGGTTCCCTATGTAAAGTGATTGGCATATCCTGGTGTATAGGAAGGACTGAGTAAATATACTTTGTTCTAAATGATTGTTGGTTGGTGGTTTTGGTGGAATCAGGGCTTTTGAGTTTTCTGCTCACTCAGTATGACAGTATGTATCAATCATTGTTATCCGGGTTGCTAAAAAATCACTAGCTAGTATAGTAAAGTGGTGAATTCTTTCCAATTACAATCCATACCAGCATTTCTCATTTTATAGGATGCTGTTTTATAATATCATTCAAAAAGCCACTGGTTCTTGTTACTTTGCAAGGAAACAAGCTAAAAAGAATTAACAAATGGTCTTCTATTTCTCCATTTCCTCTCTATCTCATGAGGACCCAAACAAAATACATCACATGTACATGACATGTGAAATTTATTTTCAAGGAAGAATTTTGGCTAAATTTTGATACTGCATGTGTTTTAGAGCAAGATGAAGTCTCTTTTATTTCATTGGAATGTCTTAGAAATATTATCAAATCTTATTCGGCCCTGAGGCTTGATCAAATGCCCTTCTTATTGATATTTAATCTATTACATTTAACTCTGATTATAAATAACTCTTTAGGCATTTTTATTAAATACTTTTTAGAAAAATACCTAGAGTCTATTTCTATTATTTAGCAATGAAAGAAGACATTTATCCTTATAAAATGAAGTACACCACCCATTCACCATTAATTCCCATGCATTTACCCAAGAATTAAAAACAAATTTAAAACTTGAGAAGGAACTTGGCAGATATGAGTCAATGTGATAAAGTAGAAAGAACACAGCATTTATAGTTAGAAGATTGAGTTTCCAGTCCCAGCTCTATTACATGTCAGCTGTGTGGCCTTGGGCATATAAATCTTTTGACCTTTGAGTTTTTTCTTATTCATTAAATGGAAATGACAATTCCTGCTTTTCAGTTCCAGAGTTGTGGTGAGGCTCGAAGATAGCATGGTACATAGGAGAACTTTGACAGTTCAAACTTGCTTCACAGACTTCCTTCTTAACTCTTCTTGAAACTGCCAGCTGGTTCTCCACAGCTGCCACCCCACTCAGTAGTTCAACAACAGAGCTCACCTGTGCGTGATCCTTTTGTCCCCAGAGAGAAATACTCAGGCCTGTCGTGAAATTATCATTTATTCTTATTCATTGATGATTCCAGACAAGTAATTCTGAGAGGACCCTCAGGGTTTAATAATCTCTGAAAACAGAGGCTTCTAAACATAATTATCTTCTAAAGGAAATTAACTTAGAAAACACTCCCATGTTCTCACTAAGTCCCATTATCAATCAGGTCACTTTGTTATTCAATGGAATGTCACTGCAAAAGTCATTTCACAGAATGTCTCTCTCTCACACACACACACACACACACACACACACACACACACACACACAAAGACATTTTCTTCCTTCTGATAACTATGAATGGTTGAAAAGAGCAGGGGCCTATTGAGTGTTTGCCAAATGTTAGCTGTCTAACCAACTCTCCATCAGCTGTCTGAAAACTGAAAGATCAACCTATTGTTCCTTCTACCTGACCCCTAGCAACCAACCTGACTTCTTTCCTGACTTGACTGATTTAGTTTATTTTTTTGGCAATGACAATATACAAGGTGCAACCTACTCATTTAAACTATTATGAACAATATTAAATAAGCAATTAGTTAAATGTACAGATTGGCTGCACGGTTTTGCTCAAGTATAGCATAATTATTGACTACCTATCTCATCATCCACATAGATCACATTCTGCAAATCTCAGCATTTGTATTTCAGCACAAAGGCCAATTCTTTTGGCATATGTGGTGGATGGAACAGCCAGCTCTCTCTCCTTTTCTATCTTCTCACTGCTTTTAGAAAATATTCACCATAAATAAGCCAGTTATCAATACATGGCCTCTCATCTCCAAATTCACCCTTTGGTACCTGCTCTGCCACATTGGACTGGACTCTGTAAGCATTTCACCTTAACAGTGAACGTGACATAAGCTTTGTTAGTAGAAGATGCTGCAGGGACTCTGCAAGAGAAAGAAGGTTTCTCTTTCTGGTTCTGGTTGCTATATTTTCCTTCTCCTCCTCTTACTGCATGGTCTGTTGGTAGGTCATGTGCCTGGGGACACCTGATGGTGTTCTGCCCATCTGTACATCTGCCAATGATTTTGCAGCCCAGCCTGGGCCCAGGGACCACCTTCCCATGATCTTCCTAATGCGAACACCAAGCAAATCAGGCCTTGTGCCCACAGTGGTATACCACCTTTCTGCCCAATTCGCCTGCATCTCCATATTTTTCTACTTGCCTGGCACCTATGGACAAGCTCTAGAACTGGCAAGCCAGCAAAATTCTCCACTACTCAATGGATTTCAACTACACCTGCTCCAATGAGGTCTGAGCCTCAGGCTTGGGGAAGGTTGCCCTCCCAAATTTTTCCTTCTGTGGATACTTCCCAAAAGTACTCCAAAAGTACTCTTGGAGTTACTTTTACATATTTACAGTTATTCTCTCATAGTTTTAAATTTTTTATATTAAATTTTCCCTGTTTAAATTACAGTGGGACCCCAACTGATACAACCCCCTTTCTATCTGGGACAGTCAGCAGCTTCCCAACTGGCCATTAATTAGATCACCACTCACAACCTCACTTTTTTCCTGGACTCATCCTATGTTTGCCAAGGCTCCAGGGAATTAGTCAAAAAGAATTTGGTCAATGAATGAAATGTTTCTACTTAATGGTTTTGCAATCTTTTACTTAGTGACATCCACTCTGTTTTCATGAATAATGATTCTACAGGTAAAATGGACAAAAATAAATTAGTTAAAAACAATACTCCTCCTTGAAAGAGACAGTATACCAGCTCCTGAGAAACCTTTCTTTATCCGGAAGGCTATACAGAGCCAATTTATGGTATCATTTTGCCATTGCTAATGTTCAAGAACTCCAGCTGAACACATAGGCTTTTCCAATATAAACTGATCAGCATATTTTTTTAAAGTAAGAAGTATTTTGAGAGTGGCTGATAAATAGTTTGTAATCTCCATCATCTGAAGTCATTGTGAGTGCAAAGGCTTAAAATGTAAAATGGTAACTCCATTGTCTTGCTTATTGTGTTCCTTTCCATAAAACTGGTTGGGATGAGGGCCTCCACTCCAAACTATTATATATTCATGGGGAGAATATTGATCAGCTTTCGAGATAGCAATCTAAAGTAACTCCCAATTTGAAGAATTTGTGTTAGTGTGTGTGTGTGTGTGTGTGTGTGTGTGTGTGACATTGAAAGCCATTTGATTTTCAGAGCATTTTCTTATCTCATAGCATAGAGATTAAAAATGATTTTTTTTAATAATAAGCTTTAATTAGAAGGAACTTTTAAATAAAATGAATAGTTAAGAGCTTTTTACAGAAAGGAAAATCAATTTGAAAGTAGCTTGTTTCTATCAGGTCTTATGAATGATGTGTGCTATTGAGAACAGAGTTAGAATTATTCAGGGCAAAATCACCCTGGAATCATTTTGGACTTACTAGTAATAATATTCCTTTAACAACAGTTGTTTTGGACAATGCAGAATTAATGAAAGTTTTTGCCTTGTAAAATGGATAGCTTTCCTAAAAGTTTGAAATTTTCAAAAATTTATTTCTTAAATTTAGAATCTGAATCTCTATTTAGAAAAGTAGTTTTATATATAACAAAGCCAATGACCTTTTATGTAGATGACAAAGTGACAGAAAAGAATACCTCCTTCACACTCCTCCTGTCATGGTGAACAAAGCATTCCTATTAAAAACTCATTACCTTGGGCTTTTAGGAGTTTGGGGTCTCCAAGAGTTGCTTGCTAAAAGTGCAGATCTTCCTAACAGAAATAACACTTTAAGTCTTTATAAGCTAACTTTGTCAGAGATGAATCTATAGAGTTACTTTGTAATCATGACAGGTCTACAGTCTGGACACAACCTAGATTTCTGGTGAGGAGGACCAGGAGAATTACAGTGCATAGTTCTATAACACTCTGTTGTTTATAGGCTAACTGACATAAATCATCTTGTTTCATTCAGGAAGAATTGTTTGAAACATGCAATTGATTAATTCTCCCAGATGGGCAAATCAGATTATCAAGTGCAAGATACTTACGAACACAGTCTAGGCAACTTCTACATGCTTTGTTTTGTTTTTCTTGTTGTATTTTACTTTGGTGTAAAGTCTTTAAAAATCAGTATAACAAACTAACTTATAAAGTTCATTATTATATTGTCTTCTTTACATGGAAAAATTTCCTGTGTCATCGTGGAACCAATGATATTTGGTAGTTCTCTTGGATAATGGGTTCCTTTTTATATTAAGGATATTGTTCTATAGATTAGATTTCTTTTTCTAAAAAAAATTTTGCTAACTGCTTTAAAGATTAGAACCAAATTAGTATTCCACCATATCACCATATGTTCCCACTTTTGTTCTCATTTTATCTTATGCAAATACGCTGTATTTGTATATTGTCTATGTGCCTGTATGTTTCATAGAGCCTTACTTATAAGCTAACTTAAATCCTTTATAAAGCAAAACAAATTCTAGACACATAAATACCTAGTTTAATTTAATTATCACAATTCAAAGAGATGGATATAGTTCTTCCAATTTTAAAAATGAATAAACCTCAAAGCTACAAAATATCTATCAAGGTCATGAAATTAATAAGTATAGAGCTAGCCCATTTTTTTGTTTTGTTTTTAATTCAAAACCCCATGCTTTTCTTCCCACACTTAATACCATGTTGACGGAGAAAAAGATACCAAAGAAGTTAATGGAAAGTCACAATATTCTTTAGAAAGAATCACTTCTCATTTTGCTATACAAACAGAATGCTTAAATAAATGTAATTCAACTGTTTTGGCTCTTAGAGCAAAATATTCCAAAAATCTGTCATCTTATTAGACCCATAGTAAATGTACCAGTAAGCACAGTGGGGCCACTTGGGTGGTAGGTCTGTATTCAGTATAACCCAACTTTATCCAAATATCCTAGGAACCTCCCTCAGTACTTGTTAATGAGTTAGTTTTGTAATCTCCTTTAAACCCTGCATTCAGAGGCTTGGGAATTGCATTTACGTATGTTGAAGTTGATTAGTTGGTATGACCTCTTTCTTTTCAACAAATAAAACATGAAACTTCAATCTCCAAAGCTCTTTGTGCATTTATTTTTAATAAGTAATGTTCCCTGGTCAGACAATCAAATCACAAGTTCATCCAGAGAAGCCTGGAATCTGGGGGAAAAAAAATGCCAAGTAAAACCTGAAGGGGAAAAAACCTGAATGAATAGTTCTCTATCTGTCAAGATCAGTTAAAGGTACTTGTTATCTTAAGAAATATGCATGTACATGAAGGATACCAGCCACAATTCATCTTTATCTCTGCGAATATAGAATTTGGTTTCAGGGAAAAGGAGAAGCTGATAAAAACGCTTTTGGCCTTGTGATTTCTTGGCTCTTATTTACACGGCTCATAAACACTCATATGCCAGCTATCTAATTCGTGTTATAATCTAAACTAGTAAGACACGCTATTAACTTATGACAAAATTGTGAGCTTGAGGGTGGGGAGGGGTAGACTTTAAAATGCCACCCAATCAAATAAAGGGCACTCTCTTCTGATTGCCCTCTGAAAAAGGGTTGAAGTTGGACTCATATCCTGAGTTAAAAGGTACCTGAAAGGTCATCTAGTTCAAATACCAGTAACATCCTCCAAATGCACCTCTTGATTCTGTTTGAATCCTTCTAGTGTTGGATAGGATGTGGAGACAAGAAAACTGATACACTCCTGTTAGAAATGTAAAATGGTGCAGCTACTATGAAAAACAGCATGAAGACTACTCAGAAAATTAAGAATGTAATTCAGAAATCCCTATTCTACCTAAAAACTTTGAAAAACACTTATACATAAAGGTATGTGTACCCCTATGTTCATTGCAGCATTGTTTACAACAGCCAAGACATAGAAACAACCTAAGTGTCCTTTGAGGGATGATTGGATAAAAAAGATGTGAGACACACACACACACACACACACACACACACACACACACACACACTGATGTAATTTTGGCCATTTAAAAAAAGATGAAATATTACCATTTGAGACAGCATGGATGGTTCTTGAGAGTATTATGCTAAGTAAAATGAGTCAGATGGAAAAGGACAAGAACCATTTGATTTAACCTATATGTGGGATATAAAACAAAAAGCAACAAATGAACAGACAAATTCATAGATACAAACAACAATATGGTGGTTTCTAGAGGAGTCGGGGAGAATGAAGAGGGTAAAGAGAGTCAAATATATGGTGAAGGAAGAAAACTAGACTTCAGGTGGTAAGCACACAATAGAGCAGGGGTCCCCAATCCCAGGCCTTGGACCAGTATCAGTCAGTGGCCTGTTAGGAATCAGGCCTCACAGCAGGAAGTGAATGGCAGTTGAGCCAGTGAAGCTTCATCTGTTTTTGCAGCCGCTCCCCAGTATCTAAGCTCACTCAACCTCAGATCATCAGGCATTAGAGTCTCATAAGAGAACCAATCCCTGGTGCCAAAAAGTTTGGGGACTTCTGCAATAAAGTATACAGATATTGTATTATAAAGTTGTACACTTAAAATGTACATAGTATTATTTATCAATATTACCCCCAATAAATTTAATTTAAAAGAAAATTCTGTTGACTCACATGCCCTCTAATACTTGCAACATCAGACTTTAAATTTTTTATCATTCCAATGTGTATAAATTTGCATCTCATTGTGGCCATGACTTGTGTTTCTCTAATCACTAATAAAACTAAACATCTTTTTGTGTGTTTATTGGTCATAAACACAGCTATAGAAGTCAAGAAGAGTTGAGAAGGTCTGTGAAGCAAGTTTGAACTGTGAAAGTTCTCCTATGTATCATATCACCTTTGAAGCTCACTACAATCCACCTCTGAGTAGCTTCTAATCCTCATTTCTGCTCTTTGAAACCAAAATGAGTGAATATATTCTCTCTACCACATCTCATCTTTTAAATTAGCAGAGAACAACTGTCTTTCTTCTTTTTTCAAGGCAAAAGGGCCTAGTTTTTTTTTTCATTGTTCCACATAAGACAGGGTTTTCAACTTGTCTCCATCCTTGATGACCAATCCACTTTGTCTATACTCTTTCTTTACTATTTTAATGTTGAAAGAGATCATTTTCAAATTAGTAAAGATCATGATTGCTTTACTAGTTAACATATACCATTCGTACTACCAGCAATCCAGTCCAGTCAAACCCTAGTACATACTTCGTACATGACTTTCATATAGAATGACTTTGGAGCATTGAGAAGTAGAAGCCTGAGTAACAAAATCACCCCAGTTTGAAAAGGATCTTATCAAGTCAAATCATCTGCTTCACTTGCTGGCAACTTAATCTGCTATAGCAAAGACAAGAAATCACCTTTTCTATTGGTTCCATTTTGTTTCCAACTGAAAAGTTTTACTATTCCTCTTATTCATTACCTCCAATTCCTAATAAATCTTTTATAAAAATTAAGACTTAAGAGAAAGAAAAAGGCACGTCTAAACATTTCTGTGTTCAGTAGGAACCCAAAGTTATACATATTCTTTATGGATACCTTTAAAAAAAGAATTGAAATATCACCTGCATTTTCCCCAACAGTCACTGGCTAGATGACTGAGGCTTAAAAGACGAACTCAGAAGGTAGAGCCTTGGTATTTACTGCAGGTAAAGTTATCTCTGGCCTTTCTCAATCTTATCTATGTTTCTCTCCTACCTGTAGGTCTTTCTCTCTTGTCACCTATCTCCACAGTTCCCTGGAGCTTCTGGAATCTCTTCTGACTACTTCCTCCAAATGTCTCAAGCTCCAAAATGACTTCCTTTATTTTCTCCACTCTCTTTCTGAACTATCAAACATTTCTCAATTAGGAACTGACAAAAAGTAAGCCAGCCATGCTAGTGCAAATGCCTATGCAAGTGACTTTCTACCTGAAACTTCTCAGAGAAGTCCTCATGTTAAAAAAAAAAAAAAGTAATTTTTAAAGAAATACATGTCTCTTGGTGGAAATACTGAAAAATACAGAAACTCTTAACATGCATAGAGAGAGAGAGAAATCCCATCACACTAAAATTATAACTATAAACATTTTGATTTGTATCCTTTCAATCTGTGTTCTATGTAAATATAACTTTTTCTTTTTACTTTCCTAAACTGAAGTAATATTGTTTTGCAACTTGCCATTTTCACTTAATAATATATTAGAAAGGTTTTCTCATACTATTAGGTCCTCTGGAATGAATATCAGTTTGAATGGCTATATTGCATTTTATCATACCAATTCCCCATTGTTGGGTTTTTGGTTGTTTTCCAATTCTATTATTTTAAATAATTGTGCAATAAATATCCCTTAGATAAATCTTCATATATACTCAGATTTATTTTCTTAGATTAAAGTCCTAGGAGTTAAATTGGGTAGTCACATTTTTACAACCTTGGATAAATATTTCCAAATAGTCCCCCAATTTACTCTGCTCTGTGTTTGAAAAATGCCTGCTTTTCCATACCCTCGATATCACTAGGTGGTATTGTAAAAAGTAAAATATTTTCCAATTTGATTGGCGGTCAGGGGCTATATTTCTCTTCATGACATTTATATTACATTGCATTTATTTTCTTTACTTACTGATAAAGTTAATTTGTTTAATAAAAGACATTCATTGGTCATTGGTGTTTCATATTTTCATATCCTTCTCTCTCTTTTTTTTTGTATTTTAAATTGATCTATTCTCTGTGTGTATTAAGGATATACACTTTGTCTTCCATCTGTGTTGCAGTTTATCTCATTTTTGAAGAGGAGATTACCTAATCTTCATCCAAATGCCATCTCAGTAATTGATTAGATTAGAGGTAGTGTAATAAAGTGATAAGAAATTTTTCATGACGTGTCAAGGAGAGAGGCACTTGCCGGAGCCCACAAAGGTCCCCATATAGGTAATAAGAGGAGAGAAGTTTGTGAACTACCAAAGTAAGACAAAACCATGCACTCCAGGGACACTGTGAAATGAGATTAGCCTGCTTTCTGAGTTGGCAGGCCCTGTCATGGCTCTAGCCACAATTGTCAATGTGACAAAAGCCTCGGGGCTTTCCTGTCTCCTAAAAATCCGTTTCCTATCAATTAGTATGTTTAATGTGTCACCAGGGACCAGAGAAAGAAACAGCACTTTCTCCTGAGATAAACACTTCCATTTAGAGCTCATTATAAAACTGTAGCCATCTGAAACTCGTAATCCTAATTTAAGCAACAAAGACACACTTCCAGGTCAATGCTTTGGGGAGTGGGTTTGTTTTCCTTGCTTTTAAGGTCCTTATTAGGGCTTTAAGACACATTTTAAATATTTGCCTCTGCAAGACTATGAAGCCCGTTTAAACTCCCAGGATGCCATTAGGGCCTGTATTAACCTTCCTATGTTGAAGTTTATTTCTGACAAGAGAGAAGTAAATGCATCACATTTTGTTAATAGGTCTTGAGGGAACCAACAAAGAATAGTAACAGGAAAAGAAGGGTTTGTCCTGAGGCAGAACAGGTAGTGCCGGGGCAGCCCATCCCCCTTCAGGATATAACTCTGGAAATTTTTCTTTTCTTTATACCTCCCCATTTTTAGCCAAAACTGGTATTTTTCAGCCTAGATGCCATCTTTAGTTAAGGCATGACCTTTGGCTAATTATATCATTATAATCTCATCAACACGGCAAATACTGCAGCTCCCATTATGCACTTGACACCATGCCAGTTACAGAAACTGAGGAAGAAAAAGCAAGAAACCAAGCTCCTCACCTACTGTGAGGAAACAAGGCTATGTCAGCACCACATTTTCCCGCGCTCAGCCTTCAGAAATAACAAAAAATTCATAGCCAGCCATCTTGGCGTGACTCACATGCTCACGCTCTCTCTCTTGAATAAACCCACATTCCCTTGCCCTGAGTGTGTACTTTTGCTTTAATATATGTTATGCTTTCCTTCCTGCTGTTTGCTTTGCCATTGAATTCTTCCTTGTGGAATAGGAAAAGAACCTGGTCATTGGACCCCCTAGCTTTCAGGCAGCAGTTCCAGGGGCTGGGTGTGAAGAGTTGTCCTAAAGCCTGGAAGAGTGTGTAAGAACCTATTTATTGTCATTGTCATTGTTAAAATGTACAGCTGAAATGTATTGAATTTTGTCACCATAAAAAAAAAGTATAAAAATTAAAAAATAAAAAAAATAAAACGCCTGGTTAGCCCAAAACTTTCTTTCTACACCTTTCAGTCTTGTTGGATACATGAAATGTCCATATCACTATTCCTTTCTTTAGGACTTTAAAAAATAGATTGAATGAGTCAATGGTATGACATAGACAGAGTTACCTTTTGAGGAATCTATCCCAATATTTTTTCCTGTCTTGGTTGTTCTTGGCATCTAAAGGAGGCACTGTCAGCTACTTAGCACATTAACCACAACAGATTAGACCAGAGGTTGTGGGTAAGTGAGAGAAACTCTACACAGAGTGCACACGAAGCAACTCAGACACCTCAGAGCTGGCTGGTGCAAACAATTCAAACAGAGGTGATTCATACTCTATTGCTCTCAAATTTCTCCAGCCTGACCTAATGCTCTCTTTTGAGAATCATAAGTATGAAGGGAACAAAGAAGAATCAAGCCTTCAGCTCCAGGTTATCTTGAGGTATCACCTGACACATTGTTGCAGAGTTAAAACTAGGACCCTTGGTAACTGTGTACCACTAAAATAAACCTCATTTTGTAGTTTGTCTGGGCCTATCATTTAGCTCATAACAGATCTCTAGGAGAATTCCAAATGGGGCTGAAAAGTTTCTGGGACAAAGTAAAGAATAAATGAATACATTGCTTTAAGCAAAATGGGTCAAGGAAGTATGCAAGCAGTCAGAGGCCCACAGCAGTTCTAAAACCCCATCAGATCCCCCTACCCTAAAGGGATAGGAAATGGTCCTTAAGTAAGACTTGGTTCTACTCCCTAGGAACAAGTCCCAAATGCATTGTTCTCCACCACTCATGATCCAGCTCTCTGGAATTCTTTCCTTTTTAAATTTTCTTTCTTGGCTACATAAAGAGCATTGTAGAATATACTCTCCTTGAAGGGTAAGCCGCTGTCCCAGTTTTCCCAGGACTGTGGGTTTTCCTAGATTGCCCAATTTTCAGTCCCCAAACCACAAAAGTCCTAAGCAAAGCGGGATGGGTTTGTCTACTGTCCTGGTAGCTGAACAGCTTTCTAAGCTGCTTTCTGCCTGTAGAAAGTTGGAGGCCCAAAGGTCTTCTTACATCTTGAAAAGTCATAGTCTCTTTTAAACCAGCATAGGGCTTAAAAGATACCTAACTCAAAAAATTTGTTTGCTTTTCGTATTTGATTCTAGACAACTTTGCGATGCAAATTTATACCCACAATTTGTTTTGAAACATTCAATATACTTATTAACAGTTACTTTGGCATATCAGGCTTCTAAGGGTCCATCGTGCCCCACTGGAAAAAGCTTTATTAGGCACCTATAACCCTTTCAGTGATCTTTTAAAAGTTTGATTTGGTCTTCCTCTGGAGTCTTAGTAGGTTTTTCAGACTCAAAAAACTTCTCAATTTTCTCTTTTACTGGTTAGAGATGAGAAACAGTTTTGTTGTTCAGCCTGAAAGTTCCAAAATTTGAAGCACTCTATATTTCCTTTCTATTCTGCTGGCTAGTCAATCAGTGCTTTATCTGATCTCTTTTTTTTTTTCCCAATATTTTATCACACACAATTTGTAACAATCAGCTCATACTTTCAGTATTCTGTCTCAAAATCTCCTCACACGTTCATTAGGTAAACGTTTTACCACCACATAACATAGGTCACCATTGTTTCCTTGATATGTACTGACTGTGCTCAAAGGCAATGCCATGTATTTTAGGCAATGCCCTACTTCCTGTACTGATGTCTGTATTAGACAGGTTTTTACTATAATAATTCTGCATAACAAACATCTCCAACATCTCAGCGGATAAAATAATAAGCATTTAATTTCACACTCACATATCTAAAGGTAATCTGCTGCTCAACTGATATTAGCTTGACTTAACTGAGCTAAGCTACAGAATTAGAATCCGTCCTCCATCGTTTCTTGGTCCATCTCTAATCTGAACATCTTGAACTACTTGTTACTATCTTGTCACTATTTCTAATGACAGTCAAGATAGTGGGTCACATTTGGATGTGGGTACTGACCTATACAGTTCTACCTAACTGAACAGAACCATCAGATTAAAAGATGCAAAACAATTTTATCTCTCTCACCAAAAAAGAAAAAACCTTCATTCATTTCACATTATACTTTATTATTGCAAAAATATTATTCTTTTATAACTTTATTTAAATGTCTGTTAAGTAGTTCATTGAATAGTATTATTTGAGATAAATAATATTGTAATCCATAGAGAACTGTAATGAAGAAAACTAATAAGATTGCACCCAAAACACATTTACTGAGTGCCTGCTATGTATGCAAAAGTTGTGATGAGTACAAAATCTGTCAATGTTTTCAACAATAATGATACTGATATATAACACTTAGATTAAGCTGGACAGAGTTCTGAGTGTTTTCAATGCACTAATATAACCTGCACAACAAGGACAGAGTTCTGAGTGTTTTCAATGCACTAATATAACCTGCACACTAGAAGACAGGTACAATATTATCCCCATTTTAGAGAAGAAGAAATAAGTTGCACAGAAAGATAAAGTACTTTGCCATAGTTTACACTTCTAGTAAGAGGCAGAGCAAGAACCAAGGCAGTTTTCCATCAAAGCTCATTCCCTTAATATTGCACTAGACTAGCTTCACATTGCCTAAAACCCAAGAGGCAGACTATGACAATAATGCAAAAATGAAAGCACCATGGACTGTGGTGATCAAATAGAAAGTGGTTTTTTATGTGAAGTCTGGAGATAACTGTTGTCAGAACTAGTTATTCAGTGACTCCCGAGGTAATAAGACACAGGAAAGTTAAGGTTTAAGGGGAGGGATGGACCAATAAATGGTTAGAGTATAGGCTAACTTGGAGAAGGCAGGCTTACGAGAAATGCTCCAGGGTTGGTAGATGGCAGTGTAATGATGGGAGCACTCTGTAAAAACAATGAAGAAAATGTATAAAGGTGAGAGATGATTTTTTTAACACACTATTATTTGATAAATTTGGCTTGACCCAGCCCTGCCATAAGATCTAACTCCTCCTATCCTTTTCTTTTTTCTTTTTACTCATAACAGAAAATTCTCAGTAAGATCTAACTCTGCCAGCTCAAAATTAGTCTTACTAAATGTTCCCTGGGGACATTACTGACACAGGCAAATTATAGCACATGGTTGTTCTCATCTAGATTTAACTGCAGGTGAAAAACTATTACATTAACCCACAGAGCTAATGAGAATGACAGCTTCGGTCTTATCTAGTCTCCTGAAGGGGTTTAGCATGGTATTTTTCCTTTGGCCACTGTTAAATGAGAAGATGAATGAAAAAACACTGTAGAAATTAAAAATCACCGAGTGAATGTTAGTTGTCATGTAGATTTCAGGCAGAGAGCTTTAGTTTCACATATTACTCTGGCTGAAGATGATGTTATGTAGAATTATCTCAGAAAGTGTTAAATAGTACAATTCCTGAATAACAGCAAGGGTCTAAGGATCAGAAAAATAGTGGGGTATGCCCAGGACAAGCTCATGGAAATTCAGTGTCAGAGTCTCCATAGAAACCATGAAATCATTCCGTAACTCAACAAATATGTGTTGAGTGCCTACAGGTGCCAGGCACTGTTCTACATGAGGGGCATTCAAGATTAAATAAAGTGAGAAGAATCCCATCCAGCAGCAGGGACTATCAAACCTAACTGCTTGGATTCAAATCTTGGTTTTGCCCCTTACAAGCTGGGTGACGACCTTAAGGAAGTTTCTGTGCCTCAATTTCCTCATGTGAAAAAAGTATGTAAGGATTATTATGAGGATTAAAGCAGTTAATATTACTAAAACACATAAACAATTCCAGGTTTATAGTAATGAATATAAATGCTTGTTAAATAAATGAGACTATATTTAGTGACTCAAGATAGACAAAAAACCAATAAACAAAGTAAGGGCCATGATGAAGTAAAGGGCAATATGACAGAGTGACAAGGTCTCCTTCAGATGAGGTACTCAGGGAGGGCTTCTCCAAAGAAGGGGTCTTCAAGAAGAGACCTAGTTATAAGAAGGAGCCGGAGGAAGGACTGGGGCCAGAGCGCTTTGTGTCATGAAAGACTAGAACAGGCATGACCTTGGTATGTTCTAGTAACAGAGCCAGTAAGCCTGGCTGGGGCCTACTGAGTAGGTAGGAGGTGGTAGGAGATAGAGGGAGAGTGAGTGGAGAAGATAAGAATGGGGATAGAAAGTGAGGGATAAGCTGTGGGGAGAAAGGTCAGAGACAGACAGACAGAGGCCAGGTCATGTGGGACTTCGTGTATCAGCAACTGGAGTGAAGACTCTTTAGATTTTATTCAAAGGACAATTAAAGGATTCTGAGCATGGAAGGAACTGAATTTGATGTGCATTTGAAGAAAATCACCTGGTTTCTGTGCGGAGAATAGACCATGGGACGGTGGAAGCAAGGTCAAGTGGGCAGCTGTTGCTATAGCTCAGGTGAGAGATGATGCTGGCTTGGACACATATGTATGCAATAGAGATGAAAAGAATAAAACAGATTTGGAATATGTTTTGGAAGCAGAATGGGCAGGATGTTATGATACACAGGATGTGGGAGATGTGATAGAAAAAAGAGAAAAAAAGGAGTTTGTTAAACAGCTGGGTGAACAGAAGTACCAGTTGTTTAAAGATGGAGGCAGGGCAGCCTTTGGAAATGGAGGCACACTGGGTACCCAGGTACATTGGACAAATGGCCAGAGATCCAAAGCTGCAGTCCCAGCTTTGCCTCTTCCTAGCATTGTGACTTTAAGCATCAGTTCAATTCTCATTCTAGCTTCCTTGACCAATGAAATGAGGATGATAATTTCTTCCCAGATCACCTCCCAGAGAGTTTGTAAAGATCAGATTAGATAATAAAAGTAAAAGGCTTTGAAACACCAAACAAAATGTAGAGTATCATTATTATAATTGTCAGCATAACTGGGGCCCAACATCTCAGTCATTGAATACAGATGTTTGATAGAAACCTACTAAAACACTAAACATCTTTTAAAAGACCTGGCAAATAAAGATGCTTCCCTTTAACACATTAAAAAAAGAAAGCTAAATGCCCAGCTGTGTTCCATGTCCATCAGCATTTCTATCTTCTTGTTATAACCCAGTGGCACTAGCAACATTCTGATTGTGAATACAATGAATATATTCTGGATCTAATGCACTCTGACACTGGTTAAAGGAATTTCGCATTAGATTTTTAAGCGGGAGAAATTCACACTGACGTGTCACTTCCAAAGTTAGTGAGCCTAGTCAGAAAGAACTCTGAAGCAGGAAAAAATCAATCTTGTTCACGGAGTAATAGTCTGTAACTGACAACAGGCTAAGGGCTTCCTTACAGTTTAGTGAATTTGCAGAAAACAAGACCTCTGGATTTCATTATGTGCAACAATTTTATCTTTGTCCAAACCTATTTTTTATTGTAGCACAATTTATTATATTAAAAATATAAATTATCTAAAAGCACAAAAAGCTTGATTAATTAAATCATAGTATCTACCAACAATGAACTGTATGTGCTTTAAAAATATTATACATATTTTATATATTAATATAGTAATGTTTATGACACATTATTAAGTAAAAAGTTTAGGTTATAGGCTTTGTAGAATATGACACACATCCTCATTATGTTTTTTAAATAATATTTATACGTGTATTATATATATGCTCTCTTTAAGTTTTGAAACAATTTCAAATGTACAGAAAAATTACCAGTATAATACAAAAAAAATTTTGCTGAGCTATTTCAGAGTAAATTGCTAATATAAAAGGCCTCAAATGAACCACTCTGAGAACTTGTTCAGTCCTTGGGATTTTAGAAAAGGGGATGGCGGGGCTGCCGTGGAAATGGCCTGCCTTTCCAAACAGGAGAGCCCAAATTGCTTGAGATCCCATGGAGCAGAGAAAGATGCTGCATAAGAAAGCCAGACTAGGTCACCTTGAGAGAAACTCTCCCCAGGAGGGTGCCTGGAGAGGCCAAGTGACCACAGGAGAGGATTGGCCTACAGAAAGCAAAGAAGGAAGGCAGCTCATCATCAGCTACCTGCTGAAGGAGGCACTGCCCACTGCAAGGAGTCTCACTGTAGGCCATGGGAGCACCTCCAATAAAACCACTAAGGAGCCCACCAAGAAAGGAAAGTCATCATTTGGATTCTGTCCCACCCAGAGGCCAACATTATACTACAATTGTACCAGGCAAGCAAGAGCCTTTGTGCCACTTACCTCATCTCCCTTCTCCACCCTGCAGCCCTGGAGGGGGCCTAGTAGGCAGGGAATGAGGAGCAGGGTGAGGAAATGAGGCAACTGGCCACACCCCTTCCCACTCTCGACCCTGCCCCCGCCCCCAGACACCAAACTTTGGCCAGGCCCCAGATGCAAAGGAGATTGATTAATTGAATGAGATTTTATACAGGACTGGACTTTTTCCCTGAATGTGACCAATAGACTTTTTATTGTTATAAAAATGAACCCTCCCAAGATTATACTCAGGATCAGGGAAGAACAAGTCAAGAAACCAGTTTGAAGAGGCAAATGTGGAAAATAGTAAAAGCTATTTTCTGCTTGTATCCTATTAAGCTTATCTGATAAGCTAGATACATATAAAAGATAATATTTAGTTTCAGCATGAAACTTGTCTCTAAGTTCAAGAAAGAATTCAGCTAATTTTTAATGGACCACTACTTTTTTTGCCAGCTTTACTGAGATATAATTAATATATAATATTGTATAAGTTTAAGGTGTACAGTGTGATGATTTGATACTCATTACTATTTTTATGCCTGTTATAACTTACTAGTTTTCAAAAAAATCGCTCTGTAAACTTTTATAACATTTGCCATTGAATTATTATTTTTATGTGTTTTAAGAATCCTGCTAGCAAAATAACATTAACAATATCTCTTTTATAAAATACTTCAGGAAGGACATTTTAAGTGTTATGCATATAGCAATTCTCCAACACACTTCCAAAGGAAGAGTAGCTGATGGCCATGCCACCAAGAATGTGCCAGATCTCATCTGATCTTGGAAGCTAAGCAGGGTCGGTCTTGGTTAATACTTGGATGGGAGGCCACCTAGGAACATCAGGTGCTTAAGTGTTAAATAATAATGATTAAATTAAATTAAAAATAAATAAATGAATGAATAAACAAAAGAAGAGTAGCTTATACATAAACCCTGACATAATTTGTTACTTCAAGAGACAAGCTTGAAAATGAGTTAAGCTTGAAAATGAACATTACATTCTATTTAGATGGCATTCTGTTTCATACTCATACGACACCTCTCAATATTGACTGGCAACAATAAAGTTCCCAAGACACTTACTTAAATGTGACTTGAATTATTAAGATTGCAAGTTCTGAATATAAATTTTTTAACTTATGATTTTCAAATATACTGGGTTTTTCTAATATTATACAAATTCTATTTTCCCAGCTGCTGTTTTACTATTTTATTTTATCTTCCTGGTTGTCCTAGAAACAGTACAGGAATTATTCATTTTTTAGAAAGCATTTTCTTATTGTTTGCATGGCAAGTTCCTCCCATTATTTTGGAAAATAAATGAATCGAATGTTCCTTGAAAATAAAATACCTTGAAGCACATGGGAAAAAACATTACAAGAAAATTACAAAATCCCAAGTTCAAAAAGAGAAGCCGAGGTTGGTGAGAGTCAGCTAAATTCTATGCAAACATGGGCTTGACATTCTCCTCTATTAGACTGTACGGTTTACAGAGCTGGTTTTTAGTATCCAACTTATTTCTAGTGGTCACAAAAGCCTACCCTTTTACATATGTGTTCACAGGTTATCTAGGAGGTCCACAGTGTGCCTAGACAGAGGCAGTGGTTGGACCTCGTCAGGCAACTGCTGGAGGTGAAGTGCTGTCTCTCCTGAGGTCCTCATGTAAGTGTGGAAAGAGACATCTTTAAGTGCACAGACCAGGAGGAAAGGTAGTTCTGAGCTTCTGCCATGTTCTACATACAACTCTCTCTCTAATGTTGGGAGCCATTTCTGCTGCCTGTCTTGAGACAAGATTAAAGTTGCCTGCAAGCTAGAAGTTTGCATGGCAGGTGGGCTCTATGCAGAAGGAGGGAGTTTTGGCTTAATGTAAAGAGTTGAACGTCCCTTGCCCCAGGGAATTGGAGACAGAAAATAGGATAAAAGAGGTTTTAGAGAACTTATGTAAATGTCAGCAATTGTTAGAATATCTGTGGATTTTGCTTCCCATGCATTTCCAAGAGTATAAATATGCTGTACTTAATAAACTCTGGGCGCAGTATTTACTGTTAGCCCTCCTGAATCTATCTCTTTTGTCTCTCTCTGTCTCTCTCTTTTTTCAATCTTTCTCAATCCTCACTCCCCTCTCAGGAACTGTTCGGTCTTAGCCGGGCTTCGGCACTCTAACCAAATAAGAATCCCAATCCCCTCTTCATGCATCCCATCCAAGGAAGAGAGAGGGGTTAAATCATCAATTTGATAACTATTTCTTGGTGCCATAAAAACAAAAATGTCTGAAGCCAGTTAGCAGATCTTAGCTTTACTCAATACCTTCCTTGGGTTTTGCAATGCAATTTCAGAGGAATTTTAGCTAAAAGGGCATTCATCTGCAAACACAGTCCACTTTGTATTTTATATATAATGTATATTTATTTATTTGCTATTTATTCATTTATATGGTATTTACATTTCAGAAAGTCATGATTTGGCCTTTAATATACCCAAATCCTACTTGGGCTTTAAAAAATGCCCCCCAAAAAGACCATGCCAATCTGTCCCTTCAGGATCACCAGGACAAAGCAATTCTGCAAGAAAGGAAACCTGGAAGAGAGGAGCTTTTTGGAAACTTCTAACTGTCAGTGCACCATTTGTAAACCGTGCGATGTGGTAAATGTAACCAGCCATGTGGCTTGAGGGAAGTCACTTAACCCTGTGGCCTAAGTTACCAGAAAAATTCCAAGGTCCTTTCTATCTTTAAAAAATAGTTTATAATGCTAGGTAAAGAGAATTCACACTTCAACAGCGCAAGACCATATAATGTTTTCTTAAAAATTCATAGAAGTTACTAATGTACCACAATCGTAATTTATCCATCGTAAGATTTTTTTATAATGCCTGAGATGATAACAATACCAGTGGTTGTTATTTTCACATGATAAAAACAGTTATTCAGTTGTTTTCCTTTTGAATACAAAGATCTTGCCCTCTCCTGAACACCCCAGTGAGGTCCTATGCTCTTTTAAGCAGAAAGCATTTTTTACTTGGAGTGCTCTGTATCGGGAAAGATCCAGTGGAAACATTAGCAAGAGCTCCAGGGGCTCTCTGCAAGAAAATTTTCCAGGATTTCAGATTTATGAGATTGAAGAGTGTGAAATGCATTTTGGAAACAAGGTAATAAATGATGTATTTGGACAGAAATCTCTAGGATAAAAAATGACAGGAAACTGCTGACTTGATTTTGCAGTAAAATTACCAAGCAGACTGAAAAGTAAAAGGGCATACATTTCCAGAATATATCATGATTGTTGCAACAAAGCTGATCAAGTTGTGTTGTGGCTAAATAGGGGCTGCAATGTTCTAAGCCATCAAAGCAAAATATATATAAAGGCAGAAGCAGGCAGAATCTGTTTTAAATTTAAAATAAAAATCTTCCCCCATCAAAAAAAGGAATAAAGACAACTACCATAAACCACCTACAAGGGGTTCTTCACTAAATTTCCAGATACTATACTCTGGACTCACCAAAGAGATCATTATTTTAATGATTAATTTTACATGTCATCTTGACTGGGTTGCAGGGTGCCCAAACATTTGATCAAACATTATTCTGGGTATGTCTGTGAATGTGTTTCTGAAATTAACATTTGAATTGGCATAGCAAGCAAAGGAAATTGCCTTCCCTAATGATGATGGTCCTTGTCCAATCAGTTGAAGGCCTGAATGGAACAAAAACGCTGACTAAGCAGGAACTCCTCCAGTCTAACTACCCTTAAGCTGGGACATCATTTTTTTTTCTGCCTTTGGAATTGAACTGAAACATCAGCTTTTCCTGGGTCTTAAACCTGCCAGCCTTCAGATTGAAACTTGTACCATTATCTCTCCTGGGTCTCCGGATTGCCAACTGAAAATCTTGGGACTTTCCAGCCTCTCTAATTATCTGATAATTCCTATAATAAATCTCTTTCTGTCTATGTCTATACCTTCTATTGGTTCTGTTTCTTCGAAGAACTCTGACTAATAAACTCATATTCAAGTATCTTCAGATACAAGAACACCATCTATTTCCTAAAAGATAATTTTTTCACTGTTGCACTGCAGAGAAAGTAACATACTGTGTGGCCTATGTAACACAGAAGCACATATTTAATCTATTTTGCTCACATTTGCAAGCTTGTATGGAGACTTGCTTGGAAAGGCAAGCCAGAGATCAAGAGAATCCATGAACATTGTCTCGAGTTACAGAGAGCAGGTCTCTGAGTGGGGAGGGGTGTGCTGTAGGAAGGAGGAGGGAGAGGAAAAACAGAACACAGGGACAAAAACTTACTGAGTTCCTCCTCTTGGCCAGGCATAAACTAGCTCTCCTACATGCAAAATCCTAACAATCCTGGGGGATCAGTGCTTAATTTTTATTGTTTTAACACATTTTAGAAGATCATATAATCCCACTGATTTTAAAATTGGTAAGTCAGAAAAACGATAAAATTCAATTAAGAGTGTAGGAATATTAGATGAACCTGGAAATGAGGTTCATTCACAACATGCAAACCGTAAAATTTTGCGCATGAGCTAGAAGTGAAGCACAGATTGGTTTAGTCATGGTCTAGCATCAAGTACAAACCAAAGAGCAAGGTTAAGTTTTTGATTTCCTGTGTTCAGAGGAAAATGGCAAGAGAAACAAAACTTGTCCTGAGATTGATACGAGAGACATTTTTCCCAAATATCTTTGAGAGAACAATCTTGTGGACTATTGGAAGCAAGAGCATCCCTAAGAGATCCTACCAGGCAACTTCATAGGGCCACTTCACATCATGTTCTTCCATGTGGGCAAATAGAATAATGCCAAGTGCCATTTAGTGAAAGCAAGCATACAGAAAGCAACAACAACAACAACCACAAAAAACCACGTGGCCCCAGTGTTTTCTTACTTCTAAGGGTAATTTTTAGAGTAATCTAGATCAAGGTTCTTGATGGGCATCTTAAAAATTTAAACTGGAGTTTTTGGCTGTCACAAAGTAACGGTGGCTCCTGGTAGTTAGCAGGCAGAACCCAGAGGTTCCTGACATCATTCAATGGCAGGACATGATAAAGACTGTCCCATATCCTTCGTGGCTTTTAAAATATAATGCTGGATGTTTGTATAGATGAAAAATTTATTACATGCTCCCACACAAAATTGATGGGAACACAAAATGGTGGAAATTCTGTGGAGAAAAATTTGGCAATATCTAAAACTCTAAATGGTTGATCCAGCAACCCTACTTCTAGGAATGTGCTCTCAAGTTACACTTCCACAAATACAGAAAAACATGTGCACAGTTATTTTTTACAGCAGTAGTTGTGTGAAAAAAAAAAGGTTGAAAACAATACAAATGCTCATTAAACTAAGATACGACACAAAAGCCATAAAAAAAGAATTAGAAAAATTGACATAGAGTGACTTAAAGATATGTATGATATCAATAGCATATAGTATGCTTCTTTTTATATTAATAAGAAAAAGGAAACACTAGAAGGATAAGCCAAAAATAAAAAATTATTATTCATAGGAGGTTGAGGGGAAAAAATGGATTGAAGGGAGTAGGAATAGGGCCAAGACTTTTCTGAGAATAACTTTTATGTCATTTTAATTTTCAACCCCTGTTTATATCACACTATTTTTTAAAAAAAAAATCAAAAGAAAAAATTAAAATTAAATACAAATGATAACAAATGAACTTATCTCTGACAATTTATTTTTGGGGGTATATAACCTAAGAGCAAAGTAAACTGTAAAAATATTTTAAACTTGATTCTGAAGTTATTGTCAGCACTATTGGTATTGCATTTTTAAGTGCTTTTTATATATATTATAGAATAAAGCAAATAAGTAAATAAAGTTATTAGAAGTCAAAATTTTCAGCCTAAGGGATACAAATATAAAATAAAAATAAAGGAAAATTTTTATAATGTTTCATTTGAATTAGAAATAGCATATGAATTTAATTATAAAAATATCTATATAGCCCCAGCTCTGTCCACTAAAAGGGGCACCTCAAAACAATGAACACACCTAGTTCCCAGATTTTGATTTCTAAATACATTCCCCACTAAGAGAAATTAGAGGTCCTTGGAAAAAATGGCTAATCCCAACTCTAAGAAGGGAAAAGCCAAGTTGCTTTCAAAGACTAATGACAGATACGTCAAGAAGTTACAGGAATCAGAATGTGGTATAAGACAACTGGTCTGGATTCTTCAATGTCATGGCGAAAAAATGTGGAATGATTATTGTAGATTGAAAGAAACTAGTAAAACATAATAAACAAATACAATAGATGCAAATTGATTGGATCCTGATTTTTAAAAATCACAGTTATGAAAGCAATGATTGGGTCAGTTCGAGAATTTTGTATATTGACTAGAAATTAGATGATATTATAAAATTATTTTTAATTTTTAGACATGATAGCAGCATTGTGAATATGTGAGAAAACATCCTTATTCTTAGACACTG
Source organism: Macroglossus sobrinus (assembly GCA_004027375.1). Lineage (NCBI taxonomy): Eukaryota > Metazoa > Chordata > Mammalia > Chiroptera > Pteropodidae > Macroglossus > Macroglossus sobrinus. The sequence goes on along the minus strand of PVKZ01000711.1, from coordinate 321,535 downwards.
CATACTGAAATAAATTATAATATCTGTAACTACTTTCAAATGATTCTGTGGAAAAGTGGTTGAATTTGAATAGAGGGTACATACCAGTATTCCTTTATGCTAGTCTTTCAATTCTTTTATATGTGTGAAATTTTTCATCTTAAAAAAATTAAGAATTTTTTTTAAAATTTTTTAGTGTAGATTTTAACTCTATTTTGCCTACAAGCCCAAAAATATTTTTTGGCACAGTATTTTTATCTGTTTTTCAGGAATGCACCTACTATATGAATCAAAAGAGGCTCTATTTTGTTTGGAATTGAACCAAAAGTTGCTCACCATTCCATATACAACACACCTCTATCAACTTGCATGGATAGTTATCACACATTCACAATAACAGGTGAAGCATCTGACTGCTTTAATCTTCGAGTGGTTGTGCTCAGAATTTAATACTTCTTATTGAAATATACAGCATTGTATTATAACTGAATCTCCTTTTTATGTATTCTTTATATTTTAGTTAAAATAATATACTGGTGCTTTAAAAATTCTTGTGTATGTAGTCTTTGTTTCTCAAGCATTTCATTTTAGCATAGTAAAAGGAGTCGATGTGAGTTTTGTTATATAAAGATGGTCTGATAGGGTGGAGAATTATCTGACTGAGGAGTGACCATAGTATACACCCTTCAGGGCAAAGCTAACAGGCATGATTTTTCTCAACTAAATTTTTAACAGAAAATGAATGGCAGCCCCAGAAAGGGGACACCAGGGACCTATCTGACAGTCGGCAGAGAAGCCTGATTCCAACAATGGACCTGGCCTTGACATAAGCTGAAATCTCTGCTTCCTTACATTTGAACTCAAAAAAGAAAAAAGTTATCTTCCTTTTTTTTAAAAAAAATAGCATTTCGAGGAGTTTGTGATAGCTCTGATAGTAAGTACAGAAATTACCTTTTTCTGAACCAAAATCTAGATGTGGCTCGACAAAGAATCATTATGATTTAAGAAGGTATTATAAAGTTTTACAATGCTACAAAAATGAACCATACCTAGTTAGACAATTAATAAGTATTTATTACTGAAATTAAGAAAATTTCACTACTGATTGTTTCAGAAAATGTAGCATATATGTTCACTTTAAGGCACTGAACAAAAGTTGCAGAGGAAAGACATTTATTCATTTATTCATGCATTCATTTATTCAGCTAGCATTTATTAAATGCCATATATGTGCCAGGCCCTATACTAAGAGCTGAGGATAAAATAGTGAGAAACAGTATCTGCCATCAAGCAGTTTATAGTTTAATGGTTTAAAGAATTTCAATGTAAAATGGAACTGAAGGATATAAAATGGAAAATCTAAGTTATGTGTCCTCAGGAAAACGAAACATAAAGACCAAGAGACTGATGTGCTGTAAATGCCAGATTTACAGAAAACTGTAATATTGAATTTTTTTTAAATGATAGGGAGTTGTTCAGGGGTTGTCTCAGATCAGTCTTGGGAAATTTTGCTTATGGTTTCCAGATACATGAATCACAAATAGCCTAGGTTGGGTTGATTTCACAAAATAAACTAAATTGAGCTTCATTTGTATGTCTGGACTAGTTATGTCTCTTTGGGGAATTTTCAGAACTGGTCTCCATTTGTTTTTTATTTTAACAGATTGTAACTAAACTCTCCCCTCTTCATAGTCCCTGCCTATAAATACAGCCCACCCTAAAACCCTCATTGGACTCAACGGTATCTTGTTACAGTTTGCATTTCATGAATTGCAATTCCTCTGCTATTCCTGAATAACCTCATCTTTTTGGCAATTTTGAGCTTGCCCCAGTTTATCTCTTCATTTTGGTCAACCATGATAAAACAGTTAACATGAAGTTAACAGTTAAAATAGTTAACATGCAGGCTGTGTAGTGTGTGTGTTGGGGTGGGGGCAGGAATAGATAAGGAGACAGACCCACTTGTTAAGAACTGTGCATGGAGAAAGTCATTACAGAAGAAGCCGCTTTTGTGCAGAGATATAAAATAAAACATTCTGCAAAGCAAGGTCATTATAATAAGAAGAAGGTGAAAGATATCATCGTACCTCATAATACAATGCCAGAGCTAGAGAATTGCTCATGAAAAGGCAAAAAGAAAATGCTGCATAGGTGAATTCTGCTTTTAAAAAAAGTATCCATACTGTATAAAATCAGAGCATAGGTCTTATGAAACGTAGAATTCTAAGAAATGCAGAGGACACTGGTTTTGTCTATCTATATTCTGCCCAGGATCTGAACTTTCTTCCCATGTGGGAAACACCCCCCTTTGTATGAGTCTTGGCAGCCCCATCTCCCACCCTTCTCCCCACCCACGGCAGTGAGCATGTAGACACCTGACCTAGGTGCAGCTCATCAGATGCTCCAGCTATAGACTCTGATTCTCAGCTGAGCATGTTAAGTGTGGAAGCAGCTGAAATACTCTTTTCGGTGACAATGTTCAACAATGATAGTAATATACCTAACCAGACTTTACATGGCATGACCTTGAAACTGCTCAGCTTACGTTAGTTACTAACGTAAGCATTTTGACCTTGTTCTTAGCTTTCTAACCTTGTTCTTCAGCTTTCTCATCAATTTGAGTATGTTTCAATATTATTGCAAAGGGTGTGTGGAGATAAGTAATTTTTTAGACAGAAGGAGAACAGGTAAACGTAAGCCAAGTAATTAACTGACAAAAAGTCCTTCTCAGCCTTCAAAATGCATACAGTTGGTGGGCATTGGACGTGAAGAATTTGATGGAAGGAGAATCAATGCAAGGTGATTTAAGACACAAAATCAGTATGGAGAATCAATGAGAAGCCTACAGAAAATATTCACGGAGGAATGTCAGGGTAGGGAAAATTACACTAACAACGTGAGGTCAATGTGCATAAAGAGAGTTAGCAAAAAGGGAATGGCAGAAGTTTACCAGAAAAATACGAAAATATATCAACTGATGCAGAAAATGACAACAAAGCTTAAATCTAGAACAGATCACTCCAAAAATTGTGGAAGAATTTTATTCAGATGTGTTTATAGAAAAGGAAAAGGAAATATTAAAGAGGTACCCTGTTAAACTTTTTATATGTTTGTGGGGTTTTTAAATATTTTAATTAGTTTCAAATATACAGTACATTTGTTAGATATCTATATAGTTAGCAAAATGATCCCCCAATTGCTCCCTCCCTCCCCTGACTCTCCACCTAACCAATGTATTAATGCTAACTGCATTCCCTCTGCCATGCTCCCCATCCCCGTGACCATCCATCAGCTACTAAATTGTACTTCTTTAACCCTTCATCCCATTCTCCAAGTCCCCCAAACTCCCCTCCCCTCTGTCACCAAATTGTCACAAAAAATATTTGTGAGTCTGTTTTTGATTAGTTTGTTCTTTTTATTCCTTAAATTCTGCATATAAGTGAAATCATACAGTGTTCATTTTTCTCTATCTGACTTAAATACCTTCTAGCTTCATCAAAGCAATCTTTTTCCATCCCCTTCCTTTTCATATGTAGGGGTCTTAGTTTTTTATCCTTTCATCCACTCTGTCTTTTGGTTGGAGCACTTAATTCTTTTCCACTTATGGTAGTTATTGATAGGAATGTATTTTTTAAGTATTTTATTTTATTTTTAATTAAGTTTATTGGGGTAACTTTGCTTAATACAGTTATATAATTTTCAGATGTACATTATAATTTGACATCTGTATATTCTATTGTGTGTTTACCACCCAAAGTCCAGTTTTCTTCAGCTACCATATGTTTGATCCCCTTTACCCACTTCACTCTTTCTCCTCTACCCCTCCATATTTGACCCCCTTTAACCATCTACCTACTCCCTCCTTCCCTACTTCCTACCCTCTGGTAATCACTAGTCTATAGTTCATATCCATGAGTCTCTGTTTGTTTGTCCTGTTCCTTTGTTGCTTTTAGGCTTATATCCCACATATAAGTGATATCATGTGATTTTCAACTATTTCTGTCTGGCTTGTTTCGCTTGGCATGATTATCTCGAGGTCCATCCATGTTGTCACAAATGGCAGTATTTCATCTCTTCTTATGGCTGAGTAATATTCCATTGTATATAGGTACTACAGCTTCTTTAGCCAATTGTAGGACATTTCAGTTGCTTCCATGTCCTGGCCACTGTGAATACTGCTGCTATGAACATCAGTGTGCAAATATCTTTTTGGATATGAGTTTTCAAGTTTTTTGGATAAATACCCAGTAGAAGGATTGCTAGATTATATGGTAGATAAAGTCTTTGTTTTTTGAGGAAGCTCCATACTGTTTTCCATAATGGCTATATCAATTTTCAGTACCACCAGCAGTGTATGAGAGTTCCTATTTCTCCACATCCTCTCCAACATTTGTTATTACTTGTCCTTTTGAAAACAGCTATTTTAACAGCTATTTTAAGATGGTATCTCATTGTGGTTTTGATTTGCATTTCCCTAATAGCTAGCAATGTTGAGCATCTTTTCATATATTTGTTGGCCATTTGTATGTCCTCTAGGAAGAAGTGTCTTTTCAGGTCCTCTGCCCATTTTTTGATTGGATCTTTTGGAGTTTTTTTGTTGTTATTGAGTCGTATGAGTTCTTTATGTATTTTGAATATTAGGCCCTTAAAGGAGGCATTGCTTGCAAATATATTCTCCCATTTGGATGGTTGTCTCTTTATCTTGTTGACAATTTCTTTTGCTGAGCAGAAGCTTTTTAGTTCGATGTACTCCCATTCATTCATTTTTGCTTTTACTTCCCTTGCCTTTGAGGTCAAATTTATAAAATCCTCTTTAAGTCCAAGGTCCTTGAGTTTCATTTCTATGTTTTATTCTATGCATTTTATTGTTTCAGGCTTTACATTCAGGTCCTTAATCCATTTTGAGTTAATTTTAGTGTGTGGTGATGGATAACAGTCTAGTTTCATTCTTTTACAGGTGGCTTTCCAGTTTTCCCAGCACCATTTATTAAAAAAACTTTCTTTTCTCCACTGAATATTTTTGGATTTTTTGTCAAAAATTATTTGCCCATATAAATATGGGTTTACTTCTAGACTCTTGATTCTGTTCCACTGATCCATGTGTCTGTTTTTCTGCCAATACCATGTTGTTTTGATTACTGTCGCTTTGTAGTATAATTTGAAGTTGGGCAGAGTGATGCCTCCAGACTCATTCTTTTTCTCAGAATGGCTTTGGCAATTCTGATGTTTTTTCTTCTATTTCTTTGAAAAAAGGTATTTTGATGGGAATTGCATTAAATCTGTATAATACTTAGGTAATATGGTCATTTTAACTACGTTGATTCTTCCAATCCAAGAACACAGAATATCTTTCCATTTGTATTTTCTTCTATTTCTTTTAAAAGGGTCTTGAAGTTTTCATTATAGAGGTCCTTCACATGTTTTGTTAAATTTATTCTTAGGTATTTTATTCTTTTTTTGCAATTGCAAAAGGAATTATTTTTTCCACTTCTTTTTCTGACACTTCATTATTAGAGTATAGAAATGCTTTGGATTTTTTAACATTGATTTTGTGTATAGAGACTTTACTGTATTTGCTTATTCTTTCTAGTAGTGTTCTTGTGGAGTCTTTAGAATTTTCTATATAGAAAATCATGTCATCCATAAATAGTGACAGTTCAACTTCTTCGTTTCCTATTTGGATGTCTCTTATATCTTTCTCTTGTTTGATTGTGCTTGCTAGGACTTCCAATGTTGAATAACACTGGTGATAGTGGACAGCCTTGCCTTGTTCCTGATCTTAGAAGGAAGGTTTTTAGTTTTTTACCATTAAGTATATTGTTGGTTGAGGATCTGTCATATATGGCCTTTATTAATGTTAAGATATACTTTCCTTCTATACCAATTTTGTTAAGTGTTTTCTGCATCTGTTGATATATGATCATATGATTCTTATTTTTTAATTTGTTTATGTGGCATATCACATTAATTGATTTGTGTATGTTGAACCATCCCTATGCCACTGGGATGAAGCCCACTTGATCATGGTGTGTAATTTTTTTAATATGTTGCTGTATTTGCTTCGCTAGTATTTTATTTAGAATTTTTGCATCTGTGTTCATGAAAGATATTGGTCTGTAGTTTTCTTTTGTGTGTGTTATCTTTACCAGGTTTTAGTATCAGAGTAATATTGGCCTCATAAAATGAATTGGGAAGTATTGCCTCCTCTTCAATTTTTCGGAAGAGTTTAAGGAGCACAGGTATTAAATTTTCTTTGAATGTTTGGTAGAATTCACTGGTGAAACCATCTGGTCCTGAACTTTTACTTTTTGGTAGTTTTTTAATGATTGTTTTAATTTCCATACTGCTGATCAGTCTATTTAGATTTTCCAGATCTTCTTGATTCAGTCTAGAAAGACTGTATTTCTAAGTACTGATCCATTTCTTCTAGGTTATTAAAATGGGAAAATTTAAAGATCTAAATTCACAAAGGGGAATGAAGATAAGGTACATGCAGAAAAAAAATGAATGACTGTATATATATATATTTTTAGTTATTGTTATCTCTATTTGTCCCTCTGTTTGCTGAATGTACATTACTATCTTGTTATAACAATTCTCTTCTTATTTAAGCTTATAATACCCTGTTCTTAGTAAGGATTGCACTTCTCTGTTTCTATTTGCCTGATAGTCACTTTACTCTTAATTACGTTTTTGTTTTTTTGGGTTTTTTTTAGCATTTTGTTTTAGGTGAGCTGACCCCTTTCAGTATTTTCTGTAGTTCAGGCCTTATAGTGGAGAATAGTCTCAATTTTTGTATGTCTGGAAAGGTCTTATTTTCTCCTTCATATCTAAAGGAGAGCTTAGCTAGACACATTATTCTTGGCTGGTAGTTCCTTTCACTTAATAGTTTAAATATTTGATTCCATTCCTTTCTAGCTTGTAAGGTTTGCGTTGAGAAGTCTGAGGGTAATCTAATGGGTTTTCCTTTATACGTTACTGTTTGCTTCTTCTTGGCTGCCCTTAGAATTCTGTCTTGGTCATTGATTTTTGGTAATTTTAATAAAAAGTGTCTTGGTGAAGGCCTTTTTTGGTTGAGATAATTGGGTGTTCTGTTGACTTCTTGAATTCCAAGCTCCAGCTCATCCCTTAGATTTGGGAAAGTTTCATCAACTATTTGTCCAAAAATGCTTTCTAGTCTCTGTTTCTTTTCCTCGCTTTCAAGAATGCCCATTATTCTTATTTATTCTCCTGATGTTATCATCTAGCTATTAAATTTTTCTTTCAATATTTTTTATTCTTCAACTTTTCTCTTCTTCCTTCCGATTCATTTCTAGATTTCTGTCTTCAATATCACTAATCCTTTCCTCCATTTGGTATACTCCATTTCCCAAGCTTGCTATTTCATTTTTCAACTCTTGCAGTGTGTTTTTATCTTCAGAAGATTTATTATTTTTTTTTGAGAGTTTCAATCACCTTGCTCTGCTCATCTAGTTCTTTTTTCAATTCCTGAAATTGTTGATATGACTCATTTTGGATCTTATTGAGTTTTTTCAGAAGTACTATCTTGAATTCTGTCATTTAAATTGTATAATTCTTTGTCTGTAAGCTTATTTTCTGGAGATTTTTCTCTTTCTTTCTGAAATGCTTTGTCACTTTGGTTGTTAATGGTGTTTAATGGTCATTAATAGAAGTGTATTCTGCTCTTTTTCCAGAAAGAAGATTTATTATATAAAGGACTCTCTTTAGCCTATTGCAAAGAAGGTGCTTTTCTTTTGGTTTCCTGTAGGCGGTGTCTAAGCCTCTTGGATCTCTGCTTTATATAAAGCTTTAATAACACTTTTTAAATTTTCTTGTAGGTATTTAATCATCTCACTACCCTCAGTTTCAGTCTCTGTCAGTGTCAGCAACAGTCTCAGCAGCATTTGCTCAGATCCCCCTGGGGCTCAGTGCGGATTGGTGTCAGATGGTATGGGGGAAGGGCCATCTGCATTGGGTGTTGAGGGGTGCCTCAGTTTTGCAAACACGGCGAGCAAAAATAAACCATTGTTTTTCTGTGGTCCCGACCCGCTTCTCCATTTTCTGCCCTGATGACTGGACCTTGACACCTGCCTGCCCTGGGGAGCTCACAGCTTCCCCAGGCAGGGCTGTTCAGAGAACTCACCTTAGGAACTTGCTACTCCTTCTTCCCTCCCCCTCCTCCTGCAGGAAGCTCCAGAGGCTGAGAGAGGCAGCAGCTTCTTTATTGCTCTGAGTCCACTGCCCACCACCCAGGGTTCTGACCTGTGGTAGCTTATGCATAGATCCCATGTTCAGAAGTGCTGATGTGCAGTTTGGGTGTTTTTTGTTTGTTTGTTTTTTGAGTTTTAGATGTTCAGCTTATTGTCATTTCAAGAGGAGAGGTCTAGGGATAGCTCTCACTCCACCATGTTTGGGGAAAGTAGCACCATTCTTTAGTCTGTTTTTGATATCTGCTTTTTTCTTCTTAAAGAAGTCCCTTCAACATTTCTTGTAATACTGGCTTGGTGGTGATAAATTCCTTTAGCTTATTTTTGTCTGGGAAGTTCTTTATCTGTCCTTCCACTCTAAATGATAGCTTTGCTGTATAAAGTATTCTTGGTTGTATATCCTGGGTCTTCAGTCCATTGAATATTTTTTGCCAAGCCCTTCTGTCCTACATAGTGTCTTTTAAGAAATCAGCTGCCAGTCACATGGGTGTTCCCTTATATGTAATTATTTGCTTTTCTCTTACTGTTTTTAATATTCTTCCTTTGTATTTAAACTTTAGCATTTTAATTATGATGTGTCTTGATATAGGCCTCTTTGGATCCCTGATTTTTGACATTCTCTGAGCTTCTTGGGGTTTTATGTTCATTTCCTTTACCAAGTTAGGAAAGTTTTCCATCATTATTTCTTCAAATGGCTGTTTAACATCTTGATTTTCTTCCTTTACACCAATCAGACAAATTTTTGGAGCCTTAATAATGTCTCATATCCCCTTTAAACTATTTTTATAGTCTTGGCATCTTTTTTCTTGCCATTCTGATTGAATGTCCTGATTGGCTTTCCTGTCCTCCAGAGAGGGCATTTGATCCCCTTCTTTATTTACTTTGTTTATTCCATATAATGCACTTCTCATCTCAGATAATGTGTTCTCCATTTCAGACTGGTTCCCTTTTATAATTTCCATTTCCATTTTATGTTTTTTATCTCTTACTTAAACTTCTCACTGAATTCATCTACACTTCCCAAAAGTTCATTGAGCATCTTTATAACTAGTGTTTTAAACTCTGCATCTGTTGGATTACTTGACTCCATTATATCTAGATGTCTGTTCTATTCTCTCATATGCCTTTCCGTGTCTGTTTCTATGTAATAAGCACAGCTCCTAAGTCTCCTGTTCTTCTTAGTGTGGATTTGTGAAGTAGGTGTCCAGTGGCACAGTCCTGAGAGGGGTTCAGCTGCAGGCTAAATTTAGCCCAAGCCTCTGCACATCTGAGGCCAACTGTTAAAATTCAGCAAGCAATCCACAGATGCTGTGCTTATAGTTACCTCAAAAGGCCACACCAGAAACTGAGGCTAGCTGCCTTTACCAGTGTGAGTCTCAGCAAGGAGCATCTGACTCACTGAGGATATACCTGAATGTGGCTTGGGTGGGGCTATGAGTTGGGGTAGGCGGGGTGTCAGGGAATCTTCTGAGCAGAGAAACCTCTGTTATCAAGTTTGATGACATCATGGCTATGGTGGTGCTATGTCTGCACTCTGGGAAGGGGGAGGGCTCAACAGGGAACAATGGAAACCACTGATACTTCTGTACCCAGTGAGTCTCTCCTTGGCCCTCACTCCAACAAAGTCTCCCTGTAAGCCCCTGGAGCCCCCTGTACACAACTGAATCAGCACTGGTACTCAGAGCGAGCAGGTCCATCACCCAAAAATCCTCTCGCAGTCGTGGCCCCTTAAGAAGCACCTACCACTGTGCTACCACAGCTTCCCTCTCATTCAGCCACTCGGGACCGGGCAGCTTCACGTCCTCATTCCAACCTACCTTCTGCCATTGCAGGGTGTTTTCTTGGACTTCTTCCTAGTTTTATGGCTTATTCATCTAAATCTCAGGTGATTTTTCCTATCTGCTGTTCCTCATACCTTTGATTCGGTTGCCAGAGGGATGAACAGAGCCTCTATCATCTATGCCATTTTTTCTAATATTTGTTTTTTAAAAATTATTTCCACTATAAGTGTAATGTCAGAATACAGAAAAAAATTAAGGAAAAATTATCCAACATTCTATTAAGCCTAACATAATCCTATTAGCACGTTGGCATGTTTTTCTTTTTCAATGTATAGAATTCTTTTAAACTTAATAATAATTTTGTATCCTGATTTTTCATATTTCACGATTGTATAATCAGATTTCTCTGCTGGCTTACAGTGTTAATTAGTATAAATTTTAATGGCCACATAAGTCTATAAAGAAGATAATCTTGATTCTCATGGTTTTAGGTGCGTGTGTATGTATGTATGTGTGTTACCACTTATTGTGTGCCTACTATGTATCTAGAGCTCTGTGCCTTTTCTTTCATCCTCAAACAATCTCTTAAGTCAAATATGTGATTGCTGTTACAAGTTCAGAGAAATTCAGTGATCTGCCACAAGTAGGCAATAAAGCAAGGTCTGTAGGCCAGTCTGCCTATTCCAAGTCTAGGAGGGTTTACTACACAATAGCACTTACGTTTGCTGTTGCCAAAATTTTGTTACCCTGAATAATATTGGAATTAATATTTTCATGCTGATGGTTTTTTCTTTAGTTTGGATTGATTCCTTAGAATAGCTAACCAGAAACAGAATTATTGTGTCACAAAAATCTTTTGCATCTCAATACATAATGCCAAATGACTTTCCAAAGGTTAAATGTCATAGTATTGTCAGTAACAAGAGTGTTTCAATATATCCTTGTCAGCATTGATCATCTTCTTCCTAATTTAATAACAAAATTTTCTTAATTTTCTGGCAGAGATTTTTGATATAATTAGGAAAAGAGAAATAACAAATTACATAATACAAAGATGCTTGAATTTAAAAAATTATTCCAGTATAATAGCATAACAAGAGGCCTATCAGTCACTATTTTCCCTTTTCCCTTGCCATCAGAACCCCAGTATTCATACGGAGTACACATTCCTTTTCAAGACCTCTGGGAAGACTGGCCCCATTTAATCCTCCTGGAGTGCTCGCTTCAATGGTACATATATTAATCCCCACGGAGGTAAGTCTTAATTAGTTTGAGCCAACCATGATAATTCCATTCCCTTACTATTGATAGACAGGAAATGACATATGACCCTATTTTGGGCAGTGAGCTGGAAGGGGGTGATGCCTGGGAACAGCTTTTTTATTATTGTCTTCATTTCTGCCTCTGGACATTGGCCAATGTAGAGATGGGATGCCTGGAATTATTGTAGCTATTTTGAAACCATGAAGGAAGCTAAGTGGCACACTAAAATCAGAGAAGTGGAAAGAACATGGGTCCTTAATGATGTCATAGAGCCACTTAACTGACCATCATCAGAATGTCCCACCCCTACACCTCTCAGTTTATTTGATAATAAATCTCTTATTGTTTAAGCTCATTAGGTCTGGTTTTTCTGATCCTTTGCTTTTCCTTGTAGCAGATGGCATCCTATCTGATACAAAGATTTATGATTCAAAGGCCTTTGATATATTGGAATATAGTATCTCAAGTGTCAGTGTTAGCCCCATCATGAAGATTGTTGTGGAAACTGGCAGAGCAACACGAGAGATCCAATAAGGCAATAAAGGGAGGCAATATGCAGTGGGTTTATTCCTCTTAGGAAACTGTACTTGCAAAGGTAGGGTAGAAGTCATCCTACCTGGTGAACCTGAGTCAAAAGCAGAACTTGTCAGACTAGGCATAATCTCTTTTCTTAAAACCATGTGAATCCATAGCCTTCATCTAGAGTGTGAAATCTGTGTTCTCTGAAAAATATGACAATATGAAAATTGGTCACCCAGTGAATAAGAGACCAGGAAATGGAGCTAACATACACTAGGTTCCACTTCCCACACAGAACTAAGAGTGTGTGGATACTTGGTAGTGATGAAGGTTTGAAAAAATAAAAAAAAAAGGAATGGGGGTGGGGTGGGGATTTAGGACAGAAGGAAAGCAAACACCAGAGCTAATCCAGGACACAAGAGCAGGGGTGTGGCCAGAATAAGTAGCCATGTTTAAGGATCTCAGTTTGAAACAGAAGATGCAAAGCACGGGTGGTCTGAGGCTATGGTTGGAGATTTGGGAGATTTTTCTAAATTCTGGAAAATTAAGAAGTTTATTCCCAAAACTATAAACATTCTTTGAGAAATGTTATTGTCACTCTTTAAAATGCTGTTGTGCATCTCTCAAAATACCCCTAATTACTACTGAAAATGCATTTTTTTGAAAAAATGCATTCTAAGCTCCAGGTGGAGGGTACCAAAACAGAAACTATGGAAAACCATGATTGGAACTGGGATGGAAAATAAAGGGACCTTGGAAATATTAGGATCCAACTCCCTCATGTTAAACAAGAAAATGGAGTGGGGATGGGTAGAGGTATGTATTTCCTTACTCTCAGGTCACACAGTTAGATACTAGAACGCAAGGCTAGATGAGAGACCAGTTAAGCAAATTCATCAGGAGGAAGTCCTCTCCATCCACCCAGGGAGAATTACCTGCTCCTCCCCTCCATCTTCATATTCCTCTGTTACAGCATTTACCAAATTGTAGCCAAATAAACCCCTCCCTCCCACCTTCCCCAAAGGCCTTCAGATGAAGACTACATTTCATTTTTATCTTTAAACCCAGACCTTAATTTAAAAGTTTTAATGGCAAGCCTCATAATTAGGACTCAATGAACTAATGAACACCAAAAATGTAGATGGCAGGGTGGACGTACACATCAGAGGAAAGTACCCAGGTTGCCTCCAGGACTTCAGGTCAGAGAAAGTGATAGTCTGGGCTGTCCTGGTCAGAATACTTATAGTCACTGAGCACACACTGACAAAACAGTTTACCTGGGGAAATGTAACTAGATTAGTGAAGGTTTTGGAAGCGTTGAAGAGTAATGGAGGGAATTAGAAGTACTTGGTCTAAAAAAATGAAGTTTTAGGCAGTGGTTTTCAAACTGCATTGATAATTTCACAGACATGCTCAAAGGGCTGTCAAGACATAAGGAACAGAAAGGGAGTGGGTTGAACCACAAACCCTACCCCAAATTCAAAAGGAAAAGCTCTGCTTCCTCTGCTTTACATCTTGGACAGTAGCACAAGATTCATATCAAGGAGTGGTGGGCAGTGGGAGGAAGCTCCTTCTGTTAAGAAATTTTGAAAATCACTGCCCAAGGTACTCTGATGGGGGTCTTTAAATAATTGAAAGGCTGTTATCAGGAAGACTGAGACTTGCTATTTTGAGCTCTAGCAATCAGAACTAGAAACACAGGTGGATCTCAGCTCACACAGGAAAGTAATACCCATGATCAGATCTGATTGGAGGCACCGACCTACATTCCTGCCCTGCATTGTCCTATTGGTGCAGCTGGGGCCACCAGAACTACAAGCCTGGCAATTGTGCCTCCAAGCTCTGCCCCACTTCAGACTCTGAGAAGGGATCAAGAGGGCCTGAAGTCAGCAGCTCAGAGTCCTGTTGCTAAGTGGGTTTTGCTGTTGATTCCACTCTGATCACAGGTGAGATTCTTGCCTGATTCCTCTAAAACCAAGCCCCCAAATTATAGTCCTATATCTACATTGTTACCACACAGCTATGCTTTATAAACTTCCCAGTACTACAACCAGCTCATAGAAGGCAGAATTTTTATTTCCAAATTTTGATCTTTGCCACCAGGTGCTCTTTATCATAGTCCCACAGCTGTCTTGATACTCACCAGAATGCCTGTGATGTGATACTCTTAGGATGGCACTCCATCACCTTGTGGTACCACCACACCCCAGATTCCCATAATAGCTCTCCTTGACACTTACCTTGATCTCCTGCCCAGCCTGGATACCTGCCCATTATCTGCTGCCTGGCTCCTCTGATTCTCCACAGGCTGGTTCAGATTTCCTCCTGGTTCTGAGAACTAGGTACTGAACAAGTGGCCAGCCTCACCCAGGATATTTTTATTATGTATCTTCCTCTCCTTAAAATGTCAGTTCCATGAGGAGCTATTTTGTTCACAGGTATAGTCCAAATGCCTAAAAAAGTACCCAGTACATAGAAGGTGCTTAGCAGATATTATCTGTGGCTTTGTTTTGTTCTTTGGCCTTTTATGCTATTGACCAGACTCTACAACTAGAATTGCCTTGTTGTGCATCTACTTTACAAAACCTCAGCTACTTGGGGGCAGAAATGGATGTTTGTTCTTGCTTGGAGAGTCAGCTAGGGAGGGAGAGAAAAGGTGTCTGATCTGGATGCCTTCCAAGGCTCATTATAGTGTGTCAGTGACAGATTCCATATAAAGTCATCTCTACAGTCTTGATTCCGAAAGAAAATCAACTTCCTGGGTAATATTTCTGCTATTTTGGCTTCCACAACTATCAGCTGCCCCTCCACCTGCTGCCCCTTTGAGGCAGCCATGTCCAAGTAAAGACACAACTCTCAGAGAAGGGAGCAGATAACAGAAATCTGAAGCTGAGGGAATGTTCTGGAGTAGAGTAGCAAGCATGATGCACCATTCTCTGGGCAAAGCTGTGAGGGAGAAGGAACTGAAAAGAAACAGAAACCCAGGTTAAGGAATGGAACACAGAAACTACAGGGGAGAAGGAACCAACTGGAAGAACGAAACAGATGCACCAAGGAGCCACATCAGGCCAAAAGCCACCAGGTCCCCTGCTGAGATTTCTGGGCCACCTCCAGGTCCTGCTTTTTCTATTGGGTGGGCCTCTCAACACAAGTCTCCTTGGAATAAATACCTCATTGTTTAAGGTGCACTGAATCTTTGCCACTAAAAAAAAAAAAAAAAAAAAGCCTAATTAAAACATGTTCTGACTGAGGGAATGCATTAGTTTTCTCTTGCTACTGTTACAAATTACCATGAAGTTAGTGCCCTAAAGCAACACAAATTTATGATCTTACAGTGCTGGAGGTCTGAATTCTGAAATGGCTTTTCCTGGGCTAAAACCAAGAAAGGTTGTACTCCTTCAGGAGGCTCTATGGGAAAATTTTTTTCTTGCCTCTTCTATGTTCCTCATATTCTTGTATTTGTTGCCTCCTGTCCCCCAGCCAGCAATTGCATCATTCTAAACTCTCCTCCTATCATCATTTCTCTGATTCTCTATCCCCTCTTTTCCCGCATAAAAACCCTAATGATTACACTAAGTCCATCTGTGTGATCCAAGATCGTAGGAAGGCCCTTAACCTAAATGATATTTACAAAATACCCTTTGCCATGAATAGTAACATAGTCACAGGTTCTGAGAAATAGGACGTAGACAACTATTGAGGGAGAGGGGCATCATTCTGCCTACCACAGGAAATAAGGGGCAATCCCCTCAAGACATCAAAGAAGACTGAGCCCTCAGAGATACCCACAATCATAAATCAGCTTTTAAATGCTTTAAAACAGGAAGGAATGAAGTTGACAAGCAATCAGGCAACCTTGCCTCTCATAAGTATCCAATCAAAAGGAAAGCCTCCTCCATCTTCTCAGTGCTAGTTTCCATATCTTACATAAACACAGAGAGTGGGCTTGATTTGAACTGCAAGGTGAAAATTTTACCCTTGTTGGAACAAAATCTTATTAGCATGGCAATGAATAAGCAAGCAGTCTGATGAGAGTAAGGCAGACCAGAACCTTAGAAGAGATTGGTTTAGCCCCATCCTTGATTTTGGTCCTTCCTCATTACAGAAATTTATTTAGCTATATTTCACTCAGAAGATCCTGTTGACAGCCTGGATGCACACCACTGGGTAATTACAGGGCTCTACGAAATGACATGATGGGAAGAGAGGCGTATAAATGATAAGAAAATAATGCCTGGTAACAGCTTTTGACTGACAGCGCAAAGCTGTACCATTACGCCTGTGACAAGGAAAAAAAGGGGAAGAAAGGTGTCAGGCCTGCCGTGTTCTAATTTTTTCCTACCAAGACCTTTTTCAGGCTTATTGTCTGTGGTGGAAGGAACCTCAGGTGTCCTCTTTAGTGTTTAGCTGGAAAGGACCCCTAGAGTTCTGGAGTTTCTTGGAAACCAGGAGTTATTTCGTTTAAGAAGCAGAGATTCTTATCCAAAAAGCCGTTTATTGTATTCAGTTTTTCTAAAAATATATAGATCCCAAGCAGCTGAGTATGGCACCTTCAAAAGTCAGTGCCTGATTATTCAAATGCATCTAGGGATGGTCAGATGTCCATACCCCACCGCCCCCCACTCCCATCCCTGGGTTTGAGAAATCCTAAATAAATCATGCCGCTAGGATTCTACACTGGTTTGCAAAGAAAATTAAATCAGCATGATTCAAACCTGCTTATTCTTTCTGATTTGATAATGAGTTGTTTTAGACATGGCCTAAGGGCTATAGGAATTCCTGGAACACTTTCAGTCTCAAAGGGATCTATAGTTGGCTAAATATATAGATCACTTAAAAATCCAGAAGTTTTAGACTAAGTTATTAGGTCAGAGTTCATTGAGCTTTCTATCCGGACATTTTTAGGTTACTGGGACCCAAATGCTAATATCAAACCTGTCAAAATAGGGAAATAACTGATATCTTTAATGTTTTCCAGACCAATAATCTACAGAGGCCGAGTGCAGTCTGTGTGTGGCAGGCAGACTGTGCACGGTTTCCTTCTGTTTTCTGTTTTTTTTTTATGAGCTCTCTGCTGCTCTGGTGCCCCTCACATGAGTATTCTGTTTTCCCATTGTGATTAATTTGGTTATGGAATAATGCAAAAGCATGTTGTGTGACAAATGAGATTAGGAGAAAGGGGAAAAAAGGCTGAAAGTATATCACTTCTAACCTGTTGAAATAACCTAAGGCAATTTTTAATATAAAGGACAGCTTGTATGGCCTGTCAGAGCCAAAAGCTAGGCTAACTTTATGCTACAAAGTGATTTCCACAGATTCATGGAAAGAGGAAAAGGATGCCAAAAGAAAGTGAGCACATCCTATCCCAGATAGATTTATTCTAACAAGGAGGCCATATGAAAGAGGAATGGATACAAGCAGTACAACCCCTAAGTAGGAACACAATGGGGTGGAGATTCTGGAAGAAGCGATACTTCTGCTTCTTGATCCGATTCCAAATTTTGTGTCTTTAACAAAAAGCCAGAGGCATAGCCCTTATGAGTCCAGAGGGAAATTAATAAAATGGCCTCTGGAAAATGAAAGTAGGACTATTCTGAGGCCTTAACTGCTATACTCTGAGAACTACAAATACCACAGTAACAGTAAATCAAGATTATAGAGGAGGAATAGGGAATTATTTTTTCCTCCTGTCTGTGTTCAGAAAATGACTTCTCTTGAAAGATTTCAACATCCTAATCCCCAGAACCTATGAATATGTTAGGTTATATGGCAAATGGGAATGAAGTTTACAGATGGTATTAGGACTGCTAGTCAGATGACTTTGAGATGGGTAGATTATCCTGGATTATTAGCTGGGGCCAATGTCATCATAATGTTCTTGAAAGTGAAAGAGACAGAAAAGAATGTCAGAGATACATTGTGAGAAGGATTCAACCTGTCATTGCTCATTTTGTAGACAGATGAAGGGGGCCCTGAGCTGAGGAATGACAGCGGCCACCAGCAGCTGAAAAAGGCAAGAAATGATTCTGCCCTAGAGTCTACAGAAGGAATACAGCCCTTTGGACACCTTGATCTTAACCCAATGAGGCCAATTTCAGACAGACTTCTAACCTCCAGAACTGTAAGATGATAAATTTGTGTTGTCTATAGACAGTAAATTTATGGCCACTTGTTTCAGCAGTCATAGGAAACATGTACACCGCCAGGTGAGTAGGGGAACATTAGGGATGTCTGAAGTGGTCTTGGTGAGTGCTAAACATTTACCCATGCCTCTGTTAGGAAGATGAACTATGAGGATTGGCGAAAGATAAATCACATTTCAATTTACAGCCCCTTTGCCCACTGAGCTGGCCTCCTCTTGGCTTGTGAATTGTGGCTACTTCTTGAATAGGTACGAGAGCTCAGGTCAGATGAGCAACAGGTGGGTCTCTTGATAACCTGGAAGGACTTGCTGCTGGAGAACTTCAAGGCAACCTTGTTCAATAGAATTGCAAATGCTGCTCTACTTTTGAGCTAAATATGGGGTATTGATCTTCATGGGTCCTCCATGTGGTCAGTAGGGTTAAATATCTTATTTAGGCCACTTAAGTCTTATAGCAGACTGAGGACTGTGGATCTGACCTGTGTCCACATTCTAGAAAAACCTGAGCCATATTCACTACATCAGAAAACCTAAATCTTTTTATACCATCTGACCCAGCAATTCTTCTCAAAATTTATCCTAATAACCAGGATTCACTCAAAGACTGTTGTATAAGACTATTCATCATAGTGTTTTCATAATTACAAAATATTAAACAAAAAATGTTTAAGAATAGGGGAAAAGCTAAGTAGTTTATGTCATCATTAAAAATTAGGTTTCTAAAAAGTAATGACTTGCGAAAATGTTAAAAATTAACTAAGGAAAAACTAATACAAAGAACTCAATGTGTGTTATGACCCTAATTTTGTTTTTTAAAAAGTAAAAAGAAGACTAGAAGTAGTTTTCTAGTCTAGTAACTCACTCAGGGTGCTGAGATTACGCAGGATTTTACTTTCAATCTTTTAAAGAAGGGTTTTTCATTTTTTATATTATACAATTGTTTTACCGTGAATGTGAATTACTTTTGTGACCAATAACAAGTTATAATAAAATTATTAGAACTCTATGCTAATGAATTTGAAGACTTTTATTCAAAATCTGAGATTTCAAAGCTTATAATTTTAAGAGAAATTAAAAAAAAAAGAATTAAATAGTGATGGGTGTCCTGTTCAGACAGAGAACAGATTCTCCACCAGTTCTTTTCTGTTAATCAATCTGCAGGACATTATTTAATAAGATTGCATTCTGAAGCAGGCTGTTTTAAAGCTATATTCATCTGTAAGCATTTGATACATTTCTCTATGATTTAAAAGAGATGATTAGTTCTATGCTGGATGTCTTGATTTGTTATAAAATTTCCCTCGGAAATAGGATATTCAGTTTTAATGTAAAATTGCAATACTATTTCTCTTCTAACCTTTCATTTGTCTTCATTCATGTAAATAGTTTAAATATGCCATTTTCACTTAATGAATTTAAAACTAGATTTTTGAGAAATATTTTCAAAATGCTAAAAATAAGTATATAAAAATATTTAAGAAAGCAATTTTCTGCCATTTTTTACATTTATTGCAATCCCACCTGACAAGAAGAGCAAATGAAATGTTGGGTGAAACTGAAATGCAATGCAGCAATGAAGACAAGCTGTTTGAAAGAGAGCCATTGTTTGAGCTTTGCAGTGGGTCCTCTGGCCATCCTAATCAACTTCACTGGGTAGCAAGCCTGGTAGTTTCTTTGGGGTGACAGACCATAGGTAATGGGATCGAGTGGTGCAAAAAGCGCCCCATTCCCTCCTTTCTACCCTGAAACTGCCTGCTACTGAGCTAAGTCCACATCTCTCCAGCAGAGAGTAATTGAAGCACGCCAGGTGCTGGGAGCTTGTTAATATTCCTTTAGCTCTATTGTCTATGAGTAAGATGTTCAACCCCAGAGCTTCCTCCATTCCCTTCTCGTTCCTGGACATTGAGACTTGATATGGATTCCTGAAGGTGCCTAATGAGCTGGAAACCCAAGAGAGTTGGGAAAACTGACAGTTCCTCAGTCCTAGCATTGAATTCTGTTTGGTCTCTGGTCTCAGCCCAAATTTCTTGTGTCTCCTTTTTGCTCTTTCCCTAGTGTCTTACCAACATTCTCCTGCTCTTAGCCTTCTACATGTTCATGACCAAGTCCTGTTTTACTTCTCTCCTCCCTCTCTCCCACTTTCTCGCTCTCTCTCTTACACAAGAACATATAAGCATATAAAACACACACACATACATATTTACGAGCATGCATACACATACATACATACATACATACATGTACACCAGTGTTTTGGGAAGAGGCTTTAAATAGCTCATTATCAATAAAAACAATTTGTTTTAAATTATTTGGTTGTCTGCATTGTTACCTTCCAGTCCTGGTTCTCCTTTTTAAGTATAAGGGTTTTTTTTCAAATATCAATAAAATGTCCACCAGATAATCATTGTACTTTTAGTAGACATTGATTGAGAACATAGATATATACATAGATATATACATAGCATCTTTGCAATACCTCTGAGCCTTTCTACCCCCAAGGCACAGGGTTGAGACTTCTTTTATCAGCCAGGACAGTACCATTCTGTGTCAATGGTATGCTGGAGCTGGTTTGTACTGGCTAGCAAGGGTCGGTCGGTCATTAAATTTTCAGAAATTTTGCTAATCAGCTGAAATCAGCCATCACAGGAATATTTACACTGTGGAAATGGGCAACCACTACAAATAAATCTGGGTTTCCTCCCCATCCCCACCCCATGTCCCGCAAGAGCTTATTTATGAGCCCACATTGTACCCACCACTCACACTTGAGTATGGCTTGTCTATGTCACACTCCCTCAAAACACACTTTTCCCACTAGCCTATTATCTGAGTGTTTGTCTGGTCTCCAGATCCTTGTGACCCCAGTGTAGCATGGACAAAATCCTGGGTGTGGCACAATCCAATGGAATAACACAAACCCTGGACATCCCAGGGGATTCACTGCTTTGTTTCCATACATCTGAGACAGCTCCTGTCAAAATAGAGGCAATAGAACATTTCACACATTTATTATCTCAGACTACAAACCTAATGGGAAGATTTCAGAGGTTCTCCTTTTAAATAAATTAGCCCTGCCAATGTTCTATATTAAAGATTCTAGAAAGACAAGAATCTAAATGACAGTCACCCAGTAATATTTTAATTGAGATGATGCTGTGTAACAGAATAAATTTCATCCATGACTTTTCATTGGCTCCCATGTGACCTTTGCCCCCATTTCTTGACAGATTTATCTTGCTAAACATCTTGTGGAGAATGTGAAAAACATCCTTTTTTTCTCTGTCATGCTGAAATCTGAATCTCATGAATTTATTTTCCTTAAAATAACAGGTGCTGCATATTCTGATCACTCTTGCTTCAATTATACTTGGTTTAACACTCTTCTAAATAGCTCTGCACATTTTTCTCTCTTTCCTGCCCTTCTTTATAGTTTTGATCCATTAGTGAAAAACTATTACTTTGACCTTTAAGCTGACTACAGCCAGCAAAATACAAAGGGATCAAGGATATTATTGTTTTCCTAAGTGTAAGTTCATGAGTATAGCTTTTTTTTTTTAATTCTTGATACCATCTTTAAAGCTTTTAAACTAGGGATAACAATTTAGGAAGGTCCTATAAGATAATCACAGACTAAGATATCTTGGGGGAGTAACCAGCAAACACTCCTGTCTATCCACTTTAATTCAGGTCACTCACATTTATGTTGTCTGTTATGCACAAAGGCATTCTGATGAGCCCTTTTCCTCAATGAGTTTGTCTATCTATCCAGTAGAGAAGACAGACATAGAAGTAAACAAAATAGGAACTGAAATGTGTGGTAATGTAGGTAGGAACAAAGTACAAAAAAAATAATAATAAAAAGGAAGGGATAATTAACTCCGTTGAGGAGTATATTCATCTCCTGTTGCTGCCATGACCAATTACCAAAAACTTTGGGGCTTAAAACACCACCAATTTATTCTTCTACAGTTCTAGAGGTCAGAAGTTCAAAATAAGCCTTACAGGGCTAAAATCAACGTGTTGGCAAGCCTGGTTTTTTCTGAAGTCTCCAGGGGGAGAATTCATTCCTTTGCCTCTTTCATCTTCTTAAGGCTGCCACTTCCTTGCCAGGTGGCCCAATCACTCCAATCTCTGGTTTTATCACCACATTGTTTTCTTCTCCTCTGATCTCCTGCCTCCTCTTATAAGGAGTCTTATCATTATATTGGGCCCATCCAGATAACCACGATAATAATGTCTTCATGTCAGGATCCCTAACTTAATCACACTTGCCAGTCCTTTTAGTTGTTAGGTAATGAATTCACAATTTCTGGGAATTTAGACATCAACTTTCAGCTACCACAGGCAGGAAATGGGGTGGGGAATTCAATGAAACTTTTCAGATGTCAAGCAAAGAATGGTGGAGCCACTGGCTGTCTTGACCCAGTCTTGCCAAATCTGACCTGCCACCAATGCCTGCCCTTCAACTGCTTCTGCCCATACTTCCGCCCTCTTACCTCCAGAGGTGACCTCAGCCTCTAGCTGCTCCAAGGTTGTAGAGGCGTGTGAGGCTGGAGCTGCCCAAAGAATGGTCCAAAAATCAACTAGCAGTCTACATTAGGAGTGGACCACCAAACACCACCTTTTTCAGGTACTAAAACTGAAGTACAAAGGATTTCTAAATTTTACATTGAAAAATAATGAGGGTAACTTTTTAAATAGCTATCTCTTAACACTTGCGTGTAATAAATGCTACTAAGTGATTAACAGATTTTCTCATTTAATCCTGAAAAATAATCTCAATGGCAAAGACTATATCTTTTTTATTATTATTTCTTAATTTTTTCATTTCAATTGACATGACAAATACTATCTCATGTTCAAGATTAGGAAACTAAGGTTTAGTAAAGTTAATCCATTTGTCCATCCCACCAGCCAGCAAGAGTAGCTCAATCTTAAAATCACTTTCTTCTGATTCTAAAACATTTGCTATAACCATCTTGGAGGTGACTGTACTCACTGGGCAGCAGCCCTCTCCAGGGGCCTGAGTCCTAACTCCAGGGACTCCTCCTCCAAGCTATTGGTGTCCCAGCCCCAATCAGACAGGGTCCTCTCCTCAGAGGTCTGTCACCCATGGGGGACCCCATCCAAGATTCTAGGTTATATAAACCCTAATCTCTCTCCACCTTTTGTTCTTCCAGCTGTAGAGGTTCTATCTGCTTCCTGCAATGACTATCTCTGTGCCAACTCTGTTGTATGTCAATGTTCCCTTTCTGCTTTTTCTGTCCTTCAACAGTGTTTAACCAATTCTTTATAGTAAATTTTCTCTATTAAAATGACTCATGTGAATTCTGTTTCCTGATTAGACCCTGAATGATAACACACACACACAACACACACTTATGTACAAACATTGTTCTTGGACATTTGTATATATACACACACACATTTGTACATGCTTTCCATATGCAAATTCATAACACTTTCCTTGGTTTGTTCCAGCTCTGCATCTGCTCCATTGGCCCTCACTGGCTTCCAGATTCTAAAATGTACTAAAAAGAACAAAGTGATAGAGTTCCCAATGATGGAAAACCTTTTTCCTCTTATAAATATAAGCATCTGTTTGATGGTTTTATAGTAAAAAACTTACAGGATAACTCTTTTTGACATCAAGCATCTATAGTGGTAAAGACTTACTGGGTCAAATATGAAATTTTAAACAATTTGATGATAGAAAATTTAACATTCTTTGAGACCCTTCAGATACAGAAAAGAATAAGACAGACAAAGTCACATCTCTCATGGGGTGGGGGACGTACAGGTAATGAGAGGGAAATGGTGTGCACAGACCTGTGCCAGGGAAGACAGCACGTGGAAGGGTGACTTCAAGCAGGGAGAAGCAGAGGTTACGTGTGAGGACTCTGGAGTCCAATCATATGGTTTCAAATCCTCCACCACTTACTGGCCAAATGACCTTGGGAAAGTTCCTAAACTGTGCCTGCTTGTTTCCTCTTTTTACAAAATGGGGATAATAATAAATTCCTTCTTCAAAGGGCTGCTAGGAAGAGTAAAGAAGAAAATAAACAGAGCTTGACTAGATACTTGATAAGTGCTAGCTGTTATCATTATCAACACCATCACTAGAGATATGTTCAGGGAGCTCATTTGCCCTAAAATATCATTAACTCACCATGGGACCTCAGAAGTTGCAGCTTGTATATTAAATAGGACAGTATATACACAGCCACAAGAACCTACCAACCAGGCACTTAATAAGTAGCACTCACTCCCCCAACAAATACGTCTACATAACTACTATGTGCCAGGCTTTATTCTCACTATGGGGTATAGCTGTGAACCAGACTAAGGTGCTCCCCACAAAGTGTTTATGTTCTAAGGGAAAAACAAACAAGAAATGCACTGGCAAGCCAGGATACACAATTCCATGACGGCAAAAAAGGAGGGAGAAAGGTAGAGAATTGGGGGTGAGTAGAGTGTCAGAGAAATTCTCTCTGTGGGGTTGCCATCTGGGATAGACAAAAAGAAAATGAGAAAGTAAGCTCTACAAAGATTTGGGAAAGAAGAATTCCAGTCAGGGGAGAAAAAATGCAAAAATACACTGGGCTGGAAATGAGATAGGAGTGTCCAAAGAGAAGGAAAAGACAATGTGACCAGAGCAGGGTGAGCAGGTGAGAGAGAGAAGAAGGTGGAGTTGAAGAGCTGGGCAGGGGCCAGATCAGGTAGGGCCCAAGAGGTATGATAAGAATGTCGGATTTTAGGCCAGTTATTGGAGGAGGCATCAGAAAGTTAAGGTCAGAAAAAGTAACATAATCTGATTTTCTTTTTTAAAAAAGGTTTCTTTAGCTGGTCTGTGCACAATTGCCTGTAGAGAGAGAGAGTGAAAGAGGGAGTCCTATGGGAGGCTGGCATGTTTAAACAAGGGATGTTGGTGACCTGGGCTAAGGTGAGAGCATGGAGGTGAGAGGTGGTCAAATTAAGGATATATTTTGAAGGTAGGACTTGCAGATGAGTTGCAATGGTGAAAACTAGAAAGTCATGCCAGGGTGGGGCAATGGGAAGAATTAAAGTTCAGATTTAGCCAAGTAAAGTGAGGTGCATATTAGACAACCAAGCAGAAGTGTTGAGTGGGCAGTTGGTTAAATACATCTGGCACTACCTTATCCATCTCTCTTTTTCCCTTCCACCATTACAAGGTTATTTATTGAAGTTAAGATATTGACCTAAGTAGATGCATTAAATCACCATCTGGTAAAAATCTAGTTAATTTATTTATGTTTTTTAAAATAGCTTGCTAAAGGAATGAGAATTTTACAGTGCATAGGAGCTTCCACCAGGCCCTGGAGAAAGGTCAGAGAATCTACAGAGCAGAAAGGCCCCAGAAAGGAGAGGCAAAGTGGCACTAGAAATTATTCTCTCCCCACAATAGTGCCGGCCCTGTGTATGTAACCTGTGCCATCTGAGAATTTCACACATGACTTATGAACCAGACTGAGTATCTCCTTCAAGTCATTTATTTCCTTCTATCAGTTACTAGCCAGCCCTGCCACAATCTGAATTTAAAACCAAATCACATTCATTTTTTCTACCCACCACCCACTGAAACATTGTTATCGGTGACTGCTAGAGCTTCCATCCGTCCTTCTAGGGAGACAAAAAAAAACACCCACGTCTTGAAAATAGCCTTTCCAATTACTTTTCTTTTCTATCCTGATGATCCTGGCAGAATCATGAACCCCATCTCTATATCTCATAAGCAATCTCAGCAGAGCAAGGGACAGGCAGCAGTGTCCTCCTCATCAGCTTGGCGACCCCAGCTTGCTGCTAAACACTGCCTCTTAGAGTTGTTTGTCATCTTAATTACATCTTGCATGCCCACTTTTTCTGCTCCAGAGCTCTGAGTATTAATCACTTCCGAGTCACTCTGGGTAACGCTGGGTACTTTATCTTTTGCTCTGTTGCCAACATAAAGGTAAAGGAGATCTCAGGCAGGTAAACAGCCTCCTCCTCAATCATGATCTTCCTAAAATTTTCACCACTCATCAAGCTTGTAGAAAACTTCTGGACCTTTCCTTGGGTAGTCCTTCTTCACTATAGTGAGTTGCTTCCAAGGGTAAATTCATCAATGTCCATTGTAAAATTGCCAGCCATCTGATGTTTTATTAACCCTTTGAAAGCACCGTCCACAGAGGCGAATGATAGCACGCTGCAGAGCGATAGTTTCAGAGTCCCCAGCAACCTTGGCATCACCTGGACCTCTAGAATGATTCTCAAGTCCCACCCAAACCAAATGAATAATCGAAACCTCTGGGGACAGGGTCCAGTGATATGTTTTATCAAGCTCTCCACATGCTTCTTATGCACACTCAAGTTTGAGGACCACTGCAGAAGTGCTCTGGCTTGGCAACAGGAGTGTCAGTCACTCACCTTGCAACTGAAAACAAGATCTGACTTGATCATCTCTCAACCTCTTCCAGATCCAAAATTCTAAGAATATGTGTGGGGCTGGGGTGAGGGTGGAGGGGTACAATAAAATCATGATGGTAATTATTAATATTTCCTCAGTGCTTTCTATGGGCTTGGCACTTGGACAGGCAGTCTCATTATCTGTGAAACACATATACCTTGAAAGGGGGCAAGTAAATGTCAAGTTATTCTAGTCCCCCTCTAAGATTCAGCTCTGGCTTCCCTGAGACACCCTCCCAGTCAGAGGTAAATTCATGCTCCGGGTTTCACCACCTGCCACATACATGACTCAGAGTGCTCATCACTGGACCTGACTGTCGGCCTTTGTCCTTTCAGCATCTAGCGAAATGTCTGGCACTGAATAAATGAGAGAAACAAGGGTACATAAATATGCTCGTATCAGTAACCTTCACTCTGTGCTCAGGAATTCAATAGGCATTGGCAAGTTCTGTCTTGGAGCCCCTTTAGTTCCCATATCCTCCCCCTGTTCATTTCCAAAACCCCTCATTTTTTTATACCTCTTCCCACAAAACTCTATGATATGAACTTTAGCATCATTTACATTACTTTCCTCAGCAAAGTCCACACTCCACATCTCTTAATCAGCTGTCTTTTTCTTATCTCAGAAAATGTTTGACTAGTTCTTGCCTTTTTCAAAGACATAGAAAAAAATCTGTCCTCTGATAGATGAATGTCAAGCTTCTTGTTTTAATGTGTGATGCACAATTTCTAAGTGGCAAGTATAATAAAATCATTTTCACCAAAATATTCTTCATTTACCCTCCCCCAACAGAAGCAGCTCTTCTTTCTCACTAATTGTCCCACAGTGAATTAGTTTAGAAAGTTCAGCCTTAGGTCTCCCTAATGAATTAATGTTAATATAAGCCATACACAAAACAAGTACACAGTGTGTGAGGATTTTGTCAATTCTAAGACCATTCCCATACTCCAAGCCATTGCAGCAACCAAGGATATTGGAGGAAGAAGCCTCAGAGATGTGGATATGCTCGGAAATGGCCTTGCTATTGGGCCAATACACTGCTCACACTCACTAGTACATTTCCAGGAACTTCGCCTAAAAAGCAGTTGTAGGCAGAATTCTATGATGGCTCCCAAGATTTCCTTGTGCCCTGGTGTACACACACCTTCTCTCAGCTATTTGCTCAAATCTTAATCTAAATGCTGCTGTAAAAGTATTTTGCAATTGTAATTAAGGTCCCAAATCAGTTGACTCTAAGAAAAGAGATTATTAGTGGGCCTGACCTAATCAGGAGAATTCTTAAAAGGAACACAACTATTTTTGGAAAGGTTGATTTGAATCACGAAGAACATTCTTCACCCCTGGCTTTGGAGCTAGAGAAGGCCACCAGGCAAGAAATGCAGATGGCCACTAGCTGACATCCAGCCAGGAAACAGGACCTCAGTTTTATATTCTGCCAATGACCTGAATGAGCTTTGGAAGCAGTTTCCTCATTACTCAGGCCTCCCAACGAGACCACAGTCTGACCAACAACTTGGTTTCAGCCTTCTGAAAACCTGAGCAGCAAATCCAGATGTGCTGTGCCAAAACTTTTGACTTACAGACTGAGAGATAACAAATGGGTCTCTTTTTAAGCCACTAAATGTGAGATTATTTGTTAGACAGCAATGAGAAACTAATATAGATGCTAATAGGTAATGCCCTCTCCTTTACCCTAAAAGGTAACTCTGCCCTACTACATGTCTATATATTTACCCCAAATACTCCACACCTGCCCCTCACCCTCACTACCATTCCCAATCTTGCCAGGAAGGTTTCAGAAACATAATAACTTCCCCTTATTACAGAAGGCAAATACAATGTGGGAGGACAGGAAGAGGCCAGGCTGTTCTGCGACAGGCAGTGTCACCCCCACAGTCCCTGTCTTGCCTCTGACTGTGGTTATCATGTGCTTTTTGCAAACAATCTATTATTTTTCTGCTTCAGATTATCTAGCAAATAACTTCTCTCCCTCACTCCAAAGCCCTTTGTACTCATGTCCTGAAATATCACAGATGGTACCAGCTGCCTTAGTGGCTTCCACAACCCTCAAGCTGTCTGCTTGGTTTTATTGGCTGTAATAGATGGTCTGGCCTTGCCACACCACCAAACCAAGACAGATCCTATTCTTCAAATACCTCCACATGCATGCTGTTGGAGAGAGAGAATCATTTATGTTCTCTCTGTAAATTACAAGGCTGTGTTTATGGGCTAAATGTTCAGCAGGAATATACAGCTAAAGACAGAGAAATTTCCCTCTGGGGGCAATTAGGAGAAAAGTAAGAATGGTGCCTTTTTTTTTTTTTAACTTTCTGGTCTTGGCAGTAAACATTTAATGTAATGTATCACCATGAATCACTGGAGTAGGCACACCCACAGTACTCATTAGCTTATTAAAGTTAATACAACTGTGCTGGCTGATCTAAATTGTGGAATGATGACCAAAATAACAATAATAATGAATCTTATATACATTTTATTCTCTCTTCCGTAACAGTTCAGCTTGCCCTCCCCTGAGTTTGTTGGGGGAAGGGTAAGGATGACAACTTGTAACTAGAAGGAAAACGTGCCACCCCTGCCAGAGGATGCCCGTCCTCTCAGCTCAGGGTGGCTCCCACCTGGAATCGTCTGCGCTGCACTTGGGGGTAGCAGGAAGGGGTGAGCATTCTCCCCTGCACATCTCAACCCAGCACTTCTACCTGCTTTGAGAGGCAATATAGCCTTGTAAGGAGTTCCCAAACTTTGCTGTGCACTGAATCTTTAAACAATACTGATGCCCAGCTCCTACCTGAGATGCTCTGATTTTTTTGGTCTGGTAGAGTAACCTGAGAATGGAGTTTTCACAGCTCCCCAGGTGTTTCTAATGTGTAGCCAAGTGTGAAAACCACTGGCCTAGTAGTTAAGACACCCTTCATATCAAGGCTTTCTCACTTACAGCTGGACAACTTTGAACAAATCACTTATTCTCTTTATACCACAGTTTCCTAATCTTTTAAATGTATATAATGATGGCACCTATCACATAGGTACCATTAAAGGAAAGAATGCACACCTTAGTGTGTAGTGCATAGTAAATAGGCGTATATATTAATAATTATTAATAATATTTTCATTATTGTTATTTCTCTTGGTCTCTCTAGAGATCACAACATCAAAAAATCTTACATTGGCAAACCTTGAGGGGTCATCTATGTTGCATTACTTTTCAAAAGTCCTGGCAGGTAACAATTTAGTTCTGGCTTGCTAGCACTATCCACACCCAATGGAAATCATCCTGATATTTAGATCACAGCATAGACAACCTAAAGGCGTGGTGTGGGGGAATTAAGGGTTCAAATTAGATGAGATAAGTAGAGTTATAAAGCTTCATTCATTCAACAAGCACTTATTGAATATCCCATTATAAGAAATGAAAAAATAGGCTTATAGATATAGCTAGATAAAGAGATTTATTATAAGGAATTGGCTAATGTAATTATACAGGTTGATAAGTCCCAAGATCAGCAGTTGGCAAGCTGGAGACCCAAAAGAGCTGATAGCAGTGTAATTCCAGTCTGAAGATTGGCAGCTAGAGACCCAGGATGAGCCAGTGTCTCAGTCCAAATCCAAAGGCAAGAAAAAGCTGATCTCACAGATAAAAGGCAGTCAGGCAGAAATACTTCTGTCTTACTGGGAAGAGGGTCAGTCTTTCTCTTCTTTTAGGCCTTCAACTGGTTAGATAAGACCCAACCACATTAGGAAGAGCAATCTGCTTTAGTCAGTGGTAAGCTTCACATGTTAATTTCATCTCAAAAACCCTCATAGAAACACCCAGAATAATGTTTAACCAAATATCTTGGCAATGTGGCCCAGATAGGTTTACACATACAATTAATCATCACAGAGGAGAGGGCACAATCAGCTGCCCTTTCCTTCTTATAGTATCTAGAACTTCCACAGCTATCTTGTTATTCTGAGAACCAAATCTGTAAGAGTAATAGATCAAGAAGCTAGAAAGGGTCTGGGTTTCTGATGATTCTTAGAATTTGATGGCTTACTTTCAGATTTCTCATTATAACATACAAAAATATATACCTATTTTATTGATGTCCCTGTTTTTTTTTTATACTTTATTAAATTAAACTAAATTACTCACATTTACCTCAGGGACCCTTAATAATAGCCTGTGTCTTTCAACTTTACTACTCTGTGAAGTGTTCTTTATACAGCAGTCTGCACTATACAAGTCAGCATCTATATTTTTACCCTAAATGTTCAAAGCAGTGAGCAGACACAGAACTATATTGACAGTCAAACCACCAGACAGGTACCATTCATTGCATGTGTACCTTTTTCCAACTTCTTCTAAATATTTCTGTAACTAAAGAGCATTATCAGCATTATGAGCAAAACTGATTGGTCACTCAGGGCTCAGATGGAAAGAGAATCCGGTATGACTGGTTTTAAAATAGTACAACTGCAAACAAAGACTTGTTACGTTCATTTCTTTGATGTATCCAAATTGTTTTAGCATATACCAAAAACACTTGAAAGATATAAACACTGGGAGAGTAAAAGCTTTGGATTTGCCCAGCTGTCCACAGTATCCCATAGACAAAGCAAAGTTATTTCAATGTTTGTGCATGACTGCAATTGGGGACTTCTGCTCCTCTATCCAGGAGGCTGAATCAGAACTAAAATTATGCTCTGACCTTTACTCTAAGATATATATTTCTAGTTCAGTGTCTTGGTGCCTGAGCTTAACCAAATGGTGAGATTTTTGACAGCTGGGAGCTCATCTTTACCATCTTTGACTCTCTTGTCATTCCTACTGCTGAGCCTCATCTATAATCAGAGTGCAATAAACATGAATTGGTTCATTACCACATGTTACTGAGATGTGATTGGGCTTCTGAGAGCTATACACATTATTGAATGAAAGTAATATTTTGTTTAATAATATGAATTTAGCTTATAGGTTATGAAAAGGGAGTCTATAACATGCAAAAAAAATTCTCAAAAATTTTTTTAATTGATAGCACCAAAGAAGAGAAGAAATGGCATAATTTTAAATAATAAGAAAAGACAGGTGTTTTCTTGTTGCTAGAAGAGCTGTTCTGACTGATCCCAACATCAGTTACTTTCATGTGGCTGGATAATGTAGCTACAATAGAACCTTGAACGAACACCTGGAGATAGACACCTAGAGGCGTGACTATGCTTTAGGAGAAATAGTCAGACACTTTGGACCCTGAGAACAATAAGTTAATATATGTTAGCATAAATTGTGCCATAAGCCACATACAAGAGCATTTTGTCAATTCCCTACAAAGTCGGGAACCGTTCTACTCCCAATGCAGTGAATCCTCTATCTGTTGGTCCACGTCTCTCTAGGTATCTGCTACAACATTCTTCGCTTTTACTTCAGTAAGGCTTTGTCCAGTGGGCAAATGTATATCCACCATCTTTGTTCCCCAAGAGCTATTGCTGTGGACTAAATTTTGTTCCTCCAAAATTTGTATGTAGATGTCCTAATACCCAGCACTACACTTCATAATGTGACTATTTTTGGAGATAAGACTCTTAATGAGGCATTTAAGTTAAAATGAGGCCATTAGGGTATATCTTGATCCAAAATAACTAGTGTCCTTTTAAAAAGAAGAGAGATACCAGGGATGCAGACACAGAGGAAAGGCCGTATGAAGACACAACAAGAAGGCAGCCATCTCAAGCCAAGGAGAGAGGTCTCAGGAGAAACCAACACTGCTGACACCTTGGTCTTGGACTTCTAACCTCCAGAATTGTGATAACATAAATATCTGTTGTTTAAGCCACCCAGTCTGTGGTATTTAGTTACAGCAGCGCTAACAGATTGATACAGCTGCCAAAGCTCCTCAGCTTTATTTCTCACAGCTTCCACACCTAGAGAGACTGGCTCACTCAGTCTAGTTACTAGAATACCTTACCAAGACTGGCTTGACTTAGAGTCAGGTCCAGCCTTTGACCTGGCAGGACCCAGGACTGCAAACACAGAGCAAGGGTGCTGGCCCTTTATGCCATAGTCTCCCTCCCTTTATTTCTGTTGATTTAGTCAGGTTTCAATCAGAGAAGCAGAACCACTAGGATATGTATGCATGCATACATAAATCCATACGTATGAATTTATTACAAGAATTTGGCCTTATGCAATTTTAGGCACTAATTCAACAGTCTCTGTGAGACTGTTTCTCTGTATCTGATGTTGGAAGTTGAAGTTTGCAAGTCAGATAGCCTGAAAGGGAAGATGAATGCAAAGTGAGTGCTGTAGTCTAAATGTTTGTGTCTTCTCAAAATTTATATGTTGAAACCTAATCCCCAATGTGATGGTATTTGAAGGTGGGGTTTTTGTGAGGTAATTAGATCATGAAGGTAGAGCCATTATGATATAATTAGTGCCATTTTAAGAGATATGAGAGATTTTATCTCTCCTTGCCATGTGACAGCAAGAAAGCAGCTGTCTACAAGCCAGGAAGAGAATTCTCACCAGAACCCCACAATGCTTGGACACTGACCTTGGACCAGCCTCCAGAGCTATGAGAAATAAGTGCTTGTAGTTTAAGCCCCCCAGTCTATTCTGTTATTGTAGCCTGAACTAACACAGTGGACCTTAAAGACAAGCCAGAACCCACACAACAGATTGAAATCCATGTCATTCTCTCCATGCCTCCAACTTTGATCATGAGGTGTCCCACAGTACTTAGAAGTCTTGACATAGGACTAAATATCCTCCTGGCTCAGGTATTGGAAAAGCTGAGGAAGAGTCTCAGAGAAGATAAAGAACCCAGCCACAAGCCATCTGCTATTCTACACCAACATGAGCCAGCCTATAAATGATAATGGGCATGGTCTACCACAGAGCCAACCTGCCAAATGCAAAGACAATATGGATGCCCTCCAGTCTTGTGTAAAATGTCTCTGTGGCTCACCCTAACTGGACATAGACAGGGAAGAGAATTCTAGGATGCACAGTGCAGACAAGCCAAGTTAACACATGACAAAGCCACCACACTTTCTGAGAGTAGCTTTTCATACAGAACTGTGTGGATCTTCAGCAGAGGCATTCTGTCCCTGCCCTTCTCCTTCTCTTACCACATTCCTCTTCCCAGCTGTCTTCCTACTTGATACCTTTTCTTTTTCTCCATTATCTATAAAGGCCATAGTGCCAGATGGCGGCAGTGTTTTAGAGATTGTTAGAATCAAGAAAGGCTCAGAAAAACACTACCAACACCTACCCACACTGTAGGGACCAAAGGGCTTCAGTGAGCTGGAAACCCAGGGTATAAATGCCAACCCAGGGCTTCTGGCACTCCCTACACCAGTCTGAAATAAGCTTGAAGTGTGTGATGTTATGATTTGTAATAGAAAACATATATTTGGTCTTCATCTACTGTTCCTGGCAGTAACCTAAACTCTTGGCATTTCCTAAGTGATGAGAGGGATAAGTCTTTTGTTATGTTAATGAGGTGAGTTTTGGAAAGCACCTAAGGATGGGGGATGATTGCCAAAAGAACCAACCATGTGATTAGAGTGTTAGAACATTCAGTCCCACTCCTCTGACCTCCACAGAGATGAGAGGCCCCGAATGTTGGATCAATCACAAATAGCCAATGATTTAATCAGTTGTGCCAATATAATGAAGCCTCTATGAAAACCCAAAAGAATGGGGTTCAGAGAGTCTGCAGTCTGGTGAACACATGGAGATTCTGGGAGAGTGGCATACTCAGAAAGCATGGAAGCTCCAGGTCTTTTCCCCATTCCTTGTCCTAATGCATCTCTTCTATCTGTCTGTTTCTGAGTTATATCCTTATATAGTAAACCAC
This sequence comes from Macroglossus sobrinus, assembly GCA_004027375.1. Lineage (NCBI taxonomy): Eukaryota > Metazoa > Chordata > Mammalia > Chiroptera > Pteropodidae > Macroglossus > Macroglossus sobrinus. The sequence continues at coordinate 287,324 of PVKZ01000711.1, read as the reverse complement.
TAATCTACTAAGTAAACTGTTTATACTGGTTTTGTGAGTCACCTTAGAAAATTAATAGAATCGAGAAGGGGAGTCAAGAAAACCTCTAATAAAGTCAGTCTGTCAAAAGCACAGGTGACAACCTGACCTTTCAATTGACGTCCAAAAAGGGCCAGTATTGTAGGAGTGAGCCCCTAACCTGTGAGATCTGACACTATCTCCATGTAGATAGTGTCAGAATTGAGTTGAATTGTAGGACATTCAACTAGTGTCAGAGAATTGCTTGGTGGTGTGGGGGGAAAAATATCAAACATGTATTGGAATTGTACGCAGAATAATTAAACGGGTCTTTGGTTCTATCCTTTGGAACCCCAAAAATGAGAGTGAGGCAGATTATAATAATAATTGGAAACACATCTACCCAGTATTAAACAATATTCTGGAAATAGAGGATTTTTTCTCTTTCTTCCCAGAAGGGGACAAGTATCTTATTATCACAGATGAAGCCTTAATAGATTCAGAAAAAAATGCTGTACCCACCTAAGAAGAATCTCAATTTAAATCCTTTACACATTTTCTGTGGATATAAATATCAATTGTTTACCACATTTCATTGATCATAATCAAAAGATGGAAGACACAAATTTTCAAAAGAAGGATTGGTCCTCAAAAAGAAATACCTGTTTCCATGGTGACACCCTATTAAGTTAATTTGGAACAGGGAACTGACAAAAGAGATTTTGAATGTTAAATCCATACCATCAGTTAGTGTGCCAGGAGATTTAAAAGCCTCTAGAATAACCAAATTTTGAGAAGGAGGAGTCACTAGTCATTTCATAAATACCATTCCCAGCCCAGGCAAGTGGCTTTATATCTAGGTCTACCAGAAAGAGTTGAGGAGAAAGGCATGAGTTTAGTTACTGACTCTGAGTTAGGAGAGCACACCTTTTTTTGCCCAAGTAACTCAAACTTTCTGAAGCATGACTTAGGAATTATTTAACATGTGGATTTTCCTCTCTTGAGGCAATAGCTGCTCATTAGAACAATGATTGGCAACCTTGTCTATAAGGTAGAATAAACTGAAGAGTTTCCTCAGCAATACTGATGCCAGAATTCCACCCCTAGATATTCTGATTTAATTTGTTTGGCCTGGGGCTCAAGCAACAATGGGTTCTCAGAGCTTCCCAGATGAGTCTGAAGTGTATCCAGCATTGAAAATCAGGCACTAGAGTCTCCTGGCTAAATAGAGTCCTTGGGTTGTCTTTATAAGAGGCAGGTCTCCATTGCTTATATTCTCAGTTATTGAGTGTTTGTTATGGAGCAGACTGAGAATTTTCATTAAATTATCTGCCTTACCCTGTCAGCAACACTTCGGGATAGATGTTATTGTGATCTCCATTTGTAAATAAGAAAACTGAAGTATAAAAAGATTAAATAATTGCCCAAGTTTTCACGGCTAAAAAGCACTGAGGTGGATTCCAAATCCAAACTGGTGTCAGTCAAGCCCATGCTGTTAACCCACATCATAATGCTCTCTCCATCACTGAGTGGCCCACTGGCTACTGAGAAATTCTTAGTCTAATTCTTATCCCCTTCACAGAAGAGGCAGAAGCAAGTATAAATACATCCCGTAGGCTAGAGGTCTGATGGAAAGTTCACAGTCTTAGTGCTAGCGGAGATCTTCAAGGATACCCAGTTAAACCACTTCACTTTACAGATGAAGCAACATAAATCCAGAAGATTAAGTGATTCAGAGCCCCATCTCCTAATTTCAAGTAAAGTAGGTTTTCCCTGTACCTTTCAGTTTTCTATTTATCATCAGAAGACACAGGTGGACTGACAAACTTTAGCCATAGTTGGTTGATGTGACTATTGTAAGGAGGGAGACCAGTGGAGGGGGAGGTTGCTATGGCTGGTGAGATGTGGCAAAACTTCATGAAGGAAGTGGCTTTTCATTTGAGCCAAGATCAGGTAGGCTTCCAATTTGCTCAAATGTCAGAGAGACTTCTTTAAGGATAAAAAACATGTATCAAATTCATGAATAAAGAATGGTAATAACTACAATCCTATCAATGAGAACCTCAAATGGAAAAGAATTAAGTGCTCCAAACAAAAGATAGGATGGCTAAATGGATAAGAAAACAAGACTCCTACTTATGCTGCCTACAAGAGACTCACTTCAGATTAAAAGACACACCCCAAATGGGTGGTGGACTTGGGAAGCATATGGTTTCCCAACAGAGCTCTTCTGTATCCTGAGATTTGCAGAGTTACTTCAGCAGCATTCACATATGTAAGTGGTTTAGGGCAACTGGAAGTGTCTCCAGGCCAGAGATGTTGGCTCTAACTCTGTCTTGCTGGTAGAATTCACTTCATTTAAATAAATTTCCTCATCTCAAAAA